>CM077097.1:108014304-108376664 GCA_039513925.1 Platanthera zijinensis | reverse complement strand
GGGGGATGTCGGAGGGAGAAAGCGGGGGGGCGTTCCCAAACAATTGCGGGCAGAAGCATCGAATGTGACCGGGTGGTTGCATTCAAAACACACCAGCCCAGGATGCTCTCGAGTTGCTGAAATTGCTGAGGCTGTGGCGGTGGAGGCAAACGCGGGCAGTTGCGGAACCGGATGCTCCACCCTATAGTTTCGGTGGGCATGCCTGTAACGCCCCGTTTTTTCAGCGATTATTTTTATTCTCGTTTGGCGTTACGTTGACGCGTTTCCGTGGCTCGTGCCATGTGTGGAGTACGGTTTAGCTCCTTAGAACTGAGTGCCTGTTTGGTAGCCTGTTGGCAAGATCTCCCTAGCAAACCGAGTCCGTTTTGGTGACCCGGTGTGGCCTCTCGGGGAATTTGGGTGGGGGGGGGGGGCTTGGTTTGGGTTTGTAACTCGAGTTCTGTTTGTCGAAAGTTAATTTCGACTTCGCCGTTGCGTTCGTAGCGTGGGTATTTAGCTACGGTGCGAATTTCGTCGAATTCCGAGGTAGTTCGGTTTTCGCGTCGATTTGGTGCTTTATGTAATTTTGTAATTAATAATATAATAATATAATTATATATATATATATATATATATATATATATATATATTTATAGAATGAAAGGAGCCGATTCATCTTCTTCTTCCCCGATTAATAACCGCCGGCCCCTTGTACGAGAGAAACGGAGTAACCGCCTACCTTCTCTTGGGACGCCGATTCCCGGAGCGTTTGTGGACGGAATTCGATTCCGAGAGTGGATTTGGATTGCTCTCGTCGAGACCTTCATTCCTGCGGTAAGAAATTCGATTTTCGTGGAGTTTTGGAAGGATTGGAATTTTCGGTTTTGAAGTTTTCCGCCATTAATGGCCGAGTCTTTGTTCTAGGTATTGCGGCCGTTTTGATCCGTGCGAAGAGGAGGAAAGCAGTCCAAAGCTTCGTTGTGATTTGAGGTAAGTGGTATTCTTGCCCTTGCCAAGTGTTTTCTTTGATTTTATTTGCTGAAATTGAAATCCCGGTTAGCCCAGGTTAGAGGCCTTGTTGTTCTCATTTTCTTGCTAACAATAGGGCTTAGTTCTTCCTACTGAAACCCCCCCTATGTTGTGATGTTTGGAATCCAAATTGTTGGCGTGAAGCCGTTGTTTCCCTTGCTCTGATTGTTGCTCTGGTTCGGGGGGAGCCGAGTTAGGAGAGGGGGGGGTGTGGTTGCCAATTTCCTTCGTTAAGGTATTATTCGAATGGTTAGGCATAGTTTGAATGGTAGTAGCGTGCGACGTGATAGTTGTCTACTGCTACTGCAGTGGCGTGAGTCGTGTGCGCGTTCCGGTGTCGTTCGGAAATTCCAAACGGTGCAGGTTGACCGTGCACGGTCATCAACCTTTAGGGCGCACGACCACTGGTCGTGTGCCTCTGTTCGTGCGCGTATAAATTTCAGTTTCCAAAGTTCTGTCTCGGGCAATCGCACGAGCGCTGACAACAGTGCGCACGACCACTGATCGTGCGACACTGATCGTGCGCAGTTGCTAGGTTTTCTGTCAGGTTTTCCAGGTTCGCTTCGCACGATCATCAGCCGATGAGTGCGCACGACCACTGATCGTGCGTCGCTGATCGTGCGCTTTGTATATTTTCTTTTGATAGGCGAATTTAGATGGTTTTGAGTGCGGGAGTTTAGATACTCAAGTGGCAGGCAACTACTCGAGTTCTGGATCTTCTGCCTTGGTCGTTCGACTGTCATCGAGCTCCGTATTCTTTAGTGGGTTTGTGGGTAGTAACATTATTTTGGCGGCGAGTGAGGCTAGCTCACTCAATGCCAAAGTTTAGGTAGGCACTGAGTGCGTTTCACTCAATGCCTAGTCGTGTTGGTTTATGTCAACACTCTTCCTTTACCTTTGTGTTTCATTTCCGAGTGGATTTCCAGTTGTATTTCTGGGTTTTCCTTGTCGGCCGTTTTCTTTATTTTCCTAAAGGCCGAATCGTGACTTTTGGACTTCGTGTTTTGTTATTGGGTCAATTAGTGGTGGTTGTATGGTGCTCTTTATGGGGGTGGAGTTGTGTGATATAGCCAAGGCCACCCATGGATTTCTTGCTCCAGGTACGGGCTGGGCATGTCGGGTGGAAGGTCCCTTGTGTTTTCACGTGTTGACCCTCGAGCTTTTGACTTGGACATGGTGGATTGGGGGACTGCGTTTGCCTTCGATCCGGTTCCTCGTTGTTGTTTTGCTACTATCACTTCCCGCAGTTTAGGGTGTTAGAAGTTTCTTCTTTGGTAGTTTGCAGCATTCTGGCTCTTGGTAGTCTAGTAGGCCCTGCAGGATGTTGTTCCTGGGCTGGGTCGTTGCTGTTTCTTTGCACGTTGTGCATTTCTTGTTGTCCTGTTTTGGACAGTTGTGACTCTTTCTACTACATGTTTCCTGTTATGTTGTCCTTTTGGTTGACTTTTTCATGCAGTTTTCTTGATTTTTGCTTGCTGAGGTATTCTGTTTTCTTTTGGAATGCCTCAGGTTCTGAGCTGTAGCCAGTCTGGTGGCTAGTTGGAGGTGGTGTTGTTGGTGGACTTCCGGACCTTGGAGTCTGTTTACCTTGTTTGTGAGGTTGTTTTCAGAACTTTCTTACAGACATATATGTGTGCTGGTGGGTTCGTGTCAGGTTGTTGGCGCCCACTAGTAGTTTTTACCTTGTACTAGATATATACTATTGCTGCTACCATTTATTTTTCTGGAGATAGTCTACTTGCTTTGAGAAGGTTTTATGCTAGGTTGCTAGTTATTTTTTAAACTATAATTATTATTATAAATGAAGCTCATGATCAGCATGTTTTGTAAACTTAATCACTATTTTCCAAATCACGTACGAAAACCGTTTTCTTATATATACTATATAAACTAAGTGTAGTGTCTTGCATAGCATGAGTGGTTCTCTTGGGACCCTTATGCGCTCTTTAGGGTGTAAAACCTAATTAAAGTATTTTTCCGCAACGTTTAAATATAGTTTTCTTTTGTGGACTAGATGATCCACTGAGCCGAGGGATACAGACTCTAAACATAACTGATTTTCTATTCATTAAGCACATGATTTTCTTGCATAAAGATTGTAGTTGGAATTGCCTGAGCGTCAGCAGTTATCCCCTGCTTGACGTGGCATCATGACGCGTGTTTTCTCTTACTCTGATAATTCTTAATTCGGAGAAAATGCGGGTTGTGACAGTTGGTATCAGAGGGAGGTTGCTTGACAAGTTAGTTGGGCAACCTTCCTTGGATGCTTTTAATAGTTCAGCATCATGTCATTCACACACCGATATGTCATCAGCACGTCTTGGCAAAAGCACGAACACTACACTCATAGCATAACATGAAGTATACGGGGCATATTATGTAGTATGGGATGCATAATATGTGTTCGTATATGGATCCACCATAGGGGCTACATGTGAGGGTTATGTAGTATGGGATGCATAACCTCACCACATGACTGCGACTAGCACGTTTCTTTTTCGTTGCATGGAAATGTTATGTAGTATGGGATGCATAACATTTTCATGTGTACGCCGCTCATATCATGCATTAAGGCCTTTTTTTTAGAATGCATAGCACAATCATGCATATCATAACATTGCATAAGCACAACGCGCCGAGCTAAAGATTTGCAGGATGACATATGTACACACATAAGTTTTCAAACTAACATAAGTTCATGCATCCGATCTAGGCACAAGAGTTAGTGAGGTGGTGGTTAACCATCCTAGATTAGGGCATATCATCTAATTATTGTGAAGAAGATAAACTCTCAGAGCAAGTTTAGCAGCTTTAAGTCTATATCTACATATGTATTGTCTGTACTGGTAGTCGGTTCTAGTCGTGGGATTTGGATCTAATTTACGTTGTAATGATTTTTAGGATGGCTAGGCGTCCTGCGACTCGATCAACTCCTCTGTCTGAGGGTGAATCTTCTGGAGCTCAGAACGATGCGGTGATCGAGGGTCTGCGTCAGAGTAGCGAAGCTATGGGTAGGCAGTTGGAGGAGGTGCAAGCCCAGATTCAGTCTTTGGTGGCAGTTGTGGCAGGGCAGGCTCAGGGTGCACAAGTTCCTGCAGGGGGGTTAGCTGTTCCTCCTCCTCCTGCACCCTTGAGACCTCCAGTGGTGGTGCCAGCAGAGATGGCCTTCATCTTGCAGTTTCAGAGGCTGAGCCCTCCCACTTATGATGGGAAGGCAGATTTCATGGTGATAGACGACTGGCTGATCTCCATGGAGGAGATGTTCTCGTACTCAGGGATTTCAGATGATCAGAGGGTGATGATAGCCGCCTATCAGCTTAAAGGTTTGGCTAAGAGTTGGTGGCTGAGAGAGAAGGAGAGCCTGGTAGCCGGATGCTCTTGGGAAGTGTTCAAGGAGATGCTGTTGAGGAAGTTCTTACCCTCGGTCGAGCGTGACCGCCTCATGAATGATTTCCTCTATCTGAAGCAAAGGCAGCTCACGGTGGGTGAGTATGAGATAGAGTTTAGTAAGTTGAGCCGTTTTGCCCCTGGATTGGTCAGCGTTAAGGCTGATCGAGTTAAGCGATTCCTCGGTGGTTTGAGGAGTGAGGTGCAGCAGTTGGCCAGTGCTTATGGGTCAGTGACTTATGCTGGAGTTGTAGAGGCTGCTCTTAAGGTTGAGGCCATTGAGACGGCGAAGAGCAGAGGCCAGCAGTTGAGGAAGGATAAGAGGAAGTTGGTAGAGGAGAAGAAACCCCTGGTACCCGATGCTGTTCCGGGAAAGAGGAGCAGGGTGGTGTGCAGTTTTTGTGGCCGGTCAGGCCATCCTGTTGAGAGGTGTTTCAAGAAGGTGGCAACTCAGAAGAAGGAGCAGGTTCATGCTATTCAGGGTGCTCCTGGGAGAGATGTCTCCTGTTCAGTTTGCAAGCGATCCGGGCATGATGCAGCCCAGTGTTGGTCTAGGGATAGAGTCTGCTATCAGTGTGGGCAGAAGGGTCACGTTAAGTCGAGGTGTCCTCAGGTCCAGTCAGCTCTTCCTGCAGTTCCATTGCAGGCATTACCTCCACCTCAGCGTGTGGACAAGGGAAAAGGGAAGCTGAACGTGATTTCTTCCGAGGAGGCTCAGACTTCGACCCAGGTGATCTCAGGTTAGTAGTTAGTTGTTTTTCTTTCTAGCCTGGTAGTTTAGTTGCTAGATTGTTTGCGGTACTGTTGTGCTAGTTCCTTAGCTTTGTGCGTTCCTATAGGGAAATTTAAGGTGAAAAACCGCTGGGCGCGTGTTCTGTTTGACTCCGGCGCTACCCACTCGTTCGTGGCTAGAGCCTTTGTGGAGCGTCATCGGTTGTCTCTAGATCGTGTTCGGGATTCCTTCCGTGTTAAGTTTCCCTCTGGTGAATCTGTGTTGTCAGATTTGGGTATTTTGGATTGCCCAGTTTTGTTGGGGGATTTTCTTGCGAAGGCGGATCTGAAGATGATTGATCTAGAGGACTTCGATGTCATTTTGGGCATGGACTGACTCTCTCGGTATGATGCGGTCATTCAGTGCAAAGGAAAGCGCTTGGACTTCATCAGGGACGACGGTCAGCCCGGTAGCGTGTATGCTGATCCGTGTCAGGATTCTCCTGTTCTCTCTGCGGTATGTGTTCAGAGATTATTTCTTTCTGATTGTTGTGTTTGTTTAGTCTCGGCGGTTGGAACCGTTGTTAGCGTGCCACGCTTGGAGGAGATTCCTATTGTTCGTGGTTTCGCCGATGTCTTTCCTGATGATCTTCCTGGTATCCCTCCTGAGCGGGATGTGGAGTTTGTTATTGATTTGGAGCCGGGTACGCGTCCTATTGCTAAGGCGCCGTACCGGATGGCCCCTCGTGAGTTAGAGGAGTTGCGAATTCAGTTAGATGAGTTGTTGGCTAAAGGTTTTATCAGGCAGAGTTCGTCGCCTTGGGGTGCTCCTGTTTTGTTCATAAAGAAGAAAGATGGGTCGATGCGGCTTTGCATCGACTATAGAGAGTTGAACAAGGTCACTATCAAGAACAAGTACCCTCTGCCGAGGATCGATGATTTATTTGACCAGTTGCGTGGTAGCACGGTGTTCTCCAAGATTGATCTTCGTTCGGGCTATCATCAGCTCAGGATCCGTGAGGCAGATATTCCACGGACTGCGTTTAGGTCAAGGCATGGGCACTTTGAGTTTTTGGTGATGTCGTTTGGTCTGACCAACGCACCATCAGCCTTCATGGATATGATGAACAGGGTGTTCAAGGATTTCCTAGACAAGTTCGTTGTGGTCTTCATTGATGACGTGTTGGTTTATTCTCGCAGTGCTGAGGAGCACGAGCAGCATTTGCGTTTGGTCCATCGGAGTTGAGGAACCACAAGTTATTCGCCAAGTTGAGCAAGTGCGAATTTTGGTTGCCTCAGGTTTCTTTTCTAGGCCACGTGGTGAATAAGGATGGGATCTCGGTTGACCCAGAAAAGATTGCAGCAGTGACGGATTGGAGTAGGCCGAATACTCCTAAGGAGATCAGAAGTTTCTTAGGGTTGGCTGGCTATTACAGGAGATTCGTGGAGGGTTTCTCTTCTCTAGCCGCACCGTTGACCAAGCTGACTCAGAAGAATGTGGCTTTTGTTTGGAGCGAGAAGTGCGAAGAAGCTTTTCAGGAGTTAAAGAGGAGATTGTGTACTGCTCCCGTTCTGACCCTTCCTACTGAGGGCATGGATTATGATGTGTATGTGGATGCTTCGCATATAGGACTGGGATGCGTATTAATGCAGGATGGAAAAGTAATCGCTTATGGGTCAAGGCAGCTGAAGACTCATGAGAAGAATTATCCAACGCATGACCTTGAGTTTGCAGCGGTTATCTATGCGTTGAAGTTGTGGAGGCACTTACTTTATGTGGCTCAGTGCAAGATTTTTACTGACCATAAGAGCCTGAAGTACGTGTTCACGCAGAAAGAGTTGAATCTGCGTCAGCGGCGGTGGCTTGAGTATGTGGCGGATTATGATGTAGAAATCCAGTATCATCCGGGCAAGGCCAATGTGGTGGCCGACGCCCTGAGCCGAAAGACGGGAAAGATCTTTAACCTCTCCGCCGATCGATTAGTTGAGGAGTTCCTCCTTATGGATATTTCAGTGGGATGCTGTAGTTTGCAGAGTAGCTTATCAGTGGAAGAGCCGTCCTGGATTTCTTTGACTAGACTGCATCAGAAGGACGATCCGGATCTGTTGCACCTTTTTACCAGGACAGAGAAGGGAGAGTTGCCAGATTTTTCTATTGATGATGCGGGTACTTTGAAGTACCGCGGCAGGTTTTGCGTTCCCGATGTTGGGGACATTAGGAGTATGATTTGCAGTGAGGCTCATGGTTCCAGCGTTGCCTACCATCCAGGATCTACGAAGATGTACCGTGACTTAAGGCAAATTGCTTGGTGGTATGGTATGAAAGGAGATATAGCCCGATATGTTGCTGAGTGTCACACTTGCAAGCGTGTGAAGGCCGATCATGGGAGGCCGGGTGGTAAGTTGACTCCGCTAGAGATCCCGACTTGGAAGTGGGAGAGTATATCTATGGACTTCATTACGGGTTTGCCAAAATCCCCGAGAGGATTTGATTCTGTTTGGGTTATAGTGGATAGATTGACGAAGTGTGCTCACTTCGTGCCTTATAAGGTTGATTACCCGATGAAGAAGATAGCGGAGTTGTACTTGAATGAAGTCATCCGACTCCACGGTGTGCCGGTTAGCATCATTTCTGATCGAGACTCCCGGTTTACTTCTCGTTTTTGGCAGAGTCTGCAGGAGGGTTTGGGTACGGATCTGAGGTATTCTACTGCGTACCACCCTCAGACCAATGGGCAGACGGAGCGGGTCAATCAGATTGTTGAGGATATGATCCGGTGCTATATTTTAGACCACGGTGGAGCGTGGGATGAGCGTCTGCGACTCATGGAATTTGCTTACAATAACAGTTATCAGGAAAGCTTGCAGATGGCTCCGTTCGAAGCTTTGTATGGGAGGCGCTGTAGGACTCCGTTGTTTTGGGCTGAGGCTGGTGAGAAGCCTTTGTTGGGTCCTGATGCTCTGGAAGAGATGGAAGTCGCCGTGAAGCTTATTCGGGAGAAGCTTCGTTTAGCCCAGGAGAGGTATGAAAAGAACGCCAATCGGCGTAGGTCTGCCTTGGAGTTTTTAGTAGGGGATCATGTATACCTCAAGGTTTCTCCAATGCTTGGTGTAAAGAGATTTGGTAAAAATCGGAAATTGGACCCAAGGTATGTGGGCCCGTTCGAGGTCTTGGAGCGGGTTGGTGTGTCTGCATATAGATTGGATTTGCCAGCGAACTTCCCTGGTGTTCATAATGTTTTTCATGTTAGCCAATTGCGGAAGTGTGTGCGCAGCAGTGGGCAACTCTTGGATGTTGTGCCCCAGTTAGAGCCCAACCTCTCTTTCGTTGAGGTGCCAGTTCGTATTTTGGATACTCAGGAGCGTGTGCTGCGAAAGAAGTCCATACCGATGGTGAAAATTCTTTGGAAAAATCAGGATTTGGAGAGCGCGACTTGGGAGCTAGAGTCGGCCATGAAGAGGGCGTACCCTCACCTGTTTCGCTGATTTGATCGGTATGTTTCCCTTTGTGACTTCTGTTTGTTACTTTTCCTTCTTTTGTAGGAGGGTTGTGCGTAAAGTTTCGGGACGAAACTTTCTTTTAGGGGGAGTGACTGTAACGCCCCGTTTTTTCAGCGATTATTTTTATTCTCGTTTGGCGTTACGTTGACGCGTTTCCGTGGCTTGTGCCATGTGTGGAGTACGGTTTAGCTCCTTAGAACTGAGTGCCCTGTTTGGTAGCCTGTTGGCAAGATCTCCCTAGCAAACCGAGTCGTTTTGGTGACCCGGTGTGGCCTCTCGGGGGGATGTTTGTGTTTGGCTTGGTTTGGGTGTAACTCGAGTTCTGTTCGTCGAAAGTTAATTTCGACTTCGCCGTTGCGTTCGTAGCGTGGGTATTTAGCTACGGTGCGAATTTCGTCGAATTCCGAGATAGTTCGGTTTTCGCGTCGATTTGGTGCTTTATGTAATTTTGTAATTAATAATATAATTATATATATATATATATATATATATATATATATATATATATATATATATAGAATGAAAGGAGCCGATTCATCTTCTTTTTCCCCGATTAATAACCGCCGGCCCCTTGTACGAGAGAAACAGAGTAACCGCCTACCTTCCCTTCGGACGCCGATTCCCGGAGCGTTTGTGGACGGAATTCGATTCCGAGAGTGGATTCGGATTGCTCTCGTCGAGACCTTCATTCCTGCGGTAAGAAATTCGATTTTCGTGGAGTTTTGGAAGGATTGGAATTTTCGGTTTTGGAAGTTTTCCGCCATTAATGGCCGAGTCTTTGTTCTAGGTGTTGCGGCCGTTTTGATCCGTGCGAAGAGGAGGAAAGCAGTCCAAAGCTTCGTTGTGATTTGAGGCAAGTGGTATTCTTGCCCTTGCCAAGTGTTTTCTTTGATTTTATTTGCTGAAATTGAAATCCCGGTTAGCCCAGGTTAGAGGCCTTGTTGTTCTCATTTTCTTGCTAACAATAGGGCTTAGTTCTTCCTACTGAAACCCCCCTATGTTGTGATGTTTGGAATCCAAATTGTCGGCGTGAAGCCGTTGTTTCCCTTGCTCTGATTGTTGCTCTGGTTTGGGTGTAGCCGAGAGGGAGAGTTAGGAGGGGGGGGTGTGGTTGCCAATTTCCTTCGTTAAGGTATTATTCGAATGGTTAGGCATAGTTTGAATGGTAGTAGCGTGCGACGTGATAGTTGACTACTGCTACTGCAGTGGCGTGAGTCGTGTGCGCGTTCCGGTGTCGTTCGGAAATTCCAAACGGTGCAGGTTGACCGCGCACGGTCATCAACCTTTAGGGCGCACGACCACTGGTCGTGTGCCTCTGTTCGTGCGCGTATAAATTTCAGTTTCCAAAGTTCTGTCTCGGGCAATCGCACGAGCGCTGACAACAGTGCGCACGACCACTGATTGTGCGACACTGATCGTGCGCAGTTTCTAGGTTTTCTGTCAGGTTTTCCAGGTTCGCTTCGCACGATCATCAGCCGATGAGTGCGCACGACCACTGATCGTGCGTCACTGATCGTGCGCTTTGTATATTTTCTTTTGATAGACGAATTTAGATGGTTTCGAGTGCGGGAGTTTAGATACTCAAGTGGCAGGCAACTACTCGAGTTCTGGATCTTCTGCCTTGGTCGTTCGACTGTCGTCGAGCTCCGTATTCTTTAGTGGGTTTGTGGGTAGTAACATTATTTTGGCGGCGAGTGAGGCTAGCTCACTCAATGCCAAAGTTTAGGTAGGCACTGAGTGCGTTTCACTCAACGCCTAGTCGTGTTGGTTTATTTCAACACTCTTCCTTTACCTTGTGTTTCATTTCCGAGTGGATTTCCAGTTGTATTTCTGGGTTTTCCTTGTCGGCCGTTTTCTTTATTTTCCTAAAGGCCGAATCGTGGGTCGTGGTTAGTAGTGGTGGTTGTAGCTCTTTATGGGGGTGGAGTTGTGTGATATAGCCAAGGCCACCCATGGATTTCTTGCTCCAGGTACGGGCTGGGCATGTCGGGTGGAAGGTCCCTTGTGTTTTCACGTGTTGACCCTCGAGCTTTTGACTTGGACATGGTGGATTGGGGGACTGCGTTTGCCTTCGATCCGGTTCCTCGTTGTTGTTTTTGCTACTATCACTTCCCGCAGTTTAGGGTGTTAGAAGTTTCTTCTTTGGTAGTTTGCAGCATTCTGGCTCTTGGTAGTCTAGTAGGCCCTGCAGGATGTTATTCCTGGGCTGGGTCGTTGATGTTTCTTTGCACGTTGTGCATTTCTTGTTGTCCTGTTTTGGACAGTTGTGACTCTTTCTACTGCATGTTTCCTGTTATGTTGTCCTTTTGGTTGACTTTTTCATGCAGTTTTACCTTGATTTTTGCTTGCTGAGGTATTCTGTTTTCTTTTGGAATGCCTCAGGTTCTGAGCTGTAGCCAGTCTGGTGGCTAGTTGGAGGTGGTGTTGTTGGTGGACTTCCGGACCTTGGAGTCTGTTTACCTTGTTTGTGAGGTTGTTTTCAGTACCTTCTTACAGACATATATGTGTGCTGGTGGGTTCGTGTCAGGTTGTTGGCGCCCACTAGTAGTTTTTACCTTGTACTAGATATATACTATTGCTGCTACCATTTATTTTTCTGGAGATAGTCTACTTGCTTTGAGAAGGTTTTATGCTAGGTTGCTAGTTATTTTTTAAACTATAATTATTATTATAAATGAAGCTCATGATCAGCATGTTTTGTAAACTTAATCACTATTTTCCAAATCACGTACGAAAACCGTTTTCTTATATATACTATATAAACTAAGTGTAGTGTCTTGCATAGCATGAGTGGTTCTCTTGGGACCCTTATGCGCTCTTTAGGGTGTAAAACCTAATTAAAGTATTTTTCCGCAGCGTTTAAATATAGTTTTCTTTTGTGGACTAGATGATCCACTGAGCCGAGGGATACGGACTCTAAACATAACTGATTTTCTATTCATTAAGCACATGATTTTCTTGCATAAAGATTGTAGTTGGAATTGCCTGAGCGTCAGCAGTTATCCCCTGCTTGACGTGGCATCATGACGCGTGTTTTCTCTTACTCTGATAATTCTTAATTCGGAGAAAATGCGGGTTGTGACAATGCCCTCCACCTCTTTTATATCCTCTTCCTCCTCTAAAGTCCTGTCTCCTTCTATTGCTCGGGCCAGCTTCCATAACGCCCTCTACAGGTCTTTTACCACTACCCAAGTGGTCCGCCTCCAATTTTTGCCATATTGATGATCTCCGCCAAGCTAGCATCCGTTATAAACAAAAGGGCCTGCCTTAGGGGGTCTCGCAGCCTTTTGTAGAAACGCTTGGCGTAACCTCTATCATCTAACTCGTATGAATCCGCGAACCTTGCGAGATGTTGGAACTCTCGCTGGTATTCCGTAACCGTTTTTGATCCTTGTTTCAGCAGAAGGAACCTCTCCTCAAGTTCATCTCGAGCGGATGAAGGAATGAAGTGCTATAAGAAAACATCCGAGAATTCGCTCCAACTTATCTTTATATAGACTCGGCCTTGGAAGGTGGAGCCCATGAGTGACTTCCGCCACCTCTTAGCATATAGCTCCAAGGTAGACACCACCAGTGACACAGCCATGTTGGCTGGACAACGGATACCAGCCAATAACTCCTGTACTGTGTCAAGCCATTGTTCCGTGCGCACGGCTGACTCCGTCCCAAGGTAAGTGGGAGGGGAGAGAGCCCGGAAGGCGCTCAGCCAGTTAGAGCCCGGGGCCTATTGTAGCACCGGAGGCTGCTGTGCCCTAAAATCATCCAAGATGGCGGTGAGCGTTTGCACGAACTCGGAATGTTGGAACTGAGTGGGTATGGGAGGGGCAGGAGTGCTCCCCAACGGCTCAACATACACTGAAATCTATACGTAGAATGCAAACTTACGTTTAGGTTGGCTAATCTTAAGGTCAGAGTTGGACAAACTTAGTGTGAATTACATATGGGCACACCACTGCTTCCGCTAAGTCAGTTTGTACCCAAACTGACTAGTCGAACGGGAGTGGCCCATTGTTGAATGACTTCTTTAGTTGAGGATCGTGACAAACTGATACCATTTGTAAGACCCCCCTCCCGGAACACAAGACACGACACGAGAGGGGTCTTATGCCCAGAACAGCCGCCTTGGGGTAGCACTAACACCCGGGCTAGCCTGTACCACAAGATGCCTATTCTACCGGCTATAACCAATATAATTATATATATGCCAACCCAACCAAAAAGGATATAAAGAAATCAAATCCACACAAGCTATAAGTCCAAAAGCACAGTAATAGAGAAGCTAAACATGCTTCTACAAAATCAGAGTACAGCTATAAAGTTGCCCCACAGGGCTATAACAAAACTCTCACACACTCACATCAGTAACAGATGGTAACGATGACACCATCCCTTCAGTCCCTGTCGTCCTGGCCTGGCTGACCGGCTCCATCAGCTGCTGCTCCACCTGCGGCGTTTTCTCCCAACAAGGAAGACGTAGCAACCGTTAGTTATAAAGACTAAATGGCTTCACATCTGCTCCCCCGGCGACTCCTCGGCACCGGGCGGAGGAAGGGACATGGTACAATATATCTATATAAAGCAGGAGTATAAACAAGCAAGTGGTACAGATACGGTATCACTACGTATATGAAGCAGTGTATAATCAAGTAATAAGTTATTCTAGCATTTCTACCATCTATCACAACATATGAATATAGAGTTATAACAAAAGTAACTCAACTTATATGGATGCTAATACAAGCATATAAGTTGAGGATCGTTCAGCAGTAAGTAATTCATCGTATATGAGTGCCCATACAAACTTATACGATGAGGGTCTTGTGTATATAATGAGGTGAAATGTTATGTATGTGATGCAATGACACACCCATGATCACGCACATGCAGTTGCTATGTCGACACAGACTGGTAGTTTCCACTTTTTGAGCAGGTAGCTAACCTCTCAGGCTCCAACCGTCATGGCCAGACGGTGACAGTAGAATGGGCATTTCTACTACTAAGTGGGTATCCACACTACTTCACTTAGGCCTCTGTACGCCTCAACGCTAAGAACACAACAGCGGAGCCCATGCGTACTACGGCCCAGCGGGTTCTCTTGGGTAGATGTGCACCAAGATCCTAGCCCCGAACTGGCCTATGCGTAACGCGGAGGGAGCCTCAGAAATGAGCACGAGGATCAAGCCCAACCGTTCACTTGGCACGGAAGGAGCATCGGGACATGAACACCGAGGGACAAGCCCAACCACCCAAAGTCTATCTGTCAACTCCAATCGGTGTAACAACCTCATCCGTTAAATGACGTATAGTAGAAGGTCCGGCCGGGGCCCCACACTATATGCCACAAACAGACGGTGAGGTCACAGGATAATACCAAACCATACGAATCCTAACTCAGAGCATTCTAGCGGAATTGTATTAAGTGTAAGAACTCATATCAATGAATGTCCACTAATATATAAATATCACATTTATATAAAAGACCAGGAATGTTTACAACACCACACCGCACAGGGCCACCGCACAGGGCCTTAAGGCCTTACAAGTTACTCTTTACAATACATATAATTTCATACATCGGCACGCAGGCCGGCCACACATGAAATCCAACACTTCGCACGGTCTTCAAGGGCCTACCAGCAGCATGGGTTTTTGCCCGCTCAATCCAATCAGCCCGCAACACCTGCATATGGACGTCCACCCCATGGGTGATAAACAAAGCAACGGTCAGCATTCAGCTGACCAATTATAACGACCCCACCCCTTACCCGGGGCAGTGGTTCCTTCCCTGCATGTATAGCAATTTCAACAGATATATAACATACACACCACATCACAAACGCCGGCCTCAATGCCAGGCGCTCCGTGCACTCAGGGCACCTTTATGGTTTGTACTTAGTAGGCGGGCATAAGCCTCCAAACCCCTGTTGAAGACCTCACGCACCCGTCTCACTCAGAGGTACGCACCACCCCAAAACCCGTGAGCACTACCAGTCGACCTACCCACGTAGTGTAACAAGCCTAGGGAATTCGCCCTGCTGCTTTGCTATCAATCGACCGCTCATCCGATCTTAACATCGCCACTTGGTGGAATGGGCATAAGCCTCCAAACCCCTGTTGAAGACCTCCCGCGCCCACCCGCTCAGAGGTGTCCGCACTCCATCAACCAGCTCTTAGCAAGCATGCAACCAAAGGAGCTATGCAAAGCATCCTGACCACCAAGCACATCGTCCTCACCATCTCCGCAGGCTAAACGATGAATACACGGAGTCTTCTCCGGTTCGCAATATAAACATCACCAATCCCGACATACGTCTGGATGGGCTTCACACAGCATGCCTATGCCGTACTACATATTTCCGGCTCTAGATGCAGACTCAGCTGCTGGAATCACTTACGCATTTCCATCTCTTGATGGAGGATCCCATGCACATGCAAAACAAAGGGCTTCACCTGCCCAAGGAAGAAAGATCGTTACCCTTGACAATCGCTTCGGCGCCATAGAAGAACTAGCCGGATGGAAATCACCGCAGCGGCCTTGCCTCCGCAACGCTGCACTCGGCTCTCTATTCGGCTCGACGAAGCTCCACCGGCGGCCGGAAAGCTCCTCCTCCTCCTCCTCCAAGCTCTCCTCTCTTTCTTCTCTTTAGAGAGAGAAAGGCTAAGTGGAAATGAGATTTCATCTCAATCCACGGCCTTAAAGAGGCTGGAAAAGCTTTGGACCACAAGATCCAATTAGAAGGAAACGAACGGCCGAGATCTGCCCAAAAACCCAATTTTTGGCTGACACGGCCTGTGACACGCCCGTGTCACAGGCCGTGTACCCTTAAGCGGCACACGCGGTTTTGAACCGACTGAACAACACGGGCATCGACACGCCCGTGTCGAACCTGACACGCCCGTGTCATTCTTGAGACACGCCCGTGTCTCCTGCTACACGGCACTCACCGATTTCCAAAACCAGTACACGGGTCAAAATACGGTAGCTGACACGCCCGTGTCCAGCCTGACACGCCCGTGTTCATGGCCGTGTTCAAGGCCGTGTACGGCTCTGACTCGAATAGGCCAAATTCGAAATTTAATTCGAACACGCCCTGGGACACGCCCGTGTCGAAGGCCGTGTCCCAGGCTCGACGATCGTCGACTCTAAATCGTCGACTAAGCTGAACATGCCCTGGGACACGCCCGTGTCCCAGGCCGTGTACCCCCGACACGCCCTGGGACACGCCCGTGTCCCAGGCCGTGTCTAACAGCCTGCTACTCAAAACTGTGTACAAACATATTTTGAGATTCTGGGGTGTTACAACCCTCCCCTCCTTATAGAAATTTTGTCCCGAAATTTAGCGCAACGCACAAGTATCAACACAACCACGCTGTTGCGATACAAACCAAAACGATCCAGGTTTAGAGCTCAGAGGCCGCAGCTTGGCTCGCCCCATGGAATCGTACCACCACAACTGTTTGTCACAAACAGAAATACAGACATACACACATACAATAGGCAACGTAATAAAGTGCACAATCCACTTTATTTCGGCTTCTCCGTATCTCGCAGAATCCGTTTAGCGGCCTCCATTAAGTCCAAAGCACGGATTTGCTGTTCTGCTTGATTTGAGCTTTGCGGCTCCTGCATCTCAAGAGTGTATATTCGCGGTTGCGCCCGCGATGCAGACGACTCTGTCACAGCTTTACCCTTCTCGTCATAAGACGCACCTGTCTTTCTTTCACCCCTTGACGCACCATTCCAGCAAAATCGCGTGATATGCCCTGGCTTCCCACAAATGAAACATGTACGCGGCTCAACTCGTTCTTGCCCAAACGTTGCTCCTGACGCAACATCTGAAGAAGTTTGTTCAGCGGGTCGAAACCGCTTCTTATCACGTTTCCTGAAATCTGACTGCTCTGATGGCGGAACTTTGAAGTCGGACTTTTCCACCGCTACGATCTTCTTCTCCCGTACCCGCTTCAAATCCTTCTCCAGCGCACTAGCGGTATGCACCAATGCTTGGAATCCTTGGTTCACTGAACTCGGGAGAGCCAACCTCAGCTCATCACGCAGTCCTTCATAGAACCTATTCGTTTTCCGCGCCTGGTCCGCAAACGTCGATCCCGCATAACGACCGAGCTTGGTAAACTCATGCAGGTAATCGTCCACGGTCTTATCACCCTGTACCAGACGTTGAAATTCATTTTCCATTGCAATTCTCTGCGCCATTGGCAAGTATTTTGCCCAAAATAATCTGGCGAATTCATCCATCGATATGTCGCCCAGATCTCTACCTCCCAACTGGTGCAACTCGATCTCATCCCACCAAAGCCTCGCCTCTCCTTCCAGGAGGAAAGTGGCTAACGGGACTTTCTGCTCCTCACTAATCCTGAGCGCAGCCAGGATTCTTTTCACTCTAGAGAGCCAATCCTCGGCCTCTGTTGGAGACGTTGCCCCGACAAACGTAGGCGGATTAAACTCCATAAAGTGCTTAAGTTGCTCGTCCGCTGCTTGCACAGCAACCGGAACCTCAACATGCTCTTGCCTCGCACCAACCTGCACTGGCGCCACAGCAGGCCTCGCTTGCCCAAAAGGTTGTGCCTGAAGCATAGCAAAGATCACCTCCGCAACTAAGCGCACCGTTTCCGCAGAAGGGGGAGGTGTAGGCACCTCAGGTGGTGCCGCACTCTCATCCGAACGCTGGGGCTCCGATTGCCCAGCTCCACTCCTCGTCACCTATAGGTGAACAAGATAGCATTACTTTCCATGGTCAAACGGCAAACTCACCGAATAGACACACACACATTCCCTAGTGGACATTCCAGAGTTCATTAGCATTACAGCAGGTCGCACAAGCACGTGCTCGCCACCCCACAAAAGAATTCGACCACGAATTCGAAAGAGGAAGACCGACAAAACCTCTGATACCAAAATGTAACAACCCCATCCGTTAAATGACGTATAGTAGAAGGTCCGGCCGGGGCCCCACACTATATGCCACAAACAGACGGTGAGGTCACAGGATAATACCAAACCATACGAATCCTAACTCAGAGCATTCTAGCGGAATTGTATTAAGTGTAAGAACTCATATCAATGAATGTCCACTAATATATAAATATCACATTTATATAAAAGACCAGGAATATTTACAACACCACACCGCACAGGGCCACCGCACAGGGCCTTAAGGCCTTACAAGTTACTCTTTACAATACATATAATTTCATACATCGGCACGCAGGCCGGCCACACATGAAATCCAACACTTCGCACGGCCTTCAAGGGCCTACCAGCAGCATGGGCTTTTGCCCGCTCAATCCAATCAGCCCGCAACACCTGCATATGGACGTCCACCCCATGGGTGATAAACAAAGCAACGGTCAGCATTCAGCTGACCAATTATAATGACCCCACCCCTTACTCGGGGCAGTGGTTCCTTCCCTGCATGTATAGCAATTTCAACAGATATATAACATACACACCACATCACAAACGCCGACCTCAATGCCAGGCGCTCCGTGCACTCAGGGCACCTTTATGGTTTGTACTTAGTAGGCGGGCATAAGCCTCCAAACCCCTGTTGAAGACCTCACGCACCCGTCTCACTCAGAGGTACGCACCACCCCAAAACCCGTGAGCACTACCAGTCGACCTACCCACGTAGTGTAACAAGCCTAGGGAATTCGCCCTGCTGCTTTGCTACCAATCGACCGCTCATCCGATCTTAACATCGCCACTTGGTGGAATGGGCATAAGCCTCCAAACCCCTGTTGAAGACCTCCCGCGCCCACCCACTCAGAGGTGTCCGCACTCCATCAACCAGCTCTTAGCAAGCATGCAACCAAAGGAGCTATGCAAAGCATCCTGACCACCAAGCACATCGTCCTCACCATCTCCGCAGGCTAAACGATGAATACACGGAGTCTTCTCCGGTTCGCAATATAAACATCACCAATCCCGACATACGTCTGGATGGGCTTCACATAGCATGCCTATGCCGTACTACATATTTCCGGCTCTAGATGCAGACTCAACTGCTGGAATCACTTACGCATTTCCATCTCTTGATGGAGGATCCCATGCACATGCAAAACAAAGGGCTTCACCTGCCCAAGGAAGAAAGATCGTTACCCTTGACGATCGCTTCGGCGCCATAGAAGAACTAGCCGGATGGAAATCACCGCAGCGGCCTTGCCTCCGCAACGCTGCACTCGGCTCTCTATTCGGCTCGACGAAGCTCCACCGGCGGCCGGAAAGCTCCTCCTCCTCCTCCTCCAAGCTCTCCTCTCTTTCTTCTCTTTAGAGAGAGAAATGCTAAGTGGAAATGAGATTTCATCTCAATCCACGGCCTTAAAGAGGCTGGAAAAGCTTTGGACCACAAGATCCAATTAGAAGGAAACGAACGGCCGAGATCTGCCCAAAAACCCAATTTTTGGCTGACACGGCCTGTGACACGCCCGTGTCACAGGCCGTGTACCCTTAAGCGGCACACGCGGTTTCGAACCGACTGAACAACACGGGCATCGACACGCCCGTGTCGAACCTGACACGCCCGTGTCATTCTTGAGACACGCCCGTGTCTCCTGCTACACGGCACTCACCGATTTCCAAAACCAGTACACGGGTCAAAACACGGTAGCTGACACGCCCGTGTCCAGCCTGACACGCCCGTGTTCATGGCCGTGTTCAAGGCCGTGTACGGCTCTGACTCGAATAGGCCAAATTCGAAATTTAATTCGAACACGCCCTGGGACACGCCCGTGTCGAAGGCCGTGTCCCAGGCTCGACGATCGTCGACTCTAAATCGTCGACTAAGCTGAACACGCCCTGGGACACGCCCGTGTCCCAGGCCGTGTACCCCCGACACGCCCTGGGACACGCCCGTGTCCCAGGCCGTGTCTAACAGCCTGCTACTCAAAACTGTGTACAAACATATTTTGAGATTCTGGGGTGTTACAACCCTCCCCTCCTTATAGAAATTTCGTCCCGAAATTTAGCGCAACGCACAAGTATCAACACAACCACGCTGTTGCGATACAAACCAAAACGATCCAGGTTTAGAGCTCAGAGGCCACAGCTTGGCTCGCCCCATGGAATCGTACCACCACAACTGTTTGTCACAAACAGAAATACAGACATACACACATACAATAGGCAACGTAATAAAGTGCACAATCCACTTTATTTCGGCTTCTCCGCATCTCGCAGAATCCGTTTAGCGGCCTCCATTAAGTCCAAAGCACGGATTTGCTGTTCTGCTTGATTTGAGCTTTGCGGCTCCTGCATCTCAAGAGTGTATATTCGCGGTTGCGCCCGCGATGCAGACGACTCTGTCACAGCTTTACCCTTCTCGTCATAAGACGCACCTGTCTTTCTTTCACCCCTTGACGCACCATTCCAGCAAAATCGCGCGATATGCCCTGGCTTCCCACAAATGAAACATGTATGCGGCTCAACTCGTTCTTGCCCAAACGTTGCTCCTGACGCAACATCTGAAGAAGTTTGTTCAGCGGGTCGAAACCGCTTCTTATCACGTTTCCTGAAATCTGACTGCTCTGCAGGCCTATAGAATTCTTTGGAGGTCTCCCCGAGCGTCAACATCTAGTAATTTAAATCTCAGCGATCACACTATTTTCTCCCTTTACATAACTTTGAGATTAACCGTTGAATCGTCTTAAAAGTGATAATAAATAATTGAAACACATTATAATTATCTCATAAATTAGTATTTATGTCAAGAACGTCTTTCTACTAAAATGTCTACGAATGCCGGCATAAAACTTCGCATTTTACTCTCTAGCTTTCAAAATTCTATCTAGCATTAGATTTTTCTAACCTTATGAAGAATGATTTGCTCGGGACGAGCAAAACTCAAGTATGGAGGTGTTTGATGACTAGTAATTTAGTCATCGTCTAGGGCTATTATTTTAATCAGATATTTTAAATATATGCGTTTGTTCGTGATTTTTATAAAACATTTCGTAGAAAATAATATTTTAAAGTGTAACGCATATATTTTCTATTATGTAGGAATATGGCAGGCCTGAGGGGGTTTATAGGCAATATCTCGCCGTCGCGACCAAAGTTCGCATACGTGTCAGATTCGTCAACATGGAGCCCGGCCACCACATTTGCATGCATGGGATTCTCGGTCACCTCCTTCGACGCCTCCAAGCATGCAAACCCTACTTATTTTTTATTATATCTATATATATATAAGTGTATACATATATGTATGGATATATATACATAAAATATATAAAGATATATAAATATAAATACAAATATATATATATATAGTTACAGCCCGAGCTCCGCCACCTCCGGCAAGCCCGAGCTCCGCCACCTCCGGCAAACCCGAGCTCCGCCACCTCCGGCAAGCCCGAGCTCCAATTTCAACTCCTCCGCTGCAGCTAATCCAGCTTCACCACGAAGCTTGGCCGCCACCTCCGTCACCTACAGCTCATCCAAGCCCGGCATCTTCCAACAACAACTCTAGCTACAGCTCATCCAAGCTCAGCATCCTCCAACAGCAATGAACTCCACCTTGCTATGCATGAAGAGGCCGCTCCAGCCAACACCATGCAGCTACTCCATGCAACAACTCCAGCCAAGCTCCGCCATCTCTCCAAGCTCGGCCACCACCGTCGAACAAAACCCAAGCGCCACCACCGTACTCGGCTCACTTCCTCAACGCCACCACCGTGCTCTCCACGTCAGCTATCACTTCCGTTTCAGCCAGCTCAACCTTCAGCAGCTCCACCTCAGCAAGTCCAGCCGCCTGCTTAATTGTTGCCGTTTCATGCAGCAGGAATCCCGCCACCAGTGGTCCCGCCAATTTGAGTACAAGGTTGCAGCAGCTCGGCCACACCCTTGCAAGGAATCCTGCCACCCGGATTGCTGACCTGGCATTCCAATAGCTAGTCTGGGGTTTCAACCCGGAAAATGTGCAGTAACGCCTCATGCAGCAGGAATCCCGCCTCCACTTTATTAACCAAGGATGACTCATCTCAGCCTATAAAAAGGCTGTACTCGGGAATAGTGGGGGGGGGGGGGGGGGGGGGGAATTATGGCTGAGAAGAATTTGGAGATATTTTTCAAACACTAGCTCTCAACCCGATTTCTCGGTTGGAGAAATTCATCCCGAGATTGCGAGTACTAAATTTATCGTTTTCTGTGTTTGTTGTATTGTTATTTTATAATTTTGAACGTTTCTTTTCTTTTAACTTAGGATTTGAAAAAAATTTATAATGCCGCTCATTTATCCGTTGTAATCTTCTTCGAATAGCAATAAAATTTCTCTCTATTTCACTTAAAAAATTTATTTCTCGTCAATTTCGCACTTTTTAGTGATGTCGCATTTTTATATTGACGATTCGCTCATCGCCATGAACAACTAATTTCTATAGTGTTCGGTCGTGATGATCCGAGGATGAATTAATATTTTGATTTTAGATTCGTTTTTCTCTAATTGTTGAACGCTTACGATTTACCGTTGATCAATTCATTGAGGCTATATATTTTATATAGTTTTCATAATGGTTTTTGCTTTTTAGTTAGCCGAGAGGCTCGTAAGGCGAATCGATCACTCATTGGTAAAAAGAGTAGAACGCAACCCTCGAAAGAGGACAACGTAACTCTTCCGGATTGGAGTGAAATCCAATAGCGAGGTTCACAACCTAAAGCAAGTCTTAGGCGATGCGATTTGAGAATGAAAGTTCGGTCGATACACCTAAGCTTAGTTGAACCTAATCCTCGAAAGAGGAGTGTTCATGCTTCGGGAACCTCCACGGTCAAAGCCTCTTCAACAAGAGAATTGCACTCTAACTTCATTCCATTATTTTCTTTTTCCAAGGTGATTCAAGATCGGACATTAGCTTTTAACCCATCGAATTAATTCAATTAGCATTTTTAGTTTTTATTTTTCGCAACCCCAACTCAACTTTCTATTGATAAAATAATAACAATTTTCAAAGTAGAATTACTCGATCACCCCGAGTCTAATACGACCTTGGTTTTTATAAACCTATACCACTCCCGATACGGTACACTGTCGTTATCGTTTGCGGACATAGTTTTGCGCAATCGAGTTTTTAACCTTCACGGTCAAAGCCTCTTCAACAAGAGAATTGCACTCTAACTTCATTCCGTTATTTTCTTTTTCCAAGGTGATTCAAGATCGGACACTAGCTTTTAACCCATCGAATTAATTCAATTAGCATTTTTAGCTTTTGTTATTCGCAACCCCAACTCAAATTTCTAATTGATAAAATAATAATGATTTTCAAAGTAGGATTACTCGATCACCCCGAGTCTAATACGACCTTGGTTTTTATAAACCTATACCACTCCCGATACGGTACACTTGCCGTTGTCGTTTGCGGATATAGTTTCGCTCAATCAGAAAGCCTTGAGTTTGGTCTCATGACTGGGGGTGATGGTGAAGCGTCTGGCTCAGTGGGTATCTCCACCCCGGGGGAGGAAGCGACAAGGAATATGTTGGAAGACTTTAGGCGAGAGGTCCTAAAGACCATCAACCTTGCCTTCTCAGCAAGGAGTGAGTGGGAGACGCCTCAGGTTCCGGTGGAAGCGGTCATGCTTCTCGCCGAGAATGCCCCTGGGCAGCGCCCCGGGAAGGAGATCCTGACGGAAGTTGGCGAGAGGGACGTGGCCGCGCGGGAACTCTTACTAGGCCAGCGCCACGGAAAGGAGGTTCCTGCAGAAGTTGGCGAGAGGGAGGCGGCAGTGCGAGATCTCTTCCCTGGGCACGGTACCGCGGATCGGGCAAGCCAGCCGAGGCCGCGAGACGTGCCCTCTCGCCAGGCAGGAGGCGAGAGTCCCTTTAGCGAGCTTATCATCTCGGCTCCGGTGCCAGAAGGGTTCCGCGAGCCCGATATGTCTTACTACTCAGGTAAGGATGATCCGGTGCAGCATGTTCAGTGGTTCGAGGATGTAGTCTCGATCAGGCAGATGACGGATGCCTTCAAGTGTCGGCTGTTTGCCATCACGTTGAAGGAAAAGGCTCGGGACTGGTTCCACCAGTTGCTGGCAAGTTCCATATACAGCTTTAAAGATCTGCGCAGGGGGTTCCTGTTGAGATTCTCGACGTCGAAGAAGCGGAAGAAGGAGGCAGAGTGCCTATTTGCGGTAAGACAGAAGCAGGATGAGATGCTGGGTCATTACGTTGACCGGTTCCAAGAAGAAATCCTCCTAGTCCAGGAAGTCCCGGGGTATGCGCTGATGCTCGCCTTTACCCTGGGGCTGAGACTAGGTTTCTTTAGCATGGAGCTGAAGAGAGTTCCCCCTCTCTCCTTTGAAGAGCTAATGGAGAGGGCGGAAAAAGAGATCGATTTTGAAAGAGCCAACCGGCTTTCGCTAGGAAGTTGGCCCGGTTGGCAGAGGACGATGTGAAGGAACCAGCATCAGGGAAGCAGAGAGAGCAGAGGGAGCCAAGGGAGGAAAGGAGAAGAGAAGAACCCCGGAGGCAGGGGCAAAACCAAGGTTGGAGGGCTCGGGAGCCATACAACCGGTTGGGTTGGAGGCCCCAGGAGGGTCGCCTCTATGGTCAAGAAGGAGGCCTGCAGGGAAGGGATAACCCTCGGGAGCCGAGGAGGTTCGATCAGCAAGCATGGAGGCAGGGATCGAGAGACCACGTCCCCCCGCCGCAAGAAGTGATGGAGGTTGGTAGAGGAAGAGGAGGAAGAAGAGGAGTTCGAGGGGCTGGAAGAAGAGGAGGTGGAGAAGGAAGAGGAGGCAGGGTGGCGTTGCCCTTCTGCGACTTCCACCAGGAGGAGGGTCACGCTACGGCCACCTGCCCGGAGTTCTTGGAGATACGGGAAGCCAGAGGAATGGGGAGACAGGATCCGCCGGTAAGGATCGTGGAAGTACAGCAGAGAGGGGAGGAAGATAGATGCGAGGACCGGGTAGACGTGGGGACCCTAGGAGGGATCAGAGTGATCCACGGAGGGGTCGGGATTGAGGCAACTCGCAAGGGGAGCTTGCAGACCATGTTCCGCAGAGGGGTCGCCTCGACCTCCTTAGCCCCCCCTCTGGAAGAAAAAATCATCATTTTATCCGCATATATGCCGGACTACGAGGATCCTTTCTGCGACGCTCTAGTGATTCAGACAGCGGTGGAGAACTTTACGGTCTCCAGGATACTGGTGGACAATAGGATCTCGGTGAACGCCATCTTCAAGAGAGCCTTCGATGAGATGAAGGTTGAGGGGAAGAGGGTCCTAGCCTCAGATAGACCATTGTTCGAGTTTTCCGGAGAAAGGAAAGAGGTAGAGGGAGGAGTAGGACTGCATGTAAAGCTAGGGGGCGTGTCACGGAACTGTAGGTTTGTGATAGTGGACGCCCCAAGTAGTTACAACGCCATCTTTGGGCGTCCCCTCATCAGCACCTTTCGCTGCTTCCCCTCCTCGTTTCATCAATGTCTCAAGTTCAATAACGGAGGTGTGCAGGTCAGGATTATGGGGTATCCAAAGGTGGCAAGACAATGTTATGTGACGGACGTTAACACTGTGTCTTGGATGGCTGAGGCAGAAGAGCTGGAAAGGGAGCTAGCAGAGCAAGAGGAGGAGAGCCTGGAGGAGGCGCTGGAGGTAGAAGAGAAGTTAGCCGCTGAAATCGAACAAGAGGGCCTGGATGAAGTGATGGATAAAGAGGAGGGTCAAGTGGCGAGAGTTGAGCGGGAGGCCCCGAGGGGTGTAGAGGTTCAGCAGCTCCAGGAGGAGAAGTCGAAGGAGGCAATGGAGGCTGAAGGAGGGGAGGAGTTGGAGTTTGAGGAGGAAACAAGGGTCGGCTGGGAGCCATCGCGATTGGAGCCGTCCGAAGAAGTAGTGGAGATGGAGGTCTCCACCAGAGCAGGGCAGGTGCAGAGGGTGCGAGTCAGCGGGGGCTTAGATCCCAAGGACCAGGAGCGGGTGAGGGCTTGCATCCAGAGCAACGTTGACATCTTCGCTTGGACCGCGGCAGACATGTCGGGCGTTGACGCGGACGTGGCTTGCCACCGTCTGAACTTGGATCCCAGGACTCGCCCCATACGCCAAAAGATGAGGAACATCACCACCAAGCTGGAGGAGCCCATCCGCGAGGAGGTCAGAAAGCTCCTAGAGGCAGACTTCATCTCGAAGGTTCAGTACCCGGGCTGGATCTCCAATGTGGTAATGGTTAAGAAAGGGGGAGGGAAGTGGCGCATGTGTATTGATTTCTCTTTATTAAATAAATAGTGCCCTAAGGATTGCTACCCTCTGCCTCGAATCGACACGTTGGTTGACGCAGCCGTCGGTTTTCTGTTATAAGTTTTCTTGATGCTTTTTCAGGTTATCACCAGATTCGCATGCATCCCACCGACGTCAAAGACGTCTCCTTCATCACTAGGGAGGGATGCTTCAGCTATAAGATGATGCCCTTTGGGCTGAAAAACGCAGGAGCCACATACCAACGCATGATTGATCGAGTCTTCCAGGGGCAGATAGGGAGAAACTTGGAAGTCTATATTGATGACCTGATGGTAAAAAGCAAGTGTGTGAGCTCACACCTGCAGGACCTAGAAGAGACCTTTGCCACCCTCTGGAGGTTCAAGATGAGGCTAAATCCCTTGAAGTGTGTGTTCGGGGTCAGCCGCAGGAAGTTCCTTGGACATCTCTTGACTCCGGCAGGGGTGGAGCCCAACCTGGATAAGGTGAAGGTCATCCTAGACCTGGAATCACCTCGCAATGCCAAGGAGGTCCAGCGCTTGGCAGGCAAGCTGGCTGGACTAAGCAGGTTCCTTTCTCGGTCTGGAGACAAGTGCTCATCGTTCTTCAAAGTATTAAGGGGTAACCAGAGGTTTGAGTGGACAGCCGAGTGTGAGGAAGCCTTCCAAGGGCTAAAGAGACAGCTCTCCCAGGCTCCCTAACTACAAAGCCCAAAAGAAGGAGAGGACCTAGCCCTGTATCTCGGGGTGGGAGCGAAAGCCGTGAGCTCTGTTCTAGTCAGAGAAGAGGGGAAGAAGCAGCTACCCATCTACTATGTAAGCCGGATCTTGAGGAAGGTGGAGCTCTGTTACCCCATCCTCGAAAAGCTAGCGTATGCTCTGATCGTTTCGACAAGGAAGCTTCGACCATATTTCCAAGCGCACACGATTAGGGTGGTAACCAACCATCCTCTTCGTAAGATCTTTGAAGGGGTGGAGCACTCGGGGAAACTGGCCAAGTGGTCCATTGAGCTGAGCGAGTTCAACATCTCTTTTGTCTCAAGGCTCTCCATTAAGGCGCAAGCAGTGGCGGACTTCCTGGCAGACTATGTTGTTGAAGTCGGGGAAGAGGAGCCGCGGCAGCAGGGGGTGTAGAAGGTGATGGTTGACGGGGCCTCTGGAAAGCATTCCATGGGAGGAGGAGTGGTGTTGGTAAGCCCCCAGAGGGTAGCTATAGAACATGAGGTGGCCTATCACTTTCCGGTGACCAATAATCAGGCAGAGTACGAAGCCGTGATAGCTGGTCTTCGTTTGACAAAGGAGCTTAAGATACAGGATGTGGAGGTCTTCACGGACTCGATGGTGGTGGCATCGCAGATTCGAGGAGAGTTTGAAGCTCGGGAACCTACCCTCATAAAGTACCTATCCAAGGTAAGGGCAATCATCGGAGACTTCCGATCATTCTCAATCCAGCACATCCCCCGGGAGGAGAGTGTGGCTGCCGACCAATTGGCGAAGTTCGGACCTCGGGGAGGAGGAACCCTAACCAAACTGTTCCGACAAACGATCGAGGAAGGGGGGTTACAACCGGCGAACTAACAGAAGAGGTAAAGGATGCAAGGAGTTTCAGGCGCAAGACAGCTCACTACCTGATGTTGGAAGGGGGGTTACATCGTAAGATGTCGTCGGGATTCCTAGCCAGGTGTGTGATTGAGGAAGAGATCCCGAAGATACATGGGGAGGTACACTCAGGCGAGTGCGACAATCACTTGGGGGGAAGGACTTTAAAGGCAAGGGTGGTCAGGCAGGGGTACTTCTGGCAGACACTGAGGAAGGATGCGACGGAATTCACAAGGAGATGTAAAAAGAGCTAGTTGTACGCCCCCTCCAGCTCTTGCCCGCTCAAAGACTAAGGAGCATTACGTCACCATGGCCTTTCACCATTTGGGGAATGGACTTGGTCGGGCCTTTTCCTCCGGCTAGTGGCCAGAGGAGGTTCCTCCTGGTCATGATCGATTACTTCTCAAAGTGGCTGGAGGTTAAGGCCTTGGCTAAAGTCACCTTGCAGGTCATAAGGAACTTCGTCTGGGGGGAGATCATATGCAGGCACAGGCTGCCTCAAGCGATAGTAACAGACAACAGTCCTCAGTTCGCCAGTGAAGAGTTCATCAGCTTCTGCGCCCAGCTGGGGGTAGATCTCAAGTTTGCCTCTGTCCACCACCCCCGGAGCAACGACTAGGTGGAAGCAGTAAACAAAATTATCGTAAACCTGCTCAAGAAAAAAGTGGAGAACCTGAGGGGAAATTGGGTGGAACAGCTCCCCTCGGTTCTATGGGCATTGAGAACGACTCTGAACACGGCCACCGGCGAGACCCCCTTCAAGCTCTCTCATGGGTGTGAGGCGGTCCTGCTAGTGGAATTCGAAGTTCGGTCCCCTCGGGTCGCAGCGGCAGGGGAAGGAGATGAGACTTGGAGGTTGGAAAATGAGGAAGGGTTGCACCTCTCGCTGGACATGATAGAAGAAGCGCGGGATGTCGTAACCATCAGGCAAGAAGAGATCAAGCGACGCATGGCAAGATACTTCGACAAACATGTCAGGATCAGGCAGTTTGTCGAAGGGGATCTGGTGTTGAAAAAAGTTGATGCGGCGGGAAGGTCAGCCCCCGTGGGCAAGCTCAACCCGAACTGGGAAGGGCCTTACATAGTAAAGGAGGTCCTTAGAATGGGAAGCTACTACCTCCAGGACGTGGAAGGGAGGACCTTGAGCCACACTTGGAGCGGTGACGATCTAAGGCGCTTCTACCCGTGAGGGGGAGGGGGTGATTGTAATTTTGCTTCCAAATGTTATCATGTGTTATCATAATACATCCCATGCTTTAATCTGCTGTCAACTCCTTTCATTTTAAAGGTTAGAATAAGAACAGGTCTTAGTTATGAAATCTTCGTCAACACCCCGATCTCGGCTCGGCCCCAGGTAGACCCGCTGCGCAGGCTCTCATCTAGCTTGCAGGTCTGAAGGCTCGCCTGTGGGGGAGAGGTCGGATGTGAAATCTTCAACAACACCTCGTGCTCGGCTCGGCCCTAGGTAGACCCGCTATGCAGGCTCTCATCTAACTGGCAGGTCTGAAGGCTCGCCTGTGGGGGAGAGGTTTGGTTGAGAAATCTTCGTCAACACCCCGAGCTCGGCTCGGCCCCCGGTAGACCCGCTGCACAGGCTTTCATCCAGCTGGCAGGTCTGAAGGCTCGCTTGTGGGGGAGAGGTTTGGTTGAGAAATCTTCGCCAACACCCTGAGCTCGGCTCGACCCCAGGTAGACCCGCTGCGCAGACTCTCATCCAGCTGGCAGGTCCGAAGGCTCTCCTGTGGGGGAGAGGTTTGGTTGTGAAATCTTCATCAACACCCCGAGCTCGGCTCGGCCCCAGGTAGACCCGCTACGCAGGCTCTCATCTAGATGGCAGGTCCGAAGGCTCGCCTGTGGGGGAGAGGTCGGATGTGAAATCTTCGTCAACACCCCGAGCTCGGCTTGGCCCCAAGTAGACCCGCTGCGCAGGCTCTCATCTAGCTGGCAAGTCCGAAGGCTGGCCTATGGGGGAGAGGTTTGGTTGAGAAATCTTCTTCAACACTCTGAGCTCGGCTCGGCCCCAGGTAGAACCGCTGCACAGACTCTCATTTAGCTGGTAGGTCCGAAGAATCGCCTGTGGAGGAGTGGTTTGGTTGTGAAATCTTCATCAACACCCCGAGCTCGGCTCAGCCCCAGGTAGACCCGCTGCGCAGGCTCTCATCCAGCTGGCAGGTTCGAAGGCTCGCCTGTGGGGTAGAGGCTTGGTTCTTGGTCCTTGGTTCTTGGTCCTTGGTCCTTTGGTTCTTGGTTATTGATATTTGGTTACTTTCACACTACTCCGAGCTTGGCTCGGCCCCAGGTAGACCCGCTGCGCAGGCTCTCATCTAGCTGGCAGGTCCGAAGGCTCGCCTGTGGGGGATAGGTTTAGTGTTTAGAAATGTTTTGATATGGATGTTCTAGGATAGGTAAAAGACACCCTAAAGACAGACCCAAAGGGGTCTCGGCCAAGAGAGGTCCCAGCCAGGAGAGGTCTCGGCCAGGAGATCCTTGCTAGGGGATCTCGCCAAACGAAGTTCCCGGCGGGTCTAGGCAAGGAGACCCGATCGATCGCGCAAGGCAAGGAGGGGCGGTCTTCCCTTAGCCTATGAATGACACTCATGACAAATGGTTCTCGGCAGAATGCGGGAATGACGTGTTTAAGCCTTGAGCTCTCGACAAATTCTCACCTATCGACTGCTAAGAGAGATTATCCTAGAGGGGGCCAGGGGCCTTGGCGGAAGCTCCCTTGAGCAGCGTTCGTTATCAACAAAAAAAAGAGGAAAGAGGGGTACAAACACTAACAATTTATATATGCAAATATGGTTACAAATGGTTGCAAAAATCAGAGCGTCACGCTCAGTACAAAAGAAAAAGAAGAGAAGAAAAGGAAACCCCTCAGGGAGAAGCGCTATACTTGCTCGAGCTCTCGCTCGAGCTCCCGCTTGAGCTTCTGCGGGAGCTCTCGCCCGAGCTCTCCCTAGATGTATCGCCAACAGTCATGGGGGATCTCGGGACGTCCAGGGGCGGAGAGTCGGGCGCGTTTGGGGTATTCGGGATAGGCTCGAAGAGCCAGGGAACGAGCTGGGGAGCGGTCAGGGTATCGCCACCCTCGTCCAGGCATCCCACGTCCCGCAGCGTCTCGATCATCAGTCTGGCCGTCGCCTGGGCGTTGACCTGTAAGATCTTGTCGATATCATACTCAGAGTAATTCTGGCTCTTCAGTTTTTCATCGAGCATGGGAGGGGGCGGGACCGTAACTGCCTCCATCTCCAGGCGCTTGACTTGGTCCTTCAGCAGAGTGTTCTCGCACTCCACCCCGGCCAGCTGCGCACGGAGCACCATGACCTGCGGAGATTCCTGCATAAAAGCATACGATCAGCAGCGAGAATGAAGGTATGGATCTCATAGGCGAGAACGAATGTCAGAAAGGGTCTCGCTTACCTCCTCCGCCGGGCGCAGGGACAGCAGGCGTTGGGCGTCCTCTAGCTCAGTCTTCGAGGCCGCCGCCTGAGCCACCGCTTCCTCTCTCGCTTTGTACATATCGAGGAAGTTTCGGTCGATGGTGATGCTTCGGCGAGCACACATGTTCGCAAGCTCGAACCCACGCATCAGAGCCCGGATGGAGTCAAAAGCGAGGAGGCGAGTGGGCAGTTGGTCATACAGGCCCGCGAACTCCCGGCTGTAGAGGCCATAGCCCAGCGCAAATGCCTCGCCGGTGACCTCGTCACGCTCTGCCCAGCTTGGGAGCAGCGTCGAGAGGGATACTCGGTTGGCCTCCGGGTCCCATTGTAGCAATGGGTTCCCTTCCACATCAAGGCTCTTCACGCCTAAATCAAAGTTCCTGTGCCCCTTCAGCACAGGCTTGGGCGGGAGCTTGACAGAGCTCTCGGCAGCCACTAGCTTAGCGCCCTCCTCGCCACCCGCCTCGACCGCTGCCGGAAGGTTCTCGGCAGGGGCCCCAGCACTGCTCCTGGTGACGTCCCTCATCTCACTGACCGCTGCTAAAATATCGGCGAAGGACCGGCCTGGAGGGAGAGGTCGGGCAGGCGAAGGCACCTTAGACTTCCCCTTCTCGGCAGTGGACGGTTTCGGCCTCTTCATCCGCTGAGATGAAAAGTCACTAGGTTTCCGCTTCTCGGCACTATACGACGGAGGCGGAGCTGGCTCGTCCCGGCAAGCGCAGGCCGCAGACTTCGCGAGAGCCAACAGATCTCTTGCAGTCTGGCTCTCGGCAGCTTGCGTCTCGGGGAAGGGTTGGCGTAAATGGACCTCCCGCTCTCCTGCAAAGGCAACACGGTAACACTCAGCATTGAGGTAGGACGTATAAATACCGAACAAAATAAAGAAAAGATGAGATCTCACCTTCGCCAGGAAGAACGAGGGGAAGAGAGTCGACGTCCCGCCTAAGGAAGAGGACGTCAAACTCCTTGGTACCAAAGAATTCGAGGAGCGCACCCTCGCGGGACCCCAGGGCCGGCGACTTGTAGGCGACATCCTCATACTTGATCGGCACAAGCGGAACGTTCCCTTAGTCACCAGAGACGAAGACAAACTTCTCGCCCCAGTGATGATGCTTGTTGGCGAGACCGGTTGTCTTGAGCAGCTGCTCGGAGAAGAAGACGACTCCTCCCTTCGCGCGGAAGACAAACAGCTTCCAGAAGATCGAAAGGTTGAACTCTATCCCCTCGGATCGCATGTAGCAGATGAACGCTACAAGGATGGCGACCGACTTTGGATTCAGCTGCGCGGGAATGACTCCGTAGTAGCGGAGGGCCAGGCGCATCTCCGGCCAAAGAGGGAGGCGAAAGCCCACCTCGAAATGTTCGAGGGGGATCGCGAGCTCACCCTCTCGTGCGGTGTTCATCCTGTCATTATTGCCTGGGTTTATCGCGGCAAAGCTGGCAGGAACGTATCGGGAGGTAATCGGCCGATACTCCTCTAGGGTCAGACGACACGACGGAAATCGATGCTTCCGAAAAGCTTCCGCGCAATTAGAGCGTCCCTCGTTCTCGCTCGGTATTGTATCTAAAGTATTCGAAGGCGAAATCACAAGAGAGGAGGCGAGAGGGAGAGACCAGCCGAGAAGCAAGAGAAGGGAGGCGAAAGCAAGATGTTCTCGGCAGAGCGCGAAAGCAAGATGTTCTCGGCAGAGCACGAAAGCAAAAAGAAGAAAGGTGAAGGTTCCGGACCAGGGAAATAAATGTGGTGGGTGGATCCACTTATTTATAGGAAGCCGTGATAAATGATGATTTTCCCAGAAAGGGCGGCGGAGGTGCAGCTGTCACGCCCTGGGTCAACGACGCCTCGGTTCCCCGCCCGAATTGACAGTGACAGATCGACAACCCTAGTTCGCGCAAACTAGCTGTCAGAATCACATGGCATGACAAATGCAGAAGCAAAGAACGTTCGCGCCTGGAGAGACCTACGATAATAGCAGTGACAAATAACTAATGAAAGTAGTTCACAAGATGGCAAGCAGTCCAAGGTTCAGAATAAAATTAAAAAGACAGGGTATATGTCGGGAAGGGAAGGCCAGAGGTAAGAAGGGGCGAGATATCAGGAATCAATAAGGCTCCTAGCGCTAGCGTCCTCGCTCTCGCTGTCGGGTCCTCAGAGGCACCAACGGTTTGAAGTAGGAGGAGAGTACGGTGCACCCTAGATTGATCTAGCGAGCTTGGTCTCGTATCCGCGCAAGGCACCTCCCGGGAGAAGATCCCGCAGTAGGGCCGCCCGGCCGCTCCATCTCGCTTAGGAAGTAATCTCGCTCCAGGGCCTCCAACCTTTGCTCCACCGACTTGCAAAACTCTCTCGCCGCGTAGGCCTGGGCCCGCTCCCTCCGCGCGAGTTTGGAGAGGATGGTCGCGATCCTTTTACCCCGCCTTCTCGCGCTTCCAGCGCCAATCAAGATTCCTTCCATTTCGTCAGAAGAGGGGAAGGGGGAGCTGTCGCCGTCCTCCTCCTCCCGATCTCTGTCATCATCCTCATCCTCGTCAGCTCCCGATCGCAGGTCCGGATCTCCTGAGAAGACAATCTGGCGGTCAGTACGAGAACAGGGTAAAAGCAGCAGCAGTGTGTGGCATACCAGCAGCATGGCGAGAGCCGTCGGCCGGTGGAAGGTGGGAAGGCTCGGGCTCTCCCTCGGCGTCCCTCCCAAACAGGAGATGGAGTGGCTTTCCACGGCCCGGATGGAAGATATCGCGTGCCGTAACCTCCGCAGGGCCCGAAGTCTTGGGAGGGTCGCGCTCCCTCACGGAACGGTCGGCCTCCGGTGTCAAGGATGGGTCGACAGGCGCCTTCCCTGCGGTTGTGTGGGGATTGACTGCTGGATCGTCGCGGGGGGCAACCTCTACGTCAATTCCCTGCAAGGTAAGACCCGGGAGGGCGGAAGCAGGCGCTGCGAGAGTCCCACCCAAGGGTTAGAGTGACCAAGAAACAGGCAAGAAAGAGGAGGGGCTACCTGGAGGTCCCGAACCGCCAGCAGGAGCCCCTTCTGGATCCTGTGGCTGATCCTCAGGTAGGCGAGACGTCGATGGGTTCGGTGGCACCATCGGGAGCCCAGCACCACCTTCCAGGACCTCCTGCCAAGAAAGGATCAGTGACCAACTCTTAAGTACAGCAGTCCGCTAGTCCACGATACATACCCTCTGCAGCAGAAGAGGATCGGCCGCACGGCTTGGGGATGGAGTGGGAGAGGCTCGGTGTTCTCACGAGGGGTCCCGATGGATCTTCTTTGCCATCTTCTTCTTCTTCTCTTTTGACGGCGGCGGAGGCTCCACAGTGGGTGCCTCTCTCGCCAGCCAAGGAGCCACTATGGCGCTATTGGCGAGGGCTCGCGCCTACGCCGCATTTATGCGGTCCTGAAGATTCTCCGAGAGTGGCTTACCAGCTTGTTTGGGGCGCATCGCGAGGTCGCGCGAAATCCCAGGAGAGCATCAACGATCAGGGGCAGATTTACGGTCGTCTATCAACGCATATATATAACCGCGGCAGGGCCCACCAATAGATTCTCTTTGCAGGAAGTGATACGTGCCCAACGAATATTTATGGGTTGGACGTGTCTTTTCGAGCGCAGAGCTAGCTCCAAAAGAGCGGGGATTGTGTATAACCCATATTCGCTGGGTAGGACCCGAAGGCATCAACGGTCGGGGTTGGACCAGCATCAGGCTAGCTTGGGCCTGAAGACCAGAAGAGCTCTCGCGCTGGAGGAGCTCCCGCCTAGGAGCAGGCGAGGTCCCGCCCGTGACCAGAATGGGGCGAGAAGGCGTTGAGTGGTCTCAACGCTGCGCTGAGTGAGCTCCACTCACTTAACGCCGTGGTCAGCAGCAAGGGCGCTGAATGAGCTCCACTCACTCAACGCCATGGTCAGCAGCAAGGGCACTGAGTGAGCTCCACTCACTCAACGCCGTGGTCAGCAGCAAGGGTGTTGGGTAAGCTCCACTCACTCGACGCCATAGTCAGCAATAAGGGCGTTGGGTGAGCTCCACTCACTCAACGTCACGTCCAGCAGCGACAACGTCAAGATTAGAGGAGCTCCCGCCTGGAGAAGGGCGAGAGCGTTCACCATCAGGCAGCTGGGACCCATTTCCGACAGAGTCGGCGAGAAGGATTGCGTCTCGCAGAAGGCGGGGCCAGCTCAGCTTGAGGCTTTCGACACTCCTTTTTAGCTTACGCCAAATGAAGGCGAGAGAGTTCCCGACATAGAGTTCTCGCCGAGTGGGGCCCAGGGTTCAGGGTAAAATTACTTAATTGCCCTCGAGTAAAATTACCCTTATACCCCAAGGGGCTGTATTTAGTACTTTATAAACAGCGGGATTTGGCTATTGGCAGACCAGCCAGGGGTATTCCAGTAACTTCAGGTCAGCAAAAGACTATAAATAGACCCACAGGGTCTCCTTGGAAAGCAGACTCTCATTTTTCTCTGAATCTCTAGTGCTTTCTGAGGAGCTCCCAGCCCAGCTTTTGGCTTTGGAAGGGAAGCTCTCAGAGATCTTCCGGGTGTGAGGTGGGACCTCCCTGCTGAGGCTTTGGGTCAGCCCTAGGTCATTATCCACCAGTCAAGGGGCGGGGCTTGAGAGAAGTAAGTGTTGGCTGCACCCCTATTTTGAACATTCGTTGAGGTCAATTTTGACTCCAACACTCCTCCTCCAGAAAGTTCTCTCAGGAAAAGGGCTGGAATGAAGAGTGAAAACGGCTAGGGTTTAACTTTTCCTTTTTATACAGAAGTGACACGGGTAGGGACATGGCCGCGTCCTTACCCGTGTCCTGCTCTAGAGAAACGGCTCGACTGCTGTTTCGTGCTCCTACACGGGTACTGACACGCCTGTGTCTGTACCCGTGTCCAAGTGACACGGTCGTGGTTCTGGCCATGTCGACACCCGTGTCCTGCTTGGAGCACTGCTCGCTTTGCTTGCCTTGGAGCACACGGGTAGGGAAACACCTGTGTCTCTACCCGTGTCCTTCTCTGTCCAGACTCAAAGCCATGACACTCAAAGCCATGACACTCAACGCCATGGAACACGGGTAGGTACACCCCCGTGTCTCTACCCGTGTCCTGCTCGGGACAAAACACTCAAAGCCATTTCACTCAAAGCCATGGTCACTCAATGCCCCTGAACACGGGTAGGGACACGCCCGTGTCCCTACCCGTGTCCTTCTTGGGACACACCACTCAACGCCATTTTATTACCACTCAACCCCATGGACACTCAGCGCCACTGAACACGGGTAGGGACACGCCCGTGTCCCTACCCGTGTCATACTTAACACAGTTTTCAACTTATTTCCTTGTTCTCCGCGAGTGCGCACTTGATCGCCTGCACCCCCTTGAGCCTACACCAGCTCTCCCGACACCAAAAACACGCACAAGGGGACTAGCGTGAATCGGAACGTTACACAGCCAACATCCATTATTCTAAACTGTTATATGCAACCAAAAGTGGTCTGCCAACAACGTAACTTCGTTGTTCTGGAAAACTATTTGCACCCACAGCAAGGGCAGCTAGGTAATTTTTCCTCTGGACCCCCCTAGGCGAGTGCCGAGGAACACAGGGTCAACTTTCCACTCTACTGGGCGGACACAGCCTGATAGCCACAACTCGCCATTTATCTCTAGGCGAGCGTGAGTCGGGATGCCATGGCTCGTCTGCCCTATACAGACGCGGGCCAGCGATAAGATTGCCTAGGCAGGCGCGGACTGGATGGGCTGGCTCGCACGGTTCGCTCGCCTAGTTTTAGTGAGGGCGAGCCGACCATCTGGGTTCGCCCGCCTATTGTACTGATCCGGGCTGGTCATCCTGTCTCGCTTGCCTAGCCTGATGGACCCACTCAGTGAACATGTGGTTGTACATAATCCCTGCTCTTTTTGAGCTTGGCAAAACTCAGAAAGAATCATCCAATCCCACATATTTGGTGAGTGCTTTGCTGAGCTAGAGGGAATTTTCAGTGGATCCCACCCATATGCTATAAATATGTCACCGAGCCTATGGGAAAAATCTCGTCTTCTTTCTCTAACCTGCCTTACGAATAGTAGTTGAACGATGTCTGTGTCAGAGGAGATGCGAGCGTGCCTAGTGGCCGCGAGGGAGGGGACGGGGGAGCAGGTCCTTAATGCCGCCCCGTGGCTGGCGCGTGGATCCCCCGACCCCCTCTTTAGGTCGAAGAAAGGGAAAATAGTCAGGCGGTCTCCTACGAACGATGCCCCTGCGTCTAGTTTGACGGCCGGTGCCGAGCCGCCCATGAGGTTTGCTGACCTCTTATCTGATTCATCACTCTGCTTTTGATTTCTTTTTCTACAGGAGACGCCCCACGAAGATGGATTTGATAAAAGGGAATTGGGGCATTCCTACCCACTGATAACTGAGCGGGCCACCAGCCCTTCGACCAAGGGGCATGCCCCTCCTACAATTCCTCCGTTGCCATTCCGCCCTGGGATAGGGAAATCTTTTATAGCTCTCGAAGGCAAACTCTTCCAGGGCCAGCCGGGTACCTCCCGACCGCCTGCCAGCATTGGTGACGTGTCGATCCTCGGTGAGTTTGTACGCTTGCTTGCTTATGAACACTTGCTTTTTCTAATCTCTACCACTTCTGTAGGCTTCCATGCATTTTCCTCCTCCGGTGTCGACATCAGCGGGGGGTACTCGCCTCCCCCTTTTAAGGACCACATCTCGGAATACCTGGGCGACCCGCAGGACATTAACGGGATGAAGAGGCGGGTGACAAGGTTATTTCAGAAAAAATCCTTGCTGCTACAGGAGGTTTGCGATAGGGTGGACGGGGATAAGGCTGAGGCGGAGGAGCAGTTCGCGGTACTGGAGGGCATGAGGCGCCCAGCTGACGGGGATGGCACGACTTCTCCGGGGGTGCACATTACGTGAGTGGAGGAATGACTCAGGCACGCAACGGAGCAGGTCAACCTGGCATAGCGGGAATTACTGGCGGTTTGCGAGTACTTCTATCCACGCTCACCACGCCAAAATGTTGAAACCAAAAACACGATCTCTGTGGAGTTCACCCTTGGGGAAGGGGTGATCACACACTTACTTCTCTCTCGCGAGCCAAACTACTAAGGAAAAAGAACAGGGGACAGACCCAAGGGCTCAGCGTGGAGGTCTCACCACACACTCGAAAGATCTTAGAGCGTTTCCCCTCCCTAGCCAGATGCCAAGCTAAGGATACCCCAGAAAGCACAAGAAGACCAGAGCACAAATAAGCATGCCTTTTGAGGTACCCCCTTGAGCCTATTTATAGTTTTCTAAAAACGGTCTGCCAGCAGCCAACCTCCGTTGTTCTAAACAGTTATATGCAGCCAAAAGTGGTCTGCCAATAACGTAAATCCGCTGTTCTGGAAAGCTCTTTGCACCCCCAGCAAGGGCATCCAGGTAATTTTCCCTCTGGACCCCCCTGGGCGAGTGCCGAGGAACACGGGGTCAACTCCCCACTCTATTGGGCGGACGTGGCCTGGCTTCCGCAGCTCGCCTTCTATCTTTAGGCGAACGCAAGCCGGGCCGCCATGGCTCATCTGCCCTATATGGAGGCATGCCGAAGATAAGGTCGCCTTGGCAGGCGCGGACTGGATGGGCTGGCTCGCATGGTTCGCTCACTTAGCCTTAGCGAGGGTGAGCCGGCCATCTGGGTTCGCCCGCCTACTATACTCATGCGGGCCGGTCGCCCTAGCTTGCTTGCCTAGCCTGATTGACCCACTCGGCGAACACGGGGTTGTACAATCCCGACTACCTATCAAAAAGCTTTGATTATTCCTCATTGGAAAGTCGTTATGGATGAAGATGAAAACTCTCACTGAATGGGGTACTTGTACTCTTATCCCTACCCCTCCATGAGATGATGTGGTTGGTCGTCTCTAGGTCTTTGTGATAAAGTTTCTTCCTAATGGTATCATTGATTGCTATAAGACTCGACTTGTTACCAAAGGATTTACTTAGTCCTTTGGTGTGTACTTTTTTACACTTTCTCTCCAATTACTCGGATTATTGCGATTTGTGTTCTCTTTTTTATGGCTATTAACAGAGACTGAGAGATGACTCAGTTAGAAGTCAAGAATGTCTTCCTTTATGGAGATCTACATGAGGTGGTCTATATGGAGCAACCTTCTAGGTATGCTGCTCAGGGGTAGTCTCAGATGTGTAAATTGAGGAAGACAATAGAAGTGTTGTAGATCACTCTCTATTCATACGCAAGACTTCTACAAGACTAGTTATTCTTGTTGTTTATATGGATGACATTCTTCTTACATGGGATGATAAGAATGCAATTGCCCTAACAAAGAAGCGTCTTTTTTAATATTTTGTTACAAAAGATATGAGTTAGCTCAAGTACTTCCTAATAATTGAAATCTCCCGGAAACCTGGTTCTGTTGTGGTCTCACAGCGGAAGTGTGTCTTATATCTTTTAAAAGAAACAGGTATTCTTGGGGCTAAACCTGCTCGGTGTTCAATGACTATTGGTGATAATAAGGGTTGGAGTGAGGACTTTCCTCTCCTTGTATATGTCACCTGATACAGACGGCTTGTGAGAAAACTCATTTATCTAACTATCACAAAATCGGATATATGTTATACTGTAGGAAGGGTGAGCCAATTTATACAAGCTCCCAAGAAGTGTCATCTTCAAACAACTTTAAATATCTAGGAATATGTGAAATGAACTCTGGTAAAGAGACTTCTGCTTCAGAAGAATAGTAATTTGAGGGTTGAATCCTATTCTGATGTCAGCTATGCAGATGAAAAGTAGGATAAAAAATTTACATATGGTTTTTGCACATTTGTAAGAGAAAATTTGGTCAGCTAAAAGACCAAGAAAGTCTGTAGTCTCCAGGTCAAGTACAGAAGCCGAGTACAGAAGCATAGCTTTGACTATTTGTGAGCTAAAGTGATTGCGGATACTTATGCTTGATTTGAGAGAAGTATATGATCATCCTATGTCAATTTTTTGTGACAACAAGACAACTATATACATTTCTAAGAATCTAGTGTTTTATGAAAGGACGAAGCACATTGAAGTAGACTGCCACTTTATCAGAGAAAATGTATTGAAGAATCAGATCTGCACTCTGTTTATCACCTCTAACCGAGAACTTGCTAATATCTTTACCAAACCAGTATCTTATTTTTCTGATGTCTGTAACAAGCTGGACATAATTGACATATATGCTCCAGCTTGAGGGAGAGTGTTGAAACCTGTGGAGACAAGGTGGTTTGGCGAACAGAACTAATAGAAAGGTTAAGCGGTTTGGCAGATAACAGTGGTGAACAGGTTTGGCGAATAGTAGTGGCAGACAGGTTTGGCGGATAGCACTGGCAGACAAGGTAATAGTACTAGCAGCGTTATCACACAAGTAGTTAAGCAGTAGCCTTGGCTGTCTGGCGAGCTGACTTGGCGGTTTAGTAATTATCTATTACAAACTGAACCGGTTAACCACAAGTTCAGTCTGATGGTCAGGATTTGTGGTAGTGCGGTCTGATGAGATCAGATATAATTGACGGTTAGGCGGTTAGTATTTGCCTAACCTCTTGAGGTGCTCCTTTGTTCTTCCTACAGTTGGGCCATTTGATGATTCGCAGAGGCTTGACCCCAATTGGAGTTCTACAGTTCTCAAGCACAATCACTGGTGCGGTCTAGCGGTTAGAATTAGTCTTACCCCAGCTTTTTCTCTTGAGTTGTTTGTTGAACACTGTCGGATAGAGATTAGAGTAAACTTGTTAGTGACATTTCTAGCTCTGTATAGTCGTGCGGTTAACTTGTCTAACCGCACAGCCCAAACGGCTAGTTTTTTTATCTATCCGCCTAGTCGCATGTGCCAGATATTATATATTCTATCTCTTATTGTTTTCCTCTCCCTCTTTTTCTATAAATATGAGGCATATCTGTGTATTATGTAACTTTTTGGAGCAATAAAGTTATGTTATTTAGCTCTTTTCTTTCAATGAATAACAAATTAAACAAATAACTATTGTGATTTGATTTGTGAATGTTTATGACTTTGTGTAGGAAAAGTTTTTAGATCTTATTCATATTACATATACTAGTGCACTAACTATTATAAATGAAATTTCTGCAGTTTTCTCTCGTCATAATTTGAGTATTCAGGATATGCAGGATCAAGGATATGTGATGCAAGTAACATGCAAGATGAATGAAATGATCTAAAAACTGTATTTCTTAATGAATATTCACAAGCTTATTATGTTTATTATTTTGCACATAAACTTTAACTAGTTCTTGTTGCAACATCAAGAGAAGTGAAGTCAGTGCATAGTTTTTGCATTGAATTGATTTATATTGTTAATATTGTTGGTGTTTCCTCCCAATGAAATGATCAATTATGAGCTACTAAAAAAAATACTTCAATCACATGATTATTCTAGGTGAAATTGAGACATGAACGAGAGCCAATCAAATTGGTTCACTCAACCAACATGGTAATACATGGTGGGCAAATAGCCCGGGCCCGACCCTACAAAAGCCCGACTAGGCCTGGCCCGGGCCGAGGCCGGGCTTGGGGCCCTTACCGGTCCCCCATTTTTGCTGGTTGCCCGTGCCGGGCCGGGCCGGGCTAGCCTGAGCCCGGCACCGGGCTAAGCAGAATGCCGCCAGGAGGGAATTTTTGTTCAGGTCGGCCCGGGCCCGGCCCGAACCGGGTTGAAGGGCCTAACCGGGCTCCCCTTTTGAGAGGGAGCCCGAGCCCGGTTGATAAAAAACCCGGCCCGGTTGGGCTTTTTAACCACGACTAATGCCCCGTCCTCAGTATTGCTCGATATTAGCGAAATTGGAGGGGCATCTGCTCAGCGTGGAGATGTTGAAACAGCGTTTAGAAAACATACAGTATTCAAATTGGTATTTATCTTGTATTTGATGAAAGAAATTTTAGAAATCAGTGATGTTTTATGCAAAATATTGCAACATCAATCTTAGAATATATTAAATGTTAAAAATCTAATTTCAATAACAAAAACTCAAATACAGAAATTGTAGGAATCTGGTTAGAAAAAGTTCTTAAAAATTGTGAACATATTTTGTGAGAATAATAAAGTTAAAGTTCTCGACGCAAATGCTCGATTTAGTGATCGTCGGTTTCGAAGTCCACATGATATCACTACAGTAAAACGTCATTTTTAGTAGACATTTTCAGTTCCACAATAAATTATGTGTTGCATGAGCTCAACTCAAAATTAAGTGAAATTTTTTGAGAACTACTCCGTCTAAGTATGACTTTAGATCCAAGCGATGAATATAAATCTTTCATTATTGATGATATATATGCCCTTCCAAAACATTTCTATCATAAAGATTTCAGCGAGCATGAGGTTTATGTGATAAATACTCAATTATAGCATAATCAATTTGATATTTTTTTCACAAGGACTACAAGAATTTGTCTATAATTTCCAAGCTTGACTAAAAATTGAAGACCTACTGTCTTATTGACAAATTGATTCGACTCATTTTGACTCTTCTTGCATCAACAACAACCAAAAGAAGATTATTTCTGCTATGAAACTAGTTAAAACGAGTCTTCACAATAAGATAGTGAACAAATTTGTAGCAAATTGCATAACTTTATACATTGAGCGAGACATAACGAAGAAAATTGACAAATATTGAATCATATATGAATTCTATGAGGTGGAAAATCGTCGTGCATAATTGAAGTAACATGTATAAGGTTGTTTTAAATTTTTTTGTTTGTTGAAAATATATAATATTTTTTCCCAAAAATGCTTATATTTTTTTATATTTAAAATTTTATATAAAATTTTTTTGGTTTCGCCTTGTGACCGTCACCTAGTCAAAATTCCTGGATCCGCCCCTGTTTATACACACACTCATTATGGATATGGTTATGCACACATCATAACCATATTATTTGTTATATGCAGACCGTTATGCGCATTTTCATTATACGCACCGCGTATCTTATGTTTTATTATGCGTATCTTATGTTTTATTATACGCACCGCGTATATTCACAAGATCAGATATGTGCACACCCAATACAAGGGTTTGGTTATACACACCCTATAATGGGTGGTTACACAGATCATGGAGTGTGGTGGTTACGTGACCGAGATAGTTGAACGACGGAGGTTAGGCGACGACTGAGGGCTGACCGTCGAAAGTCAATGACGGGGCCCGACCGTGCGCCCTAAGAAGGCCGGTCGGTCGGGGGGCGGGGGGGGGGGGGGGGGGGGGAGCGAAGGTTGTTGGCCGGGTGGCTGGCTGTTCAACTTGCGGTCGTGCGGCGGCGGCCGGCTGTCCAACCTTGCGGCCACGCGTCGCAGGCAGGCTGGGTGGCTGGCCCCGCGACCTTGCAGTCGCATGGCAGCAACTGGCATCGCGGTCTTGCGGACGCACGACAGTGGTGTGGTGGGGAGGCTGCACACGGCCGAGCAGTTCGGGCGATCATGGCATTAGTGGGTTGACTTGGGTCAACCCCACTTAGTCTCCATTTTTTTCATTAAGTTAGTGAAAAAGATGAAAATTTCGGCTATCTTTCCTATAAATTAATGAGCCCCCTATCAATCTTGAATATAATTTAAACAACTATTAGAAAGGAGTCTACTTAAACAATTTTCAATTTTGAAAATGTAGTTTATCTTTATTTCATACTGCTCTCTTTTAATACAACAACAATATCCCAAACAAATCCTTAGGCTCCATTTGATCCTTTGGAGTGACATTTTTGTACGGACGAATTTGAACAAAAATATCACGGTCATTGAATGCATTATTGACATGATAATAGTTATGATTATCACTACCTTGCCAAACAGAATTTTAAAGTTTAGGATAGGTGATTGTTATTAGTACTGTACTTTTGGATATTCGCACTTTTTTTACTCTTAATTTTCTGCGCCTTTTGAAAATACTCATTGTACATGCATTTTTAGGAAAAGTGTTCATCACGAAAGTTGTAGATCTCGACGAGATCTACAACTTTCGTGTTGAACACATTTCCTAAAAATGCATGTATAAAGCGTATTTCTAGAAATACGCTCAGATTTTGCGCCTTTTGAAAATACTCCTTGTACATGCATTTTTAGGAAAAGTGTTCAACACGAAAGTTGTAGATCTCGACGAGATCTACAACTTTCGTGTTGAACACTTTTCCTAAAAATGCATGTACAAAGAGTATTTTCAAAAGGCGCGAAAAATTAAGAGTAAAAAAAGTGCGAATATCCAAAAGTGCAGTGCTAATAACAGTCACCTTAAGATAATAGTTTTATAAATTGGATTCATTAGAAAAAATTGAATTAATTTCAAAGCAATCTTGAATACGTGGGCCTGATGGGGTTCCTTCAGAAATTTCAAAGTAAAATCGGAAAGGTTCGGCCCAAGAAAAGGGGACAAGCTAACCCGATCAGACGAATCGCGCGCAGAAGGTTCGCTCCAGCGTGACCACACGCCCGCGCCCCCGCGCCCCCCTGTGCACCCCCCCTGTGTGCTCGCAAAGCGCTTCCTCGCGCAACGCGCGTGCACGGAGGCCTCCGCCACCGGCGTCCCTCGCCGTCCCCAACCGCCTCCTTCGTCGCTGGCCACCTCTGATGCCTCCAGGCACCTTGCCCAGGCCGCCCGAACTGCCCGGAGGGAAGGGGGAACTCTCGTTATTTCGGCAAAATTGGCTATCCACATGATCAAAATGGAGCGACACCATTCGCCAGTAAAAATCACTCTCCGGCGCAATTATCACCGTGACCCTCCAAAAAACTATAAATATGCTCATACGTCTTCATTTCAAACCAAACAACTCCAGAGGCAGGAGAGAGCTCTAAAGTTTTCAGTCGAGATCGTGGACTTAGACCGATTCTCTGCTCAGAAATTCGCCCTGCTCTTCTCCTTGCGCTCCGAATTCCTCACGTCTCAAGTGACGTCAACCGCCTCCACGAGAGCGCCCCCATTTAGGCTCCACATCAACGAGAGCGCAATCTCCTGAAGCCCCGTGGACTTAGATGATTTTCCACCTGTAACGCTCCCACCAAGGTTCCGTGAGTTCGACGTCATCTCAAGGTCGGAGCGCTTTCATCGAGGCTCCGAGTACTTAGCTATTTTTCATGTTTTTCTGTACTTGTAACACAGTAGCGGCTCGTCGCTCTTCGAGATCAAACCAATTTCTGTAATACTCCAAGAAGCCAGTAAATTTTGGCTCGACACACTTTCAATCACATGATTTTTTTCACCATTTTCGAGTTTTTCACGTCAAAAATCATTCTTTCCATTTGCTGCAGTTTTCTTTAACTGTTTGCTCGCCCGAGTCGTCTTCGAGCTAAGGCAGGCCCATTCTTCGGACTGGAAAAAAAGCCTTGCGGCATGCAACAAAAGTAGTCAAACTCCACCCATTTTTACACCCAAATAATTTTAAAACGAAAAATATGGGTGGACCCACTAGCTCATCACAACCGCAAAAATTTTTTTTTTTAAAAAAAGCACTTCACAGATCTCAGTCTGCCGCACAAGAAGTAGATTCTCGATATAACGGCTTTATTTGCTCTGAACGATTCACAAGTCATCTTCTCCGTTTCCATGGCTGCTTCTTCCTATTTCTCCCATCTCACCTCTCCCGATGATTCCGACGTCGACGCCATCATCTCCGAAGCCGCCGATCTCTCCGCCCTCCAGCAGATCGCCGCCATCAACACCGCCCACCTCTCCCCCGCCGATCTCCCCCCTGAACTCGAATCCCGCTTCAGACAGCTCAAATCTTTTCCCGGCGCAACTCGTCGGACCACCCTTCGTCCCCATTCCTCAGGTCAACAGAACGACAACCCACCCCCTTCTTCAATCCAACCCGAGAAGTTCGACGAAGCAGAACCAGAGATTTATTTATCAACCCCGAGTCCAAAATCACAGCTTGGAGAGGGGTTTGGAACATCATCACCTCCGGGGGGATCGAGAAGATCTCCGTCGCCGACGCAGGTGATCTGCTGCTTCGGCTTCTCCCCGAAGAAGACGGCGCGGCGGAGGAGGAGCGCGAAGAGCGGCGGCGACGAGATCTTCGTCGGGTTTGGTGCCGAGAAGATGAAGGAACAGAGGAGGAAGCTGGAGAAAGTGTTGAGGGAGCAGGAGAAGGCGAGCATGGAGGTGGAGAAGATGGTGGATATGTTTGAGGCGGCGGCGGATAGATTGAATGCCGAAGCTTTCGAGGAGCTGATGGTTGGGGATGTAATGGAAATGTTCAAGTAGGGGTTACATATGCTGTTTTTCTCTGCATGCCACCTGTTTGTCTAAATGTCTCTTCCAGTTCTCCACTCGATTTAGGGGTATGCTACTGCACACTATGCTGCACCATTTCTTTGTATATGTTTTTTTTTCTTCAGTCATGCCATATGTTTGTTGAAATGCCACCTTCTGCTCTTCATCCAGTTAGTATAATATGAGGGGTTTTTATAGAATGAATAATGTAGTTGTCTTTCTGTATGATGTATGACTCATATTTACTATGCATCAGTATTGAGCAGACTCAAACGCCCACATGCTGATTGAAAGTACTCAAAATCCCCTCTTTGTTTAGGTTGTGTTTGCTCTAGCATTTTTTCTCTTTTTAAAAAACGTAAACGCTATTTTTTATCTGTTTGAATGGCCTCTTTTTCGAACCGTGGATCCCCAAAACACTTTTTTATGCTTGATTCTAACAGTAAGGAGGGAGCTTCATTCAAGAACATTATTTTTGTAAAAGTTACTCCCTATCTGTTATTAAAGGGCAATAAGAACAATATTTATTAAAGATATGCAATCCCTGTGTAATGCCTATATGACAGCTCATCCTATTTATGTCATATTTATGATATATAACTGAAATGTATTGGGTATATATACCCATGATGAGTTCAAGTAAAATATGAAATAAAAAGATGCTGTTTAGCTTTCTCTTCACTCTTTCTACCTTCCCTGTTTTCTTTGAGATTATTTACTGTGATTTCCATCAGTGGTATCAGAGTTTAGGTTAAGGATATCATCAACTCATCTCAATCTCAAAATGACGTCATCATCTACCAATCCCTCGTCGAATTATACCCACTCTTCAATCCCAATTTTCACCGGCGAGCTTTACGAATATTGGCGTGACAAGATGGAGACGCTACTTCGATCCCAAGACCTTCTGAAGATTGTTCAAAGTGGGGTCAAACTTACTATACCTGAAAAGCAGGCTGCAGGAACGATTCCATAGCCAAGCAAAGAAGATACTAAGCGAGACGCGCTGGCGCTGCATCTAATACAACAAGCAATCTCAACCAACATTTATCCCAGAATCATGGGGTCGAAATCTGCTCATGAAGCCTAGGAGAGGCTCAAAAATGAATATAAGAGCACGAAGAAGGTGATAAAGATTAAGCTTACCAGCCTACGACGTCAATTCGATTCCCTGGTAATGAAAGAAGGCGAAGCCTCTCTAGACTTCTTTGCAAAAATACTGCAGTTGTCAATCAAATCAGGAATCTTGCCGGGATCTTGGATGAACAACAAGTAGTTGAAAAAAACTCCGCTCACTCCGAAAGTACCACAATTATATAGTTGCCGCCATTCTTGAGTCTCATGACCTGGATGACCTCACGGTTACTGAACTAATGGGGTCACTCCAATCACACAAAGAGCTTCTTATTCCAAACATTCAAACTATTGATAAAGCTTTTCAAATAAAGATGAACTTTTGTCAGTAGGGAGAGGAGCAAAAGAAACAGAGGAAAGAAGGAGGATATACTAAATCCTTCAAGCAGAAGAAAGAAGGCTGCCCACATAACAAAATGGTGAGCACACTTTTTGTATCATATGCAAAAAACAAAACCATGATACAAGAGATTGTTTTTTCCGTTGTAATGCTTGCAAAATCCAGAATCATTCAGCACAAAACTGTTGGTTTAAAAAGAAAGAAGATGCCAAGGTGACTGAAAAAATGATGTAGAGGACAGTCAGTACTTGTTCGCCTGCAAAGATGACAAAGCTCAAGCCTCCCCATTTCTATGGTTCATCGACAGCGGATGCTCCGACCATATGGTAAATTACCTCACCTTTTTTACCACTTTTGATCCCACTTTCAAATCGGAAGTAATACTAGGGGATGGAAAGAAAGAAAAAATAGAGGGAAGATGTACTATAGTCATAGAAACACCTTTAGAAGAGGAAAAGTTGATCTCCAATGTCCAGTATGTTCCTACACTAACACAAAACCTCTTGAGTGTGTGACAGCTGCTAACTAAGGAATACAACGTCATATTTGACAACCAACATTGTCACATAGTGCACACTGCATCACAAACCACAGCAGCCTCAACACAAATGAATCTTAACAACATATTTACACTTAGCTTAAAACTAGCGAGATCGAATGCCTTCACCTGTAAACAGGGTTGCACCTCATCTCCAGGGAGCTTGTGGCATCATAGGCTTGAAAACTTGAAATACTCCTCATTAAAACAACTACAAACCTCAGCCTCTGGTCTACCAGCCCAAGAGCTCACCCCTCAAATCTATGATACATGCGCCAGAAGTAAATCACATAGACTTCCTTTCCTCAATCAACACCATGAAGAGCCAAAGCCCCTCTTGAGCTCTTGCACTTAGATGTCTGGGGTCCTGCCACTGTTCCATCACTGGGGGGGGGGGATGTTACTACCTCCTCATAGTTGACGATTACAGTCGTGTTTCATGTGGTTGTACCACTTGGAGCTCAAGTCAGATGCACGTACCTTCTTCCAATTTCAAAACTCAAATTGAGAACTAATTAGAAGCACATATAAAATCCATGCGCACTGATAGAGGGGAGGGGGATTTCTGTCTTCCGCATTCAATGAATTCTGCCATACCTCTAGTGTTCGATTACTACTCCCGGCACACCCAAACAGAATGGCGTGGTGAAATGACGAAATCGATCCGTTGTGGAGATGGCTAGAAGTATGTTACTCCACAAGTCCTGCCCCAAAACCCTGCGGGCAGAAGCTGCTTCAACTACAGTCTATATACTCAATATAAGCCCAACAAAAGCCTTATCAAATTCAACCCCCTATGAAGCTCTATTCCATTAACAACCCAGTTTGGCTCATTTGAGAATTTTTGGGTCCATTTCTTATGCACATAAGAATAGAAAAAAAGGATAAGCTTGATGAAACCAACATCAAATGTGCTCTGCTAGGGTACAGTGATCAAAGCGAAGGATACAGACTGCTAGAACCTCTAAGTAATAAGCTGATTATATCAAGAGATGTAATTTTTGACGAGGGTAGTAAATGGGACTGGAGTTCATAATCTTTTTAACAAAAACATGAAGAGGAGCTGTCGGTTGAGCTGAGTCTGCCTCCCAGCTCCATCCCTGCAGATCCTCCCATTTTGGACACTGGAGAACCAAAACATGATTCAGATTCATCACCACCCCGATGAATTCAATCTTTGGATGACATTTATCGTCGTGCCAGGTATGTGTCTCTTGCCTACACTCCTCTACAATTTGAAGATGTTGTTAAAGATCAAAATTGCTGCAATGCTATGGAGGAGGAGATCAATGCCATAAATAAAAATAAAGCATGTATCTTGGTTCCACGGCCACCAGACCGTGGAATCATTGGCCTAAAATGGGTCTACAAACTTAAAGGAAATGAAGATGGAACTGTCATCTGGCACAAGGCTCGTCTGGTAGCAAAGAGCTATGCCCAGAAATCAAGCCAGGATTACGATGAAACCTTCACACTAGTTGCACGCATGACTACGATCAGGCTCATCCTTGCCACTGCCACGCAATACAACTATCTAGTGTACCAACAGGATGTGAAATCGGCTTTTCTCAATGGAGTCCTCACTGAAGAAGTGTATGTTTCTGAACATACGGGCTATGAGAAACAAGGTGGAGACAGTCGAGTTTACAAGCTTCATAAAGCCCTGTATGGGCTTGAGCAGGCACCTCGTGCTTGAAACGATAATATTGATACTTATTTTCTTAATGAAGGTTTTAGGCGGAGCCACAATGAGCCTATACTCTATATAAAGTACGAAGGAAGCGAGAAGCTCATTGTATGCCTTTACGTGACGATGATCTCATCGTCACTGGTCCGGACTGCTCTCATAAAGCAATTTCGAGTGAAGATGAAGCTTCAATACGATATAACCGACCTTGGTTTACTTTGCTTCTATTTGGGACTACAAATCAAACATGTTGCGAACACCATTTTTATCTCCCAAGAACTTTATACCAAGAATTTATTGAAGAAGCATCAAATGGAGAATTACAATCCTGCAGTTTCTCCAATGCCAACTCCAGAGAAGCTAACATCGAAGAAAGAAGATGAAGAAGCAATAGATCAAGAAGAATATCGGAGCTTGGTGGGCTCCCTAATTTATCTCACAAATACGAGGTCGGACATTGAGAACTCTGTCAACATCGTCGCCAGATTTGTGAGTATGCCTGAAAAATCTCATCTTGCTGCAGTCAAGCGTATACTCAAGTATCTGCAAGGTACCAAATCCTATGGATTGCTCTATCGGAAGGATAAAAATGATGAATTGCAAGGTTATACCGACTCAGATTGGGCGGGCAATACTGATGATAGGAAAAGCACTGGTGGGTTTCTCTTCCTCGTCGGTACAAAACCTATTTCCTGGAGTTCCAGGAAGCAACAGATCGTGGCTCTCTTAACAACAGAGGCGGAATATATGACCTTAAGCTCTGCAGCGTGTGAAGCCCTCTGGCTTTAATGTGTAAAAGATGAAATTTGTGAAGGTAAAGAAGAAAGAGGAGCAGTAAAACTCATGTGCGACAACACGTCTGCGATTGCTGTCGCCAGGCAGGAACCCTGTATACCATAATCGCAGTAAGCATATAGACATAAAATTCCATTATATCAGGGAACTACTGGAGAAGAAGAAAGTAGAACTTGTTTATTGCCCCGCAAAAGCACATCTTGCCGACACTATGATGAAACCACTTCCAAGAGAACACTTCATCGAGCTGAGGAAGAAGACAGGACTGGAAAACGGTACAAAGTCAGGGGGTGTAAAAGTAACTCCTCACCTGTCATTAAAGAGCAATAAGAACAATATTTATTAAAGATATGTAACCCCTGCGTAACACCTATATGACAACACATCCTGTTTATGTCATATTTATGATATGTAACTGAAATGTATCGGGTACATATACCATTATACCCATGATGAGTTCAAATAAAATATGAAATAAAAAGATGCAGCAAAACATTCCCGTAAAACTGTTTAGCTTTCTCTTCACTCTTTCTGCCTTCCCTGTTTTCTTTGAGATTCTTGCCTGTGATTTCCATCAATTTTATCTTCGTCTTCAACAATAACCAATGGCTGAAACAAGTCTAACGGTACTCCGTTTGGCACGGCGGTGGTGAACATAAACACGGTGGTTGTGAATTATCGTTCGTGAACGGCCAACCTCACCTAAGGAATTCCATCCACTTATGTTCAAAATTAGTTTTTTTATGGTGATTATGACCGTTGTCATCCCAAACATATGTTTTATGGCGATAACACTTTTTTGTCTAAACTCACAGGAGGAAAAACGTTGCACCAAACGGGCCCCGAGACTAATGTTGTGTCAGGAGAATGAGTTGAGACTGACGCCAGTTTGTGGTAATGTGGTGCCATGCTCTACTATCAAGGAGCTAACTAAAGAACAATCAAAGGAGTTTAGAATTTGCCCGTGGTGCTATGTCGAAGGTCGAGAATGCCCACATGGACATGACTCAAGGTCGGTGGTAGTTGAGAGATTGAATGTTTGTGTCAGAGTGTGGGGCATAAATGAGCAGTGTGCACTCCTATGTAAGGCAGGGATAAGGGGCGAGGGTGTGTCAATTCGGTTGCCGCCAGAAATTGGATAAGGGGCGCTGATGTCATTGGTCATGTGGCTTAAACACCCAAAATCTATGTACCAGTCAGACGATTTGTCTGGCTTAGATAACTCATTACATTGGGTTAATAATATATTCTCCTCTTTATCTTTTGGATCTTCTACAAACTTTTCTTCTTGTTGTTCTTTATTCTTAAACCAACAGTTTTTGTCAAAATGTGTTGGTTTTCGACACCGTTTACACTTGTAGAAGCACTTCATGGTGTCATGGGTAGCTGTCTTACACAAAGTACAGTAGGCAGAGTGCCCAAGAGCTTGTCCTTCTGCTTCTTTTCTGTTATGAGGAGTCTGGCTTCCTTCATTCCAAGGTCCATTTTTTAACTGTGGATTTTTATGATGATTTTTATGTTTTCTGTCATGACTTTGCTTTCCCATAGACATCTTCATTTGAAAAGCATGATCTATGGAGGGAACTATCTCTTCATTCTCTTCTCGTGTGACTCAATTTTGCTAACAAGAATAGCAATGGAGAGTTGTTCAACATCATTACTCTCCTCAATCGCAGCAGTTACATGTTCATAAGAATTTGGTAGGCTTCTTAAGATTTTAAGCGCAATCTCAGAATCTAGAATTGGTGCTCCAAGATTACTGAGTTGATTTGTTAAATCAGTAACACGAGGTAGGCAATAAAAAATTTTCTCATTATTTTTCATATTCAAATCATCAAACTGTCGTCGTAAGTTTTGATGTCGAATGGAGATTACCTTCTTATCCCCTTGATAACATTCTTTGAGAATGTCCCACACTTTTTTAGCAATTTTAGCTCCCATAATGCGAGGAAATATGTTGCTAGTAACGGCGTTCTAGATGATGTGCGGTGCCAGAGAGTTTTTCTTTTTCTCTCCCTTGGGTACTGCTGCTTCATCTCCTTCCGTCACTTTGTCTTTGGTGTCTGGTGCCGGGCCATTCGGGACAGTCTCCCAAAGCTCCTGAGACTCAAAGTAGGTCTCCATCTTGATTGCCCAATGCTCGTACATCTCCCCATTGAACATGTGGGCAGCATTGAGGGATGAAGAGGATGGCGGGGTAGATGATGATGCCATTAGATCCAAACAACAAGGATGCAAGACTCAAAGCTCTGATACCACTGATAGAAAAATTGATACTAAACTTGCATTCTAACTCAATTCAGTGCAGTGCAGGAGGAAGAACAAGTTGGAAGAAGAAAAACACAATATTTCATTGAGATTTTTTTTCTAATATGACTAATACATTTCTTTGCCATTTTATAGGCTCATGCATACAGGAATACAAAGCGTTTACATTAATGCAGAGTTCATAACTGCAGAATTAATCAGAGAGATAAGCCGTAAATGGGATTTCCAATATATGACTCATATATTGGAATCGACCACAATTGTCCATAAATGCAGAGTTCATAACTGCTGCTTCACCTCATTCCGTCACTTTGTCTTTGGTGTCTTTTGTTGTTCATTAACTTCATAAATTAGAGCCTGTTTGGGAAGGCTTTTCAGAAAGGAGGAGCGGTGACAAAAGGATGGTAGGAAAAGGAGCTTTTGGAAAATGTCTATTAGAAAAGGAGAACTGTTTGGGTGAACTTCTTTTGCAGAGCTTTTCAAAAAGGAGACACTTTATAAATCGTTTGACAAATCTCCGTTGCGGTAACTTTTTTATTAAAAATGTGCGTCCGGGGAAAAAGACGCAATTATTTCGCCGGGGCAGGTTTTTTTCGCCCGGGAGCGAATTTTTCACCGGGTGACGGTTTTTCTCGCCTGGGCGTGAATTTTTCGCCTGAGGGCGATATTTTCGCCTGGGGGCGATATTTTAGCCTGGGCGCCAATTTTTCGGCCAAACCCTATATTTTCTGCCGGGCCCCAATTATTCGGCCGGGTGATGATTTTTCGGACGTACGCGAATTTTTTGAACGGGCGCGAATTTTCCGGATGAGCACGAATTTTTTCGGACGATGGCAAATTTTTCGGACGGGCGCGCGGACGGGCACTAATTTTTCGACTAGGCGGGAAAATTTCGCCCGGACGCGAATTAATGCAGAGTTCATAACTGCTGCTTCACCTCCTTCCGTCACTTTGTCTTTGGTGTCTTTTGTTGTTCATTAACTTCATAAATTAATGCAGGCCGTTCTGTTCATTCTCCATCATCATCAACACTAGGGAATCGACCACAATTGTCTTCCTCTTTAAGCGTTGTTAGTAATGGTTGGTCTTTGTGACAACTTGTTGGAAGTTGAGTCAAACCACTCTTTTCGAGTATGGTAAGCCCATTTTAGCTATCACTCATGATGAGCAAGAGCCAAATAGGCGACCCAATAGTTGGACTGCAGTCCGTACACCCCAACATTTTCTCCTCCCAAATATACAGAGGTAGGTTGTTGAGATCAATGCTTGAACCGTTAACCTCGTTTATAAGAAAGGACTTATCCCACCTCTTACGCCCAACTGAGCTGCATGATATCAACTTAGTTTTCCCTTAGGGTACCCTCTCTTCTCTGAGGATGTCTTCATGGCTCACTCAGAATGTTTTATTAATTGCTATCATCTTCACCATGTCTATAAGATGTTCCTATAGCCTTCATTATGAGTTGCGACATTTCTTACCACCTCAGAATTCACTAACTCCTATACGGACATCTAGCTCTGTATTCATCTTCAACACTACGTGAAACATTATCTTAACAGATACTAACAAAGGCTTTCAAATAGTTGTTTGCTCTCACTGAAGATTGTTGAGCACTTAAAGTATTTTGTAGGAGTCGAAGTGGTTCCACACCTGATAGGGATTAACCCTTTTTTTTTAACCATTTGGGGTGCGCATAGCCGTTCCAAATGAGGGGATCATGGGGTTGACTAGTCAACCCACTCCCCATGATCCCTCTCATGATAGGAAGAGAGTGGGAGGACTCACTTCCCCTTTTACCTCTCCACTAACTCCTCTCCCATGACAAAAAGAGGAAACCACCGCCGGCCACCGCCGCTCGACGACCACCGCCGGCCGCCTCCCGCCGGCCGACCACCGCCAGTCGGCCGCCTCCGGCCGCTGGCCGCCTCTCGCCGCCGGCCGCCGGCCGCCTCCCTCCGACCACCGCCGACCGATTGCACGCCACCCGTGCCTCCACCGTCCGATTTCGATAGGGCCTCCGTAGCCGTCCGATTTGTGAGTAGCCACCCACTAACCCACCTAGTTAGTGGGGGGACCCACCATGATCTCCCCCTGGAGGCTATAAAAGGACCCCCAGGGGCTCCACATTTCTCACCTTTTCTCTTCTCCGCTTCTTTCTCTTTTTCTTCAGGTGAGAGCTCTCCTGCCTCCTCCACCGAATTGGCCACCGCTCGCCGTGAACCACCAGCAGCCACCATCGGCCACCAACGGCCACCTGTGACAACTAGCTGCTACCAGCGGCTATAAACACCCCACCAGCGCACCGTCAGCCAAAGGACGCCCAGGACCGCGAGGAAGCCAAAGGAAGAAGTGATCCGAAGCCAGCAAGCGCGCGCCGCCCCGAGCGTGCGCGCCAGAAGCATCCCGCACGTTCCCTCGCCTAAGTCACTTCCGCGGTGCAGCCTGTTGCCCGCAGGAAACTACTGTCTCTCTCTCTCCCCTCAAATTGTAACGGGAGCGGCCTGTCGCCCCGATTCACCAAGCATACTGTAATCACCCAAAGCTAGTGGAATTTGACCGGCACAGACCCGGTCACGTGGTTTTTTACCCATTTCAGGGGGTTTTCCACGTCATCAAGACTTGTCTTCACTGTTCATTTTCATCGACTGTGTGTGTCACAACCCGCATTTTCTCCGAATTAAGAAATATCAGAGTATGAGAAAATACGCGTTATGATGCCACGTCAAGCAGGGGATAACTGCTGACGTTCAGGCAAAACCACCTACAAACTTAATGAAAGAAAATCATGAGTTTAATGATTAGAAAATCAGTTATATTTTAGAGCTCGTATCCCTCGGCTCTGTGGATCACCTAATCCACAAAAGAAAAACTATATTTATACGCTGCGGAAGAATACTTTATCAGGTTTGACGTCCTAAAGAGCGCATAAGGGTCCCAAGAGAACCACTCATGCTATGCAAGACCCTACATTTAATTTATATAATATATAAGAAAACGATCTTTATACGTTGTTTGGAAAATAGTGATTAAGTTTTATAAAACATGCTGATCATGAGCTTTATTTATAATAATACTTATAGTTTAAAAGTAACTAGCAACCTAGCATAAATCCTTCTCAGAGCAAGTAGACTATCTCCAGAAAACGATAGCAGCATAAGTAATATATCTAGTACAAGGTAAAAACTAGTAGTGGGCGCCAACAACCTGACACGAACCCACTGGCATACATGTATGTCTGTAAGAAAGTACTGAAAAACTACCTCACTAACAAGGCAAACGGATCTCCAAAGTCCAAGAGACCACCAACACCACCACAGCAAACTAGCCACCCAACTGGCTACAGCTCTGAACCTGAGGCATTCCAAAAGAAAACAGAATACCTCAGCAAGCAAAACAAGGTAAAAACAACTGCATGTAAGAGTCAACCAAAAGGAAGAACTAACTGAAAAAAAACATGCAGTAGAAAGAGACACAACTGTCCAAAAATAGGACAACAGAAAGTGCACCACGTGCAAGGAAACAGCAACAACCCAACCCAGGAACAACATCCTGCAGGGCCTATTAGACTACCAAGAGCCAAAAGTGCTGCAAACCACCAAGGAAGAAACTTCTAACACCCTAAACTGTGGGAAGTGGTAGTAGCAAAAACAAACAACGAGGAACCGGATCGAAGGCAAACGCAGTCCCCCAATCCACCATGTCCAAGTCAACAAGCTCGAGGGTCAACACGTGAAAGCACAAGGGACCTTCCACCCAACATGCCCAGCCGTACCTGGAGCAAGAAAACAAGAGTGGCCTTGGCTACATCACACAACTCCACCCCCCTGAAGAGCTACAAACCACCACTACCAACCACGACCCACGATTCGGCCTTCAAGAATATAAAGAAAACGGCCGACAAGAAAACTCAGCAATACAACAGGAAAAAAGCACTCGGGAACAAAAATCAAGGTAAAGAAAGAGTGTTGAAATGAATCAACAAGACCAGGCGTAGAGTGAGACCCACTTCATGCCTACCTAAACCATGGCGTTGAGTGAGCTAGCCTCACTCAATGCCAAAACCAAACTCTAACCACAATCCCACTAAGGTAACACGGAACTCGACGATCGTCAGTCAGAAGTCGACGATCGTCGATCGGCTGAAGGCCAAAAAGAAGCCTGACGATCATCATCCTGGAGGTCGACGATCGTCGAAGGTTAAAGGCGAGCGAAGCTCGACGGTCTTCCTCCAGGAAATCGTCGAGCGCTGATCGGAGATCAGACAAGAGCTGAGCTCGACGTTTTCCTCCCGGAAAAAACGTCGAGCGTCGAACGGCTCAAGACAAAGCTGAGCTCGACGTTCTCCTCCCGGAAATCGTCGAGCGTCGAACGACGCTAAGACAGAACGAAGCTCGACGCTTTTTTTTATTCCAGAAAACGTCGAGCGTCGAACGGAGCTAGACGCTAACTGAGCTCGACGTTTCTCCTCCCGGAAAAGCGTCGAGCGGAGCTCGACGTTTCCCTCCGGGAAAAACGTTGAGCGTCGATCAGAGCCAAACAGAAGCTGAGCTCGACGTCTTTTCCTCCCGAAAAAGCGTCGAGCGGAGCTCGACGTTTTCTCTCCAGGAAAAGCGTCGAGCGAAGGACGAAGCTAAGAACGAACAGAGCTCGACGTTTTTCTTCCCGGAAAAGCGTCGAGCGGAGCTCGAAGCTAAGCAAAAGCTGAGCTCGACGCTCATCGAGCGTCGAACGGAGCTCGACGTTTTCCTCCTGGAAAAGCGTCGAACGGAGCTCGAAGCCAAACCAGAAAACTGAGCTCGACGCTCATCGAGCGTCGAACGGAGCTCGACGTTTTCCAGTAATACCTTAACGAAATCGGCAATAACACCCCCCCTCCTAACACTCCCTCTCGGCTACACCCGAACCAGAGCAAAAAATCTGAGTAAGGAACAATGGCATCACGCCGGCAATTTTGGATTCCAACATCACAAAGTAGGGGGGTTCAATAGGAAGAACTAAATCCTATAGTTAGCAAGAAAAAGAGAACAACAAGGCCTCTAACCTAGGGCTAACAGGGATTTCAAATTCAGCAAGAATATTCAAAAAGAAACTTGGCAAGGGCAAGAATACCACTTGCCTCAATTTTCAGCGAAGCTTGGACGGCTTTCCTCCTCTTCACACGGTACAAACAGCCGCAGCACCTAGAACATATCTCTCGGCCATTAATGTCGGAAAACTCCAAAACCGAAAACCCAAATCTCAACAAAACTACACGAAAATCGAATATCTTACCGCCGAAACGAAGATCTCAGAGAGAGCAAGACAACGCCGCTCTCGGAATCGAATTCCGTCCACGATCAAGCCCGGAATCACCGTCCGAAGGAGTACAGGAAGGGCGGTTTCTCCTCTGTTTTCCGCGAACAAGCAGGGACGGTTCTACAGGAAGAAGAAGAAGAAGTGGGCCGCCACTTCTTAAAACAAAGCTTTTATATAAAAAGCTTGACACTACGGTTCAGAAATAATCGAACCCTAATACGCCTAATCACTTAATTACACAAGTGAATTCCAAAAAAGGAACAAGCCAATATATGGCTGCCACCTAGGCAAGGAATAACTACTGAATAAATACAGCCGCAGAAACCGCTCATCAGCCCAAAACCCGATAGATTCCACTCAACCATTCAAATCAAATAATTATGCTATTAACACACCAACGACGCGAAAACCGAATCACCTCGGAATTCGACGAAATTCGCACCGTAGCTAAATACCCACGCTACGAACACAACGGCGAAGTCGAAATTAACTTTCGACGAACCGAACTCGAGTTATACCCAAATAAAGCCAAACACAAACATCCCCCCGAGAGGCCACACCGGGTCACCCAAAACGACTCGACTTGCTAGGGAGATCTTGCCAACAGGCTACAAAACAGGGCACTCAGTTCTAAGGAGCTAAACCACACTCCACACATGGCACATGCCACGGAAACGCGTCATCGTAACGCTAACGAGAATAAAAATAATCGCAGGAAAATCGGGGGCGTTACAGTCACTTCCCCTAAAAGAAAGTTTTGTCCCGAAACTTTACGCACAACACTTCTACTAAAGAAGGAGAAGTAACAAATAGGAGTTACAAGAAGGAAAATATACCGATCAAATCAATGAAACAGGTGAGGGTAAGCCCTCCTCATAGCCGACTCTAGCTCCCAAGTCGCGCTCTCCAAAACCTGATTTTTCCAAAGAACTTTAACCATCGATATGGACTTCTTTCGCAGCACACGCTCCTGAGTATCCAAAATACGAACCGGCACCTCAACAAAAGAGAGGTTGGGCTCCAACCGGGGCACAACGTCCAAGAGCTGCCCACTGCTGCGCACACACTTCTGCAATTGGCTAACATGAAACACATTATGCACGCCTGGGAAGTTCGCTGGCAAATCCAATCTATACGCTGACACACCAATCCGCTCCAAAATCTCAAACGGGCCCACATACCTTGGGTCCAACTTCCGATTCTTACCAAACCTCTTTACGCCCACCATCGGGGAAACCTTAAGAAATACAAGGTCCCCTACAGAAAACTCCAAAGCAGACCTACGCCGATTGGCATTCTTTTCATATCTCCTGGGCTATACGAAGCTTCTCCCGAATAAACTTCACTGCGACTTCCATTTCCTCCAGCGCATCAGGACCCAATAAAGGCCTCTCACCAGCCTCAGCCCAAAACAACGGAGTCCTACAGCGCCTCCCATACAAGGCTTCGAACCGAGCCATCTGCAAACTTTCCTGATAACTGTTATTGTAGGCAAATTCCATAAGTCGCAGCCGCTCATCCCATGCTCCACCGTGGTCTAAAATATAACATCGGATCATATCCTCAACAATCTGATTCACCCGCTCCGTCTGCCCATTGGTCTGTGGGTGGTACGCAGTAGAATACCTCAGATCCGTACCCAAACCCTCCTGCAGACTCTGCCAAAAACGAGAAGTAAACCGGGAGTCTCGATCAGAAATGATGCTAACCGGCACACCGTGGAGTCGGATGACTTCATTCAAATACAACTCCGCTATCTTCCTCATCGGGTAATCAATCTTATAAGGCACGAAGTGAGCACACTTCGTCAATCTATCCACTATAACCTAAACAGAATCAAATCCTCTCGGGGATTTTGGTAAACCCGTAATAAAGTCCATAGATATACTTTCCCACTTCCAAGTTGGGATCTCTAGCGGAGTCAACTTACCACCAGGCCTTCCATGATCGGCCTTCACACGCTTGCAAGTGTGACACTCAGCAACAAATCGGGCTATATCTCCTTTCATGCCATACCACCAGGCAATTTGCCTTAAGTCACGGTACATCTTCGTAGATCCTGGATGGTAGGCAACGCTTGAACCATGAGCCTCACTGCAAATCATCCTCCTAATATCCTCAACAGCGGGAACGCAAAACCTGCCGCGGTACTTCAAAGTACCCGCATCATCGATAGCAAAATCAGGCAACTCTCCCTTCTCAGTCCTGGTGAAAAGGTGCATAAGATCAGGATCGTCCTTCTAGTGCAGTCTAGTCAAAGAAATCCAGGACGGCTCTGCCACTGACAAACTACTCTGCAAACTACAGCATCCCACTGAAATATCCATAAGGAGGAACTCCTCTACTAAACGATCGGCGGAGAGGTTAAAGATCTTTCCCGTCTTTCGGCTCAGGGCGTCAGCCACCACATTGGCCTTGCCCGGATGATACTGGATCTCCACATCATAATCAGCCACATATTCCAACCACCGCCGCTGACGCAGATTCAACTCCTTCTGCGTGAACACGTACTTCAGGCTCTTATGGTCGGTAAAGATCTTGCACTGAGCCCCATAAAGTAGGTGTCTCCACAACTTCAAAGCATAGATAACCGCTGCAAACTCAAGGTCATGCGTATGATAATTCTTCTCATGAGTCTTCAGTTGCCTTGACCCATAGGCAATTACCTTTCCATCTTGCATTAATATGCATCCCAGACCTACATGCGAAGCATCCACATAAACATCATAATCCACACCCTCAGTAGGCAGGGTCAGAACGGGAGCAGTGCACAATCTCTCTTTTAGCTCCAGAAAAGCTTCCTTGCACTTTTCGCTCCAAACAAAAGCCACATTCTTCTGAGTCAACTTGGTCAAAGGTGCGGCTAGGGAAGAGAAACCCTCCACAAATCTCCTGTAGTAACCAGCCAACCCTAAGAAACTCTTGATCTCCTTAGGAGTATTCGGCCTACTCCAATCCATCACTGCTGCAATCTTTTCTGGGTCAACCGAGATCCCATCCTTGTTCACCACGTGGCCTAGAAAAGAAACCTGAGGCAACCAAAATTCGCACTTGCTCAACTTGGCGAATAACTTGTGGTTCCTCAACTCTGATAGAACCAAACGCAAATGCTGCTCATGCTCCTCAGCACTGCGAGAATAAACTAACACATCATCAATGAAGACCACAACGAACTTGTCGAGGAAATCCTTGAACACCCGGTTCATCATATCCATGAAGGCTGATGGTGCGTTGGTCAGACCAAACGACATCACCAAAAACTCAAAGTGTCCATGTCTCGACCTAAACGCAGTCCGTGGAATATCCGCCTCACGGATCCTGAGTTGATGATAACCAGAACGAAGATCGATCTTGGAGAACACCGTGCTGCCACACAACTGGTCAAACAAATCATCGATCCTCGGCAGAGGGTACCTGTTCTTGATAGTGACCTTGTTCAACTCTCTATAGTCGATGCAAAGCCGCATCGACCCATCTTTCTTCTTTACAAACAAAACAGGTGCACCCCAAGGCGACGAACTCTGCCTAATAAAACCTTTAGCCAACAGCTCATCCAACTGAACTCGCAACTCCTCTAACTCACGAGGGGCCATCCGGTACGGCGCCTTCGCAATAGGACGCGTACCCGGCTCTAAATCAATAACAAACTCAACATCCCGATCAGGAGGAAGATCAGGAAGATCATCAGGAAAAATATCGGCGAAACCACGAACAATAGGAATCTCTTCCAAGCGTGGTACGCTAACAGCGGCTCCCACCGCCGAGACTAAACAAACACAACAACCAGAAAGAAACAACCTCTGAGCACATACCGCAGAGATGACAGGAGAATCCTGACACGGATCAGCATACACGCTGCCGGGCTGACCGTCGTCCCTGATGAAGTCCAAGCGCTTTCCTTTGCACTGAATGACTGCATCATACCTAGACAGCCAGTCCATGCCCAAAATGACGTCGAAGTCCTCCAGATCAATCATCTTCAGGTCCGCCTTCGCAAGAAAGTCCCACAACAAAACTGGGCAAACCAAAATGCCCAAGTCTGACAACACAGATTCACCAGAGGGAAACTTGACACGGAAGGAATCCCGAACACGATCTAGAGTCAACCGATGTCGCTCTACGAAGGCTCTAGCCACGAACGAGTGGGTAGCGCCGGAGTCAAACAGAACAAGCGCCCAGCGGTTCTTTACCTTAAATTTCCCTATAGGAGCACATAAACTAAGGAACTACCACCACAATACCGCAAACACTCTAGCAAATAAAACTACCAGGCTAGAAAAACAACAAACAACTAACCTGAAATGACCTGAGTCGAGGCTTGAGCCTCCTCGGAAGAGATCACGTTCAGCTTCCCCTTTCCCTTATCCACACGCTGAGGTGGAGGTAATGCCTGTAATGGAACTGCAGGAAGAGCTGGCTGAACCTGAGGACACCTAGACTTGATGTGACCCTTCTGCCCACACTGAAAGCAGACTCTATCCTTGGACCAACACTGGGCCGCATCATGCCCGGATCGCTTGCAAACAGAACAGGAGACATCTCTCCTAGGAGCACCCTGAATCGCATGAACCTGCTCCTTCTTCTGAGCTGCCGACTTCTTAAAACATTTCTCAACAGGGTGGTCTGACCGGCCACAGAAACTGCACACTACTCTGCTCCTCTTTCCCGGAACAATATCGGGTACCAGGGGCTTCTTCTCCTCAACCGACTTTCTCTTGTCCTTCCTCATCTGCTGGCCTCTGCTCTTTGCCGTCTCAATAGCCTCTACCTTCAGAGCAGCCTCTACAACTCCTGCATAGGTCACTGACCCATAAACACTGGTCAACTGCTGCACCTCGCTCCTCAAACTACCGAGAAATCTCTTAACTCGATCAGCCTCAACGCTGACCAATCCAGGGGCAAAACGGCCCAACTTACTGAACTCTATCTCATACTCACCCACCGTGAGTTGCCTTTGCTTCAGATAGAGGAAGTCATTCATAAGGCGGTCACGCTCGACCGAAGGCAAGAACTTTCTTAACAGCATCTCCTTGAACATCTCCCAAGAGCATCCAGCTACCAAGCTCTCCTTTTCTCTCAGCCACCAACTCTTAGCCAAGCCTTTAAGCTGATAGGCGGTTATCATCACCCTCTGGTCATCAGCAATCCCTGAGTACGAAAACATCTCCTTCATGGAGATCAGCCAATCATCTATAACCATGAAATCTGCCTTTCCGTCATAAGTGGGAGGGCTCAGTCTCTGAAACTGCGAGATGAAGGCCATCTCCGCGGGCACCACCACTGGAGGTCTCAAGGGTGCAGGGGGAGGAGGAACAGCTAACCCCCCGGCAGGAACTTGCACCCCCTGAGCCTGCCCTGCCACAACTGCCACCAAGGACTGAATCTGGGCTCGCACCTCTTCCAACTGCCTGCCCATTGAATCGCTACTCTGACGCAGACTCTCGATCACCGCATCATGCTGAGCCCCAGACGACTCACCTTCAGACAGGGGAGTCGATCGAGTCGCAGGACGCCTAGCCATCCTAAAATCATAACCACCCAAATCAGATCCTAATTCAACGACTAGAACCCAAACACAAGTACAGACAATACATATATAGATATAGACTTAAAGCTGCTAAACTTGCTCTGAGAGTTTATCTTTTTAACAAAAATTTGATGACATGCCCTAACCTAGGATGGTTAACCACCACCTTACTAACTCTTGTGCCTAGATCTGGAATGCATGACTTTATATTATTTTGAAAACTTATGTGTGTACATATGTCATCCTACAAATCTTTAGCTTGACACGTTGTGCTTATGCAATGATATGTCATGCATGCTTGTACTATGCATTCTAAAAAGGCCCTAATGCATGTTATGAGCGGCGTACGCATGAAAATGTTATGCATCCCATATTACATAACATTCTCATGCAACGAAAAAGAAACGTGCTAGTCGCAGTCATGTGGTGAGGTTATGCATCCCATACTACATAACCCTCACATGTAGCCCCTATGGTGGATCCATATACGAACACATATTATGCATCCCATACTACATAATATGCCCCGTATACTTCATGTTATGCCATGAGTGTAGTATTCGTGCTTTTGCCAAGACGTACTGATGACATATCGGTGTGTGAATGACATGATGCTGAACTACTAAAGCAAACAAAGGAAGGCTTGCTCAAGCAAACCTGACAAGCAAACCTGACAAGCAAACCTCCCTCTGATACCAACTGTCACAACCCGCATTTTCTCCGAATTAAGAAATATCAGAGTATGAGAAAATACGCGTTATGATGTCACGTCAAGCAGGGGATAACTGCTGACGTTCAGGCAAAACCACCTACAAACTTAATGAAAGAAAATCATGAGTTTAATGATTAGAAAATCAGTTATATTTTAGAGACCGTATCCCTCGGCTCTGTGGATCACCTAGTTCACAAAAGAAAAACTATATTTATACGCTGCGGAAGAATACTTTATCAGGTTTAACGTCCTAAAGAGCACATAAGGGTCCCAAGAGAACCACTCATGCTATGCAAGACCCTACATTTAATTTATATAATATATAAGAAAACGGTTTTTATACGTTGTTTGGAAAATAGTGATTAAGTTTTATAAAACATGCTGATCATGAGCTTTATTTATAATAATACTTATAGTTTAAAAGTAACTAGCAACCTAACATAAATCCTTCTCAGAGCAAGTAGACTATCTCCAGAAAACGGTAGCAGCATAAGTAATATATCTAGTACAAGGTAAAAACTACCAGTGGGCGCCAACAACCTGACACGAACCCACTGGCATACATGTATGTATGTAAGAAAGTACTGAAAAACTACCTCACTAACAAGGCAAACGGATCTCCAAAGTCCAAGAGATCACCAACACCACCACAGCAAACTAGTCACCCAACTGGCTACAGCTCTGAACCTGAGGCATTTCAAAAGAAACAGAATACCTCAGCAAGCAAAACAAGGTAAAAACAACTGCATGTAAGAGTCAACCAAAAGGAAGAAGTAACTGAAAAAAAACATGCAGTAGAAAGAGACACAACTGTCCAAAAACAGGACAACAGAAAGTGCATCACGTGCAAGGAAACAGCAACAACCCAACCCAGGAACAACATCCTGCAGGGCCTACTAGGCTACCAAGAGCCAAAAGTGCTGCAAACCACCAAGGAAGAAACTTCTAACACCCTAAACTGTGGGAAGTGGTAGTGGCAAAAACAAACAACGAGGAACCGGATCGAAGGCAAACGTAGTCCCCCAATCCACCATGTCCAAGTCAACAAGCTCGAGGGTCAACACGTGAAAGCACAAGGGACCTTCCACCCAACATGCCCAGCCGTACCTGGAGCAAGAAAACAAGAGTGGCCTTGGCTACATCACACAACTCCACCCCCCTGAAGAGCTACAAACCACCACTACCAACCACGACCCACGATTCGGCCTTCAAAAATATAAAGAAAACGGCCGACAAGAAAACTCAGCAATACAACAGGAAAAAAGCACTCGGGAACAAAAATCAAGGTAAAGAAAGAGTGTTGAAATGAATCAACACGACCAGGCGTAGAGTGAGACCCACTCCATGCCTACCTAAACCATGGCGTTGAGTGAGCTAGCCTCACTCAATGCCAAAACCAAACTCTAACCACAATCCCACTAAGGTAACACGGAACTCGACGATCGTCAGTCAGAAGTCGACGATCGTCGATCGGCTGAAGGCCAAAAAGAAGCCTGACGATCATCATCCTGGAGGTCGACGATCGTCGAAGGCTAAAGGCGAGCGAAGCTCGACGGTCTTCCTCCAGGAAATCGTCGAGCGCTGATCGGAGATCAGACAAGAGCTGAGCTCGACGTTTTCCTCCCGGAAAAAACGTCGAGCGTCGAACGGCTCAAGACAAAGCTGAGCTCGACGTTCTCCTCCCGGAAATCGTCGAGCGTCGAACGGCGCTAAGACAGAACGAAGCTCGACGTTTTTTTTTATTCCAGAAAACGTCGAGCGTCGAACGGAGCTAGACGCTAACTGAGCTCGACGTTTTCCCTCTGGGAAAAACGTTGAGCGTCGATCAGAGCCAAATAGAAGCTGAGCTCGACGTCTTTTCCTCCCGGAAAAGCGTCGAGCGGAGGACGAAGCTAAGAACGAACAGAGCTCGACGTTTTTCTTCCCGGAAAAGCGTCGAGCGGAGCTCGAAGCTAAGCAAAAGCTGAGCTCGACGCTCATCGAGCGTCGAACGGAGCTCGACGTTTTCCTCCTGGAAAAGCGTCGAACGGAGCTCGAAGCCAAACCAGAAAACTGAGCTCGACGCTCATCGAGCGTCGAACGGAGCTCGACGTTTTCCAGTAATACCTTAACGAAATCGGCAATAACACCCCCCCCCCCCCTCCTAACACTCCCTCTCGGCTACACCCGAACCAGAGCAAAAAATCTGAGTAAGGAACAATGGCATCACGCCGGCAATTTTGGATTCCAACATCACAAAGTAGGGGGGGTTCAATAGGAAGAACTAAATCCTATAGTTAGCAAGAAAAAGAGAACAACAAAGCCTCTAACCTAGAGCTAACATGGATTTCAAATTCAGCAAGAATATTCAAAAAGAAACTTGGCAAGGGCAAGAATACCACTTGCCTCAATTTTCAGCGAAGCTTGGACGGCTTTCCTCCTCTTCACACGGTACAAACAGCCGCAGCACCTAGAACATATCTCTCGGCCATTAATGGCGGAAAACTCCAAAACCGAAAACCCAAATCTCAACAAAACTACACGAAAATCGAATATCTTACCGCCGAAACGAAGATCTCAGAGAGAGCAAGACAACGCCGCTCTCGGAATCGAATTCTGTCCACGATCAAGCCCGGAATCACCGTCCGAAGGAGTACAGGAAGGGCGGTTTCTCCTCTGTTTTCCGCGAACAAGCAGGGACGGTTCTACAGGAAGAAGAAGAAGAAGAAGTGGGCCGCCACTTCTTAAAACAAAGCTTTTATATAAAAAGCTTGACACGACGGTTCAGAAATAATCGAACCCTAATACGCTAATCACTTAATTACACAAGTGAATTCCAAAAAAGGAACAAGCCAATATATGGCTGCCACCTAGGCAAGGAATAACTGTTGAATAAATACAGCCGCAGAAACCGCTCATCAGCCCAAAACCCGATAGATTCCACTCAACCATTCAAATCAAATAATTATGCTATTAACACACCAACGACGCGAAAATCGAATCACCTCGGAATTCGACGAAATTCGCACCGTAGCTAAATACCCACGCTACGAACACAACGGCGAAGTCGAAATTAACTTTCGACGAACCGAACTCGAGTTATACCCAAATAAAGCCAAACACAAACATCCCCCCGAGAGGCCACACCGGGTCACCCAAAACGACTCGGCTTGCTAGGAAAATCTTGCCAACAGGCTACAAAACAAGGCACTCAGTTCTAAGGAGCTAAACCACACTCCACACATGACACATGCCACGGAAACGCGTCATCGTAACGCTAACGAGAATAAAAATAATCGCAGAAAAATCGGGGGCGTTACAGTGTGCGCGCTCGACCGCTCCGTGAGCTAAGACGGTTCAAGTTAATCCGGTCCGACCGAAACATCGAGTTAGTCCACCACAACACTTAAGGCTTGTTTCTCTCCTGATGTAAATTTCTTAAGGATCTGCTTGCTTGAGCACACATGATCAATGCAAAACTATTACCACCTCTTACAACCTTCCCTACACTCGCACTTCACTCCACTACTACACACTCAAACTCTATTCATGCATCCGCCAAACTCTAATTTGATTGTAAGTCTGTGTTCGATTGACTCCCGAGCTAAAACTAGCCACACACTGTAATGTTGCCTTCAAAATAAATAAATTCTCTCAATACATGCTGCATTAGCCAAACTGTAACCACTAGTGGGTTGTCAAGCAATTGTTTTGCTGCCTCTGTGCGGCTTTGGATCATTTTTTTTCGCTATCTTGTCACGCATTTTTTTTAAATATAGATTTCACATACAATAAATAATACTTCACCTCCACTAGTGTATGTCTTGTATTTCCTTGAAGCGGTCTTCTCCGGGAGACCTTAAAGTGTAGTATCGCGGCTTACTTGCCGTTCAAGCTAAAAATAGATTTGTGCCGCACGGTGAACTTGAAATCAATCAGTCAATCACAACTAGAGCTGCCACGGTTCCGGTTCGGTTCCGGTTCGGTTAAAATCATGAACCGAACCACTAAGGTAACGGTTCTTCAAATTAAAATCAGAACCTTATTTGATTTGACCGGTTTCAGTTCCGGTTCCGGTTCCAACTTAATTTTTGGAACCGTCGTGTCAACGGTTCCGGTTACGGTTCAACAAAAACCAAAACTAAACCGGGCACTATCGGTTCGGTCCGATTCCATGCGGTTCGGTCCGGTTTCAATCGGTTCCAAATAAAACCAAAATCAAACATGACGGAATGAAATAAAAACGGGCTGCAAATAGTAAAACTCAAAACAATATCAAAATAGAAATAATTAGGTTGCCCACTTCTCGACGGTCTTTTCCACGATCGGTGAGATAATATCAATTGTCTTCCTACGCATGTGGACTTGCCACGAATTCTAGTTGGCTTGCGCACGTCTCGTCGGCATGCTCAACCGTAGCAACCGCTTACAATTAGTTGTCTTTCATGATTACAAATAAATAGTAGTTGTATATGCTCTATATTTTTTAAATAAAATATTTCAAAAATATATATAAGTAAAATTGAAAATATATTATATAACTGTATACAAATAAAAAATGCATTGTAAAAATTGACTCCAAACCGCAACAATGTCAAACCATATCATACCGTTTTTATGCGGTGAAGTTTTGTTCGGTCCCAAATCGACCCCCTTTAGTGCGATTGCGGTTTGGGTTCAAACTGCATCAGCTTCACTCGTGATAGTAAGTATAAATATTATAGATAAATTATAAAATAATAACAATATAATAATAATAATAAACGCGTTGCGGTTCGGTTCTACTTTGGTCCGGTTCGGATCGGGTCCAAAAATCTTGAAACCGCTTGAGACTTGTATGTTGCGATTCCGGTTCTGGTTCCGGTCATAATAATATGTAAGAACCACACCCGGACCAATGTTGTTCACGGTTCCAAAATTCAAACCGGAACCCGAATAATTTGCAAATGGTTCGGTCTGGTTTTTTGCGGTTCCGGTACGGTTCCGATTGGATTTGCGGTTTTTGGTTTTAAGCGACAGCTCTAATCACAACAACTTGTAATGAATCTATGCTTAGAGGGTGTAAGCGATTAGGTTTGGGACGATTTGGACCAAAATCGAAATCGCACCGATGGGCATCGATTTTGATTTGTTTTTGGACAGTTTAATTTTTTCAGTTTTTATATTTAAAATAATTTTAAACTTAAAACAGGATTTTAAGAGAACTTTAAGAATGTAATTGTCGAAGGATGATTTCTAACGACGAAATCATATGAAAATAAAAAAATATTATATAAGTAACATAACATTAAAAAATTTGTTGCATATTGTGTATCACAGATAACAAATATAATAATATTATATGAAAAATATATAATTGTATGTTTTTATTGTGAAATCGAGTAAGATAAAAAAATTATCAAAATTAGAACCTCGATATATTATTATTTCTGCTCAATGAATCAAAGATATGCATCGAAAAATTCTTTTAATATAATTTGCTTGCATTATACCGTTAGTAACACAAGTTAAATGATCATACTCGGTATATTTCTCAAGCATCTTATTGGTTGGGACGGTTCAATTTTTCGGACAGGAAACCAAACTCGAGCAAAACTGTTTGAGTCCGTGTAAAATCGATTCAGTCTAAGCAGTTTGAGGTGGTTGGACGACTTTTGATTTTTCATACAAACTCATACTTGAGCTTCGATTTCGTCCCCCTCAATAGGATGCGACATATAGCCTTAGATTATCATTTCAATAGCGAATACATTCAAAATTGAGTCATTTGAGTGAATCAAATCTCTTCTACTCATTTGGTAAGCCGATGTTCCAACAAAACCCCCTCGGCGTGTCAAATTTCATTACATGAATGACAAGATTGGACACCTTGTGGGTCATACATAATTAGTATTTACCTCAATCTATAATTCTCTATATTGAATGTCTTGTATATTTGTATATCTAGAATACTCTCTCAGAGTACTCAAAAGAGGTCATGTTTTCTATAATACCCCTAAATGCTATATAAATATACATGTAAAAAAGACCATGAAAAAGGGCAGCTTGGCGCACAAAGCATCCCCGCGCAGCGAGGGGCCGGGGAAGGGTCCCAGTGTCCCAGCACAAGGGAGAAATGTAGACAAATCTTACCCTGCATTTTTGCAAAGGTCTTGACATGAACGATGACAATAAATCAAAAGATCAAACCATGTTAATTTCAGACATGTCATTAGTAAATCAAACCACGGCCCTCCAAATTGATGCCCATTACCAGAACAATGCAGTAGATCTCTGGCAATGCCGGATTACACGAAAACATGAATAATTGTTGAAACATTTAACAATAACAATTACTTAGAGCCCGACCCGGGTGATCTCACTGGCACTGAAAAGCTAACAGAAATCAACCTGTCTTCTCCGTCAATAGCACCTCGGCTAAATACTACGACAATCGGTGCGACAAGACAACGAGAGTGTGATCTAACTGTCGGGTATCAACGGCGTCCTTTTTAAACCGCATCCCTCGCCTAAAATTATATCCCCTTCAATCTCTACCGATAATTATCCAAGTTGGATATCGCCAAAGCTATTATAATCTCAAAATCCAGAGATGAGGAATACGAAATCGATCTAGTTACTGGTATTGCTGTTGTTCTGTCATCAACTTTCTTCCATGGATTTCTGCGGAGAAATCCGGCTGTTTGATTGGTCAGCTGCTGGGCGGCCATGCAATGGGGAAAGGGGCGACTGCGATATTTCCTCTTAGGACCCACTCCTCTCAAGATTGGGGCAGAGAAACGAAATCCCTAGGCAGGCCAGGAAACAGAAGTGAAAGGATTTGGTTTGCCAGTAGTATTTTTTTAGGAAAAAGAAAATTACAAAAAAAAATTTAACCAATCTTGGTGCTGTTATTAGCAAACCCGTTTTCGTTTCTAGCAAACCAGAAAAAAACAGATTCGGTCATTTTTTGCATTTTTTTCTCTTCCCAAAAATTACTACTAGCAAACCAATCTTATTTTTTGGCAATTTTTGAATTTTTGAATTTTGAGCCCCAAATATTTCTCATTTGAAAAAGTGATCAACAAGAAAGTTGTAGATCTCCTCGAGATCTACAACTTTCATGTTGATCATGTTTTCATTTGAAGCCTTTTAGGCCTCCAATTTGGGCCCTAAAAAGAAATGCACGGAACGTTCAGATTTTCGGCGTGACTTTTTTCGGGACCCAAATCGGGGGTCTAAACTACTTTAAATCAAAAAGTGTTCAACCTTAAAGTTGTACATCTCGACGAGATATACAACTTTCATGTTGAACACTTTTTTATTTGAAGCCGTTTATGCTCCCTATTTGGCCCCCGAAAAATGTCACGCCGATCCCGGGCGTCCGTACATATGTACGACGTAACTTTTTTCAGAGGCCAAATCGGGGGTCTAAAGTGCTTCAAATCAAAAAGTGTTCAACATGAAAGTTGTAGATCTCGACGAGATCTACAACTTTCATGTTGAAAACCTTTTGATTTGAAGCCGTGTATGCTCCCGATTTGCCCCCCGAAAAAAATCACGCCGATCCCGGGCGTCCGTATATATGTACGACGTAACTTTTTTCCGGGTCAAATCGAGGGTCTAAAGTGCTTCAAATCAAAAGGTGTTCAACATGAAAATTATAGATCTCGTCGAGATCTACAACTTTCTTGTTGAACACTTCTCCTGAAATTGTACGTATAAGACGCAATTCAAAATGACGAATATATTCTTATATACACTTAACTCGAATATACAATACATCCTTATAGTAATTAGAAATCAAATATATTTCTAAACCGACCGATATTTTGTTTAAAATTTTTGGTGCAGATAATGATATTTTGTTGAAAAAATAGTTTTAGACATACTAAACATTTGCGACATTTTGACTTATCTATAATGCTAACACAAGTGGTTGAATGAATACATTTGAAATCATTTGTAATGTCATTATATGCAGCGGGTTATTTTGAAAGAATGAATGTTTTAAACAAAATTTAATTTTTTTAAAAAAAATTATGTTGATTTGCTAGTAACAAAATGGTTTTCAAATAGCCATTTTGAAAAATGAGGGTTTGCTAATAGTAATGGTTTGCTAGAAATCAAATTGGATTTGCTAGTAACAGCACCCTAATTTTTTTGGTTTGCTTGAAACGGAAAGAAGGTTTACTAATAACAACACCTTGCATTTATCTTTGGACTGCGCATAGCCGGACATGATCTGCTTTTAACAATCTGGCGCGAGCAGGGCCAGCCTTACAAGCCTCCTCGCCGTCGCAGGTGAGACAAAGAGCTGACATGGCCGAACAGTGGATCATAGATCTGATCAAACAACTCGAGCACCCCGTGCCGTCGACGGATAATAAACAGTGGACAAAGTTCATTTATCGCATGCCCAAAATCGTCGCCGACGTCAACAACCAAGCCTATGAGCCCAAACTTGCGTCCTTCGGCCCCTACCATCACTACCGTCGCCATCTCCTCCCCACGGAGCAGCACAAACGCCGCGCTCTCATCCTATTCCTCCGTCGGATCAGCAAGGCTTCCAAGTCCCCCAAAGATGTCCTTGTTGCCATGAAGAAGATCGAATCCAGCTTCCGCTTCTCCTACGATTCCCTTCAAACGGAGGATGACGGCGATAACGTCCTCGGCAGGGGCTATCCGCGCCACCGTAATTTTACAAAGGATGAGTTGTACTACGATGACGCCCCCAACAAGGGCTATCCGCTACACCATGATTGGACGAAGGACAAGTTTCTCAAGCTCATGATCACTGACGGCTGCTTCACCTTAGAGGTTATGCTGGCGGAGAAGAGATCTGCCACCAAGGAGCAGAGTGAGTACAATTCGACACAAGCAGTAAGAACTATGTTATCCCCAATCTGAAGAGAGATGTGCTTCTAATCGAGAACCAATTCCCCCTTCTCACTCTCACTACTTTAGCAGACAACGAAGGATCCGGGGTAACATTTTAAATCACAACACTAATCCTGATCTTTATTCTTCAGCCATCCATATCGACTTTTGGCAGAATACACCCTCATTATGATTAAACTTGACAATTTGCATCCCAAGTTCTTTTTTAGGAGTATTTTGATATTGGCCATGCGTTATGATTAAAATGACCAAAATTTGCACCCCATATTCTATGATTTTACCCAGGCTGCTGGTTGCAACAATTTGGTGCTTCTGAAGTCAAAATTTTGGCAGATGGGCAAATGCTAAAGCCTAAAATTAACATCCAAAGATAAAGATCTTCATTAAAAGATCAAACATACAGTTTCAACCCAAAATTTCAATTGCAATATTTCCATAAACTCACATTTTAATACTTGTTATAGTCCAAAATTAAAATAACTCAATCGGTCCAAAATAACAAAATATTCAACAAGGCACTCTCATTACACAAAATTAGACCTTTCATTAATCAAAGAACATAAAAAATACAAAATTTGGCCAATTCTATTTGTGTGGCGCCTTCAGAACACAAAATTTGTCTTCAACATATCATTTAAGTGAAGCACCTGCATATTATGAAATCATTTTCATAAGAAAGGTTGAAACATTAAAACCCATAAAAAAATACATTGAATGATACCATATTATTTACCAGGTATCAATGTGGCTAACTAGGCACGTAGATATGTTTCAAAGCTCAAGATGTCCTCCTCACCTACAAAAGAATACCATTTGATTAATAAACAATCAAGTATATAAAATAGTATCAAAATGTATTATTTATGCTTACCTTCAGAACGCTAATCTTTGGCTCCGTTTGGAGCGATGGTGGCAGTCGTGAATATGGGGGGTTAAACTGTCATTCGTTAACACCCACCTAAACCTAAGGAACTTCATCCACTTTTATGTTCAAACAAATGAAAATTTTGAGGTGGCCGTTAACGAATGACGGTTTAACCCATGCGTTTACGACCGCCACCGCTTTGTTAAACGAAGCATTTATCTCTTGCATTAGTTTGTTGGTCATTCTGAGTTACTCCTAATAACTTTGCAAGGAACTTTGACTTGCAATGATTGAAAGTTGAAACCCTAAAACAAGTATGCTGCTCTTTAATTATCTTAACTTGAAATGTTCTTTTACTCTTAGATATGAAAGATGCAAATAAAATTCATCCATACTTGCAAGTCCATAGATACAAAATTTAACAAAAATGTCTACATAAATAAGAAACAAAAAACCAGCTAATACTTGGCAAAATAGGACTGAAATCTACTAAAATGTAGAAAGCAAAAAACCCTAAATCTGGAACCCCAACATATGCATACTTTCAGCAAACTGAAAACCACAAAAAAAACTGAAAACAAGCAAAAAACCCTAAATCTAGAACCCCGACAGGAAACAAAAAAAATGGAAACTACTATGAAACTGAAAAGTTATATCTGATATATACCTATTGATCGGCGAGTCCAGGTTACTTGGCGTCAAAATGGAGGACTGGGGACGATAAACAGTGATTGCTGCTGTGAACTCCGACCAGGAAGGGTGGGGGCTGCGGGCTGTGGCGATGTCGTAGCAGGGAGGAGGTTCCACGCGAGGAAGACGAGCAACCAGGCAGAGAAGATTTCAGAAAGGAGAAAAATTAGGGATTCCACTGTGAAATACCTAAATTCTGCTCAAAAAATCTAACATAACTGCAAGGACGGAAATACCCTCGCCTAGGGTGCATTTTGTAAAAAAAATTATAACGGAGGGTGCATTTTGCCAATTTTAAATATTCAGGGTGCATTTTGCCAAACACAGGATAATGAGGGGTGCATTCTACAAAAAAGCCCATCCATATCTCTCATCTCCTTTTTTTCCCTGAATCAGATCGGGGATGTGAACAGTCTAATCAAATGGTTCTACAAGATCTCCTCGACTTCACTGGTCGAACGAAGCTTCCACATTCTATATCTGTACAGAAAGATTATGACAGCCAACTGGGCCTACCTTCCAAGCTACAAAGAGATCGTGAACTCAGCAATCGAGTTAAGAGACGCCGGAGTCTCCTTCTGTAGGAGCGCAACCGATAGTTTCAGAGACATCAGTTTCGCCGGTAGCAAGCTATCCCTCCCGCAGCTAGTTATCGACGACAACACAGATCTTGAATTGCTTAATATGATGGCCTTGGAGTGCCTACATGCTGCAAGCGGGAACGAGGTGACGGCCTACGCCTTCTTCATGAACGGGCTGACCAAAACTACCGATGATGTCGCTCTCTTGAGAACAGAAGAGATTATTGTGGGGTGGGTGGGCTGTGACAACAACATCGCCAGCATGTTCAACAGGATCACAAAGGAGGCGATTCAAGTCGTCTACCTAGATGACATTCAAATCGATGTCAAGCCCTGGCTAAATGACTATTGCAAGAAGAACATGCACAAATGAAGGGGAAGTTTTGTGCATACTTATCTAAAAAATCCATGGGTCTTCATCTCTCTTATTGGCGGTCTGATTCTTCTAGATCTTACTATAGTGCAAACTGTCTACACAGTCATGTTGCATTATAAGGCATAGTTGATCGGGTTTACTATGTTTATTGGGTTTCTCTACTTAATTTTCCCCGACTGTCAGAAATATTAATTAGGAATATTAAATATTAAAAATATTTATTATTTTGATTTTCGTGAATTTTTTTGGAATTTTTTGAAAATCCCGGCCATCCTATAAATGGGGGTCCAATTCCCTCTCATTTTCATGGAACAACAATCAACAGCTCTAAGGCAAGGCAGCGGTTAGCAAGTTGCAACTATGAGAAGAGGTCTGTGGTTAGAAGTTCACAAGCAGTGCAACTAGCGTCTGGCGGTAAGACAACAAAGGGCTGGCGGTAACTCAGTGTGAAGTCTAAGGATAGAAGGAGGACAGTGCGGCTAGCGAGCAACGGTAAGGCTAACCACTGACTGTAATTGCGGTTAGAAGTTTTGTCAACTCTTGGCGGCCTCAAGTAGGAGAACATGTGATCAAGTGTGCGATCTTTGCGGCCAGAAGTGTGTTGTGGTGTTGAGTTTTGTCAACTCTTGGCGGCCTCAAGTAGGAGAACATGTGATCAAGTGTGCAATTTTGTAACCTCGTGGTGTTATATAAAAGTTGTTTGTCTCTGTTGGATCTTAGGGGACCAAGTTATCAAAGGCGCAAGGCGCACCAAGGCGCAAAGGGCTCCTGGAGCCTAGGCGCAAGGCGCAGGCGTGCGTCTGAGACACGTGAGGCGCAAAAATTGGGAGAAAAGAAAATTGAGCAAATTGGTCGCCCAATTCGATGAAATTGAGCGAATTGGGCGCCCAATTCGCTGGAATTGAGCGAATCGGGCGCTTAATTCGCTGGAATTAAGCGAACCGGGCGCCCAATTCGCTGGAATTAGCGAACCGGGCGCCCAATTCGCTGGAATTAAGCGAACCGGGCGCCCAATTCGCTGGAATTAAGCGAACCGGGCGCCCAATTCGCTGGAATTAAGCGAACCGGGCGCCCAATTCGCTGGAATTAAGCGAACCGGGCGCCCAATTCGCTGGAATTAAGCGAACCGGGCGCCCAATTCGCTGGAATTGGGTTAGTTCTCTTCTATCAAGTTAGCATAAGAGCCATTTTGGAATTGGGTTAGTTCTATTCTATCAAGTTAGTATAAGAGCTTATATTTTCCAATATTCTATCTAAACACGTGAGAAGTGATATAAATACATGATAGTCATAATTGATGCATACAAAGTGCAACTAGAAATCAAATAAAAAACTACAACATGTAATATAAAGCATTAGACGGAGATAAACAAATTTATTGTAAAAATATTTGTACCTTTTGAACACCCATGATCAAACCCTCTTGAATTATATAGCATGACTTTCATTCAGCTAATAAATGACCAAATCTTTTCATAAAACACAAAGGACGTATTAGAATCAAATATTCAAGCATAATAAAATGAGATCTTTTTTTGAAGGCAACATAATAAAAATAACAACATAAATAAATCAAGCAAGTAAGCAATCATAATCTATCAAATCAACATTGTAATTTTTCGCACCCAAAAACAAACATAAACTACCACGTTACTAAGTCAGCAATCATAAACTAAAAACTAATGTGCAAGAAAATAACATAACATCACGGCGATCACGCCATCACTCATCGTCTGAATCAATAAATGTTTCATTTTCTTCACTAAAACTTTCCTCTTCCTCATTGAACTCAGCTTCTTCATCCTCGACATCATCTGTACGCATTGTTGGAGTATGTGTCTTCTTCTTAGATGTGCTCCCCTTGTCAGCTACCATCTTCCCTTTAGATAAGCGCGTGGAGTAGATGTCTTCTTCTACTCCACTGGCCCTTGCTACTGTACCCCAGGTCAATAATTCGTCATCAAAAACTATATCATCATCCTGCTCAACCTCCTCATCTTCCTCCATTCTTCCCATCAACCATTCATTGCTATCGTCAATATCTTTCAGCGAGATCGGATCAATACGATCACGTGAATCATACCACCGACGCAAGGCACGATTGTATTTTACAAATACTAAATCATTTAGCCGCTGTTGTGCTAGTCGATTTTTTTTTGCAATGGACCTGCAACCTAACAAATAAATAATTAATCATATAATAATATAAATTAATATTTGCATACTTGTTCAAAAAAGTTCATACATGCTCAAAAAAACTCCAGTTGCGCTCACATCCGGATGAACTGCAAGTGAGACTTAAAATCTTTACTGCAAATTTAGTCAGATCAGGAGTATCAGCTCCATATGATTGCCACCATTCAGCTGCCCCAAAAAATAAATATCAAGAAATTAATGAATCTTGAAATAATATTTAATGCCAAAATTAATGAATCAAGAAATAAATAAAAATAAATTGTTTGTTTGAAACTTGAAATAATATTTAATTAACTAACTTGAAGAGTTTGTTTTTCTATGACGAACTGCAAATTGCCTTCCAAATAAACCTTCGGCATTTCTATACAAACTTAATTGGTCCATAATTATATCTTGAGTTTCAGGACTTGGAATGAGCTTTTGCATTGTTTGATATAAACCCCTCATGACTTCTCCATCTAATGTCATTTCAGGGTTTGAATAGAACTCTGGATTTAAGTAATGCGCTGCCACATGCAATGGTCGATGAATCTGATTTTCTCATCTCCTGTCAACAATCGCTAACACTTTTTTATATTTTTCCTCTTTCCCATTGAAAGAGCTCATGATTGTCTCTTTTGCTCTATCCATAGCCTCATAGATGTAACCCATAGCCGGTCTTTTCTCCCCATCTACCAATCTTAGTACCCGAACTAAAGGTCCAAAATCTTCAAAATGTATACAATAATACTCCAGAAAGAGACCATGTATATGATGCTCTGTACTTTCTTACCTCTTGTTTCTTTTGCCCACTTGCTTGATGTCCACTCAGGTGAAGTGAACATCTTCCTTAGATTTGTCCTTTGCTTATGGATGCGCTGAAGAGCAAGAAATGATGTTGCAAACCTAGTAACAGCAGATCTAACAAGCTCCACTTTTCCTGTGAAGCTCCTTAGCATGTTGACTAGTCCAAGCCGAACATAAATATAACTGTTGATGCTCATTGCTCTTTTAATTAATGTTTGACATCTTTCCAATATCCTCCAGCATTAAATCGATACAATGGGCGGCACACGGTGTCCAATATAAATGTGGCCGTTTTGCTTCCAATAATTTTCCTATTTCATAATAAACACATTTATTTAATTTCAATATATGACATTAAAATTAAACAAATATTAAAAGAGGATGATTAACGATATATTTACCTGCTAGTACATTATTGCTTACACTATCAGTAACAACTTGAACAACATTGGCATCTCCAACACGTTCCACCACTCTATCAAGCAATTCAAACATCCTCTCACTAGTCTTTGCGTAATCAGATGCATCAACAGATTCCAGGAAGAATGTACTTTTGGTGAATTTACCAAAAAATTAATAAGTGTTCTCTGTTTCTTATCTGTCCATCCATCTGCCATGATAGAACATCCAAATAACCTCCACTCATCCTCATAGTTCTTCATCATCTTCTGAACTTCAACCACTTCATTATTCAACAAAGGCACGCGAACTTCATGATAACTGGGTGGTTTCAATCCAACCCCAAACTGGCCAATGGATTCTATCATCACTGCAAAACTACGGTAGGTAACCGCATTAAAAGGAATGGCTGCATCATACATCCATTGAGCTATATGTCTGCAAGCCCTCCCTCTAAGTTCCTTCTTACATGCTTCGTTGATATAAGTTTGCTTCATTTGCTGATGTTGGCCTTTCTGTTTCATTTTTTTCTCAATATTAGGTGCAAAGAAAACATCCATCGGTCCTTTAGTCCGAGACTTTTTAGGCACACCACTTGGACCGCATCCATGAATTTTCGCACCGACGTCATCCATATCAACCGTATTAAAAGGAATGGTTGCATCATACATCTGCAAAGTCCGGGAATGCTTGTTTTTCTGTCATGCTTACAACTATTTTCTTTTGCATATAGTCTTGAATTTCTGTCCTTACATGTTGTGGGCATTTGAGACAGACTTTGGTATTTATAAATCCTCCCACTAGATGTTGTTTCGCATGATAAATTCCACCCTTTGTGATTTTCTCACAGAAAATACAAATTAAATAATTTTTATTTGCTACAGATGTCTGCCGCACATACTTCCAACCTGGATCAATCCTAGATTGGACACTGGATGAACCAGATCCACTCGCATCCATTTCCAGCTATTAAAACATTTTACAAAAAAAATTATTACATATAACAAGATAATTGTTGAAAACTGTAACGGAGAGAAAAATGATGACTTATGTCCCGCTTGGACCAAGTCATATATATATATATATGAAAAACAATAATACAACAATAAACATAATGCAACGTTTAACACTCCCCCTCAAGTTGGGTCGTGGGAACTTCCCAGACCTAACTTGTTACATATGAAGTTCATTCTGACTCCAGTAACTCCTTTCGTGAGAATATCAGCAACTTGGTCTCCAGTCTTCACATGGCTCAAGGAAATAAGACCTTCTTCATACTTCTCTCGTACGAAGTGACAGTCAACCTCGATGTGCTTTGTGCGTTCATGAAACACAGGGTTGGTTGCTATCTGTATTGCAGCTTGATTATCACACCATAACAGAGTTGGGTCATGAACAGAGTATCCGATTTCGCAAAGGGTCTGCCTGATCCACATGATCTCAGTAACGGTGTGTGACATAGCCCGATACTCTGCCTCAGCACTAGATCTGGCGACAGTGGTCTGTTTCTTGCTCTTCCAGGAGACAAGATTTCCTCCCATAAAGATAGTAAATCATGTGGTAGACTTCCGAGTGGCTAAACAACATGCCCAGTCGGAGTCACAGTAAGCCTCTATATTGGAATGACCCTGATTCTTGTATGATATTCCTAGACCAGGATCCTTCTTTATGTACCTAACAATGCGGAGAACAGAGTCCCATTGAGAGATAGTTGGGGTGGCCATGAACTGACTGACCTTACTCACAGCACAGACAATATCTGGGCGAGTCATAGTAAGGTAGTTAAGTTTTCCAACTACTCTACGATACTTCTCTGGCGATTCAAAGGATTTGCTCTCGTCATGAAGGCTCTTTTCTCCTGGTTCAAGGGGAGAATCCATAGGGCGGCAGTCAGACATTTCAAGATCAGATAACAGATCGAGGGCATATTTATGTTGAGAAACAAAGATAGAGTCGTCATGATCAGTAACTTCAATCCCAAGGAAGTATCGCAACGGCCCCAGATCTTTGGTTTGGAAGTTGGAGTGTAAGAACGCTTTGAGATCGGTTATCCCTTTAGGATCACTACCCGTGATGACAATATCATCAACGTACACAATTAGGAGCACAGTACCAGCTGAGGAGTTCCGATAAAAGAGAGATGAGTCTTTGATACTCTTGGTAAGCCCGAATTTGGTGACAACGGACCGAAAGCGAGCAAACCACTGGCGCGGGGATTGTTTCAACCCATATAAAGAAGCAAGGAGACGACACACCTTGTTACGCTCCCCCTCAACAACGAACCCAGGTGGTTGTTCCATATACATCTCTTCCTCCAAGGACCCATAAAGGAACGCATTCTTGATATCCAACTGATGAAGAGGCCACCGGTGAGTGGCTGCAAGAGAGATCACGATCCGAATAGAGGACATCTTGGCCACAGGTGCAAACGTTTCCTCATAATCCACGCCGTAAGTTTGGGCATAACCTTTGGCCACTAGGCGGGCTTTCAAGCGAGCAAGAGAGCCATCAACATTGGCTTTAACAGAATAGATCCATTTGCAACCAATAGCGCGCTTGTCAGGAGGCAAAGACACAAGTTCCCAAGTATTATTGAGTTGAAGTGCCGTCAATTCCTCGTGCATAGCAGCCATCCAGCCAGGATGGGTTTTGGCCTCCCCAACCGTTGAGGGAATGGTGTACTGATCCAACGTCAAGTGAAGTGCGGTATGAGAAGCAGACAACCCCTGATAAGAGCTCACATAGAGAGGTCTATTCTGGCAAGTCCGACTTCCCTTTCGGAGAGCAATGGGAAGCTCAGTACTAGCCAGAGGTGGAGCGGCAGGCACTTCAGTTTGGTTCAGGTCCTCACTTGCAGGTGCAATATGAGGAACAGTAGTTGTGCCATCAATGGTTGAGGTAGGCTGAGATGGTGGTATTTCAGTTCTGTCAGAAGTGCGACGAGAGTAGACTTGTCCCCAAAGGGGGCACAATATGTCAGTCGGAGAGACGAGAGCAGAATCAGGGCGAGGAACTAGCATATCATCAAGAGAGAGATCAGAAGATGAAGTGGGAAGGCGAGAGCCAGTGGTACGATAAGAGTCAGATTCGAGGAAGCAACATCTGAAGAAATGATATATTTGTGAAGTTCCGGAGAATAACAGCGATATCCCTTGGTAGTCCGAGAGTATCCAAGGAAGATACACTTCAAAGAGCGAGGATCAAGTTTAGTAACGGAGGGACGAGCATCCCGAACATAGCAAACACACCCAAAGACCTTGAAGGGTATAGGAGGCACCGAGTGGTCGTGATAAAGGATGTGATAAGGTGTCTCCCCCTGAAGGATATGAGTAGGAAGATGATTAATGAGATAGGCAGCGGTAAGAACAGCATCTCCCCAAAAGTGTTTGGGAACATGCTTATGATGGAGGATAGCCCGGGTAACCTCAAGAAGGTGGCGATTTTTTCGTTCGGCAACCCCGTTTTGTTGGGGGGTATCAGGGCAACTGGTTTGGTGTATGATACCCTTGTCGGAAAGAAAGCTAGACATGGACTGGGACATGTATTCCCTCCCATTATCAGTACGGAGACATTTCAGACGAATAGAAAATTGAGTGAAAATTTCATTCCACAAATGTTGAAAAATAGATAGTAATTCAGAGCGATTTTTCATTAAGTAAACCCAAGTCATGCGAGAAAAATCATCAATAAAGGTAACATAATATCTGTGTCCTAACAACGTAGGGACAGGACACGGTCCCCAAACATCAGAATGAAGTAAATCAAAAGGTGCAGAAGAACGAACATCTACACGAGGAACATAGCTAACTCTATGGAGTTTAGCAAACAAACACGACTCACAGCTGAGATGGGAAACGTTCCCAAACTCAGGATACAAACGACGCATGACCTGCATAGAAGGATGACCATGACGGTAGTGGAGGTCCAAGAGTTTGGCAGAAGCAGCAGAACAGGCAATGTGGGAAACTTCATCCAGAACATAAACCCCACCACGCAGCTTTCCTTTACCAATAATACGGCTCGTCGACTGTTCCTGAAAAATGCAACCAGAAGATGTGAAGATAGCAGTGCAGTTTAAATCACGAGTAAGCTTACTAATAGACAATAGGTTGTAGGATGATTGAGGAACATGAGCAACCGAGGATAGAGGCATATCCGGTGTCACATTGCAGCTTCCAAAGCCCACAATAGGAACAGTAGATCCATCTGCAACAATAATGGAAGACCCACAATGGGAATGATAGGAATGCAAGATACCTGAAGAACTAGTCAGGTGGTCAGAAGCTCCAGAATCTGCTAGCCACTGAACCGGACGCTGGGAAGTGCAGGCAGGTTGAATAGTCTGAGCCACAGCAGCAATATGAGGTGGAGAAGAAATCGGAAGTGCCTGCAGGCGATGATACTCCTCCTCAGAGATCTGGACAGTGCGGGGACCCGGGGGTGTCGGTGTCGAGTCGGCAACGTGAGCAGATCGAGGTGAAGCAGATGAGGTTTTGGCCGCCCAGTCTGGCTTCCCATGCACAAGCCAACACGTATCCCTTGTGTGACCTCGACGTCCGCAATGAGTACAATGTCGCGTATCAATCTCCCGACCACGTCCAGAACCAGACCGACCGCCTCGGCTAGTACCCCTTCCCCCTCGAGAGGCCAGCGCAATTGACTCGCTGGAGGAAACATGTAGAGCAGCTGGAGAAGAGGCAGAGCCTGCTTTAGTCAGACGATGGTACACACTAGCAGTCTGCAAAGTAGAAGGACTCGCAAGCATTTCTGTTCTTGTTGTTGAGAAGTTTGGATCAAGTCCGTTCAGAAGCCAGATGAGAACCAGATGCTCACGTTGAGCCTGATGTCCTTCACGAGTAGAGGGGATCTCCCAAAGATCCAGGATTTCATCGGCAAGAACCTTCCATTCGGCGAAGTACTCAGTGACAGGACGAGCTCCTTGTCGTAGCTCAGCCATCTTGGGAAAGAGTTCACCAAGACGAGAGAGGTTGTTAGCTTGAGAAAACATCATATGCAGGGTGTCCCACAGCTCCTTAGTGCTATCACAATTCTTGCACATTTGCTGAACTGATGGATCCATGGAACTCAGAAGGAGCGCAAAGATACGACAATCATCACTGTACCAATCGTCGTATTCGGCACTTCCCACAACATGAGTAGGTAGTCTAGTAAGGTGGTGAGTACGTCGGATGCCTGCTAGAGACATAGTAACCCCCTTTTTCCACAACTGAAAGTTGGAGAAGGTAAGGATAGTGGTAGCCAGCCTTGCATTGGAAGGAAAAGTATTGGTAGAATCCCCTGAGGGAACAGGTGTCTGAGTGATGCTTGTAGCCGAGTCTCCCATGGTCTTGGACAAGAACCTTCAATAGACAGCAGGAGACGAGATCGGACACACAACAGCGGGCAATCTCAGTGCAGCAGAGCAGAAGAGCAGAGGAGAAGAGGAGAAGAGATCGGCATCTTCAATCGTAGCAGAGTAGAAGATCAATAGTTGCCGCCTGCTAGAGATCGGCATCAACAAACAGTACCCTTCTAGAGATCGGCATCTTCAACAGTTGCCGCCCCTGGATGGCTGGCGAGAGAGGCCGATGATGCGTGAGAAGGAAGAGGGGATGTCGTTCGGCTGATCGGTAGGCATCAAGCAACAGCGGGGTCAGCGTCCAGCGGTAGGCGACGGCTTCAGGCAGCAGCAGCGACGGCAGGCGGCATCTTCACGGGATGCGCCTCCGTCTAGGTCATGAGAGGGAACAGTGGAGAGCGACAGGTGTAGCGGGCGAGACGAGCGAAGGCGTACGAAGGCGGCGGCGGATGAGGGAGAACGGACGAACGCGGCGGCGGATGCGTGAAAACCCTAGCGGAGAGTCCGTCCCTCTGATACCATGTAACGGAGAGAAAAATGATGACTTATGTCCCGCTTGGACCAAGTCATATATATATATATATATATATATATATATATATATGAAAAACAATAATACAACAATAAACATAATGCAACGTTTAACAAAAACTATAGCTGTATAGCATTCAGTTCACGGTTTTACAGTGAACTGGGATAGCCCAGTTCACTGTTACAGTGAACTGGAGCCAGCCCAGTCCACTGTTACAGTGAACTGGAGCAGCCCAGTCCACTGTACAACAGTGAACTGGGCAGTGAACTGGAGCAGCCCAGTTCACTGTACAATAGTGAACTGGGCTGCTCCAGTTCACTGTTGCAGTGAACTGGGTTGCCTAGTTCACTGTTACAGTGAACTGGGCTAGCCAAGTTCACTGTAAATCCATAATTACGGTTACAGTGAATTGGGCTAGCCCAGTTCACTGCCAAGTTCATTGTTACAGTGAACTGGGCTAGCCAAGTTTACTGCCCAGTTCACTGTTACAGTGAACTGGAGCCCAGTTCACTGTTTTACAGTGAACTGGAGCCCAGTTCACTGTTTTACAGTGAACTGGAGCAACCCAGTTCACTGTTTTACAGTGAACTGGAGCCCAGTTCACTGTAAAACAGTGAACTTGAAGCCCAGTTCACTGTTACAGTGAACTGGGCTTCCACTATGACTATGCTAGAAGCCCTGAAAAGAAGAGAGCAGCCAAAAAATCACAGAAATTACAGTGCTTTCACTATGTGTCTATGCTAGAACCAAAAAGAGCAACCGAAAAACATGGCATCCAGAAAACATCTAAACCCTAAAAATGGCAGCCGGAAAAAACCTTCAATCGACATTAAAAATGCAAGGAGTGCAGTGAGTAGTTACCAAAAATGGCGGCGGCCGGCGAACGGAAGAGGAGCGGCGACCGGAAACCGAGCGGCGACAGGCGCGGACCAGTGCGATTTTAACCCTAACCTCGAGTGAATCGGGAAAAATGAGGGTAAGCATCCTTATAAAACACGGGAATAAAAATGAACCGGGCGCCTAGACCGGATCTAGGTCAGACGCGCCTAACCAGCACCCGAGATGCAGACCCAATTTGATGTCTATTTGCTAAAGAAAAAAGTGGTGTGCTTTCTTGTTTCCAAAATTTCCATAAGATGATTCAGACCCAATTTGATGGCAAAATTTGCGTTCTTCGCAATGACAATGGAGGAGAATACGATGATCGTGATCAGTTTGGCTCATACCTCTCCAATCATGGTATCTTACATCAAACCACATGTGTTCACACCTCCACACAAAATGGGGTTGTTGAACGAAAGAATCGCCATCTTCTTAAGGTGGCACGTTGTCTTCTTCACTCTATGCATCTTCCCAAATCCTACTGAGGTGATGTTGTCCTCATTGCCTCCCATCTTATCAATCGTCTTCCCCCCCCCCCCCCCGTGTTTTAGATTATGCTACTCCCATAACTCGCATCTCTTCTATGTTGGTTGTCCATACCTCTCATCTTCCACCCCGTGTATTTGGGTGTGCATGTTTTGTGCATATTCATCAGCCTCATAAGGATAAACTTGACCATCGGGCTCAACGTTGCGTCTTTATTGGTTATTCCGCCACTACAAAAGGATATCGGTGTTACCACCCTCCTTCCAGGCGTTTCTTCTGTACCATGGATGCTACTTTTCGGGAGAAGGAACCTTATTATCCAGCTTCGACTCACTCTCTTCGTCAAGGGGAGTTGGGTGTCTCGTGTTCCTCCCACTCTCCCTCTTCCTCTTATTCCTCCTCTCATTCCCACTCAGTCTTCTACCCTTGTTCCCGCTCAGTCTTCTACCCTTGTTCCTGCTATTCAGATACCTCTGACTCCCCCCATCCAAGTTCCTCAGATTCCTACTTCCATCTCTCATTTTCCGCACGTATACCACCGTCGTCAACCAGGGAAACAGACTGCTAGTGTTCAACCTCTACCAGTGCCCACTTTAGGCTCAGACTCTAGTGATGATCCTCCTACTTTGCTGGAAAGTAAAGATGCAAGCACTCAACACCCTATTTCCAATCATGTTGTTTTTCATCATCTTACCCCAACTCATCAGACCTTTATTTTTGCATTATCTTTGGTTTCCATTCCCAAGACGTGGCAGGAAGCATTGGAGATTCCAGTTTGGACACGGGCTATGAAGGAAGAAATGTCAGCATTGGACAAAAATCATACATGGGACGTCTGCTCTCTTCCCCCCAGAAAGAAAGTTATTGGATCACGATGAGTGTTCTCGGTTAAGCATAATCAGGATGGTCAGATTGAACGATGCAAGGCTCGGTTAGTTGCTCAAGGATACACTCAAACTCAAGGCGTGGAATATCAGGAGACGTTTGCTCCCGTGATAAAGATGGACTCTATACGTGTTCTTCTATCATGTGTTGCTTGCTTAAGATGGGATCTTCATCAACTGTATGTTAAAAATAGTTTCCTCCATGGTGAACTTGATGAGGAAGTGTACATGAAATTTTCCCCTGGATTTGTAAAACAGGGAGCAGAGGGTCTTGTCTGTCGCTTGAGAAAATCTCTATATGAGTTGAAGCAGTCTCCAAGGGCATGGTTTGGCAGATTTATCAAGGCCATGATCAAATTCGGTTACAAGCAGGGACAATCTGATCACACCATGTTTATCCGCAGAAATGACAAGAAGATTGTGATCCTTATTGCCAATGTGGATGATATTGTGATTACTGACAATGACACTGAGGAGATTAGTAACCTTAAGGCTCTTCTATCTACTGAGTTTGAGATGAAAGATTTAGGAAGATTACGGTATTTCCTGGGTATTGAGGTGACCCGGTCAAACCAAGGTATTTTTATCTCTCAACGGAAGTATGTCTTGGATCTTTTAAAAGAGACTATAATGCTAGGTTGTCCCTGCAAACACTCCTATGGAGGAGAATCACAAGATAGATGAAGACGGTGATGGTGAACGCACAGATACTTCAAGATATCAGAGATTGGTTGGCAGACTCATATATCTATCTCACACCCGTCCTGACATTACTTACGCAGTTGGTATCTTGAGTAGATATATGCATGCTCCTAGGATCAAACATCAAGAGTCAGCATATCGCGTATTACGATACCTGAAGAAGGCTCCTGGTCGTGATCTTTTGTTCTCTCAGAACAATCACTTGAAAATTGAAGCCTTCACCGATGCTGATTGAGTTGGATGTTGTGATGATAGAAAATCTACTATCGGCTACTGTACCTTAGTTGGAGGAAATTTAGTGTCATGGAGGAGTAAGAAGCAGAATGTGGTTGCTAGATCTAGTGCTGAGGCTGAATATCGTGCGATGTATCAAGGTCTATGTGAGGGTCTTTGGGTGCATACCATGCTACATGACAATAAAGCTGCAATCAACATATCTCATAACCCCGTTCAGCATGATAAGACTAAACATGTTGAGCTAGATCGACATATCAAAGACTATTTGGATAAAGGAAATGTGATCAATCCGTTCGTTCAGTCCAAATACCAACTTGCCGATGTGTTCACCAAGAGTTTGGGATGCGATATTTTTGTTGATGATATTTAAAAGCTTAAAATGACAGATATCTTCCGTTCGACTTGAGGAGAAGAGTTGTAATGAGTCAAGTCTTTCTTATTTCTTTATCCCACTGTGGGGGTATTTTGGTCCTAGTGTTGTTGTTCCTTACCCATATATATGTAAGAGTAGTGGATTATGGATTGTAATTTTATCATTGTTCTCGGTTTGTCTCAACTGAAACATGCTCTAACACTACAAATGATGTAGACGAGATGATCGCGCTACGTGATATTATAGCAGATCAGTTGTATGAATCTAGATTATAGACCGAGATGGCAGGGGCAATTGGTTCGAAAAAAATGTCTTTTTTATGAAGTAAATATTATTTTTTGTGTTGTGTTATATTATGGAAAAAATGTCTTTTTTATATATTTTGTGATTGGTAATTATTTTATGAAAAAAAATTCTCTCAAAATTCCATTTTGTTTCCAAACAACTTTTCCAAAACTTTGTTTTACAATTTCTATTTCACCCAAACAATTTTTTAGTAAAAGTCTGTTTTTCAGAAACAACACTTTTTCTATCAGCAGGTTTCCATCAGCAACCCAACAAAACAGAACTTAAGTTAACATGAAGATTAGAAGAAAAAAAGACTATTTCAACCTACTTTCTCTCTATGAACGTGGGATTAGAGGGAGGGATTATGCAATTAACATGAAGATAAGGAGGAATTGAAGTGAACATTAAAGTTTTTTTTGGTATATACATAAATAGTAAATATCTCATAGCCTATTAAGGCTATATTTGGGGCGGCGGTGGGAACTAATAGTGTCAATAGAGCTGTCCAGAAAGCTGTTTTAAAAAAGCATAGACTGTTTGGAAAATCTCCGTTTAATTGTTCTGAAAAAATTGGTCTACATTTTTCTGTTTAGAAGAAATTTTTAATAATATATGATTAGCTTTTTAAAAATAATAAAATATTCTAGGCTAATCATTTATCACATAGTTAAATAAATATTCTATAAATACTAAATAAGGAGGTAGCAAAAGGTCAGTGATGAGAAGCAAAGATCGCAAATGAATGAAGAATCGCGAATGACAGAAGAAAACATTTGCAGCGGTAAGAAGGAAGAAAGATCGCGAATGATCAAAGCGTGGCTTTCGTAAACCCTCAAAAAAAAAATGAAAAGCTGAAACCGGGAAAAATAGTTTTTAGAAAGACATGTTGGACCGGCTGCTCACAAAACCCCCCCAAAACACCCTTCTTGAAAAAGCTATATTTAAAAAGCTCCTCATCCAAATAACCTAAAAATGACGGTGGCGGTGATAATAAAGCTTTTATCACCTCCACCATCGCCCTAAACAGAGCCTACGAGTCTGTTTGGCGTGCCGTTGGGGCTCCGACACGATCCATGCCAACACAACGCCAACGAGGTACCCGATTGTTTTTCCGCTGTCTTTGCCCCTGTTCCAACGCAGCAACCCAGCAAATGGAGCTTTGCCGCCGTTCGCGAACCCGCTTCCCTCTCTCCGATCTGGATCTCCGGTGGCATTCGTCTCCCTTCCCCGCCGCCGCCGTAGTTCCAAACAGAGCCCAAGGCACAATCTTTAATTGTTCATTGTTAAATAAAAAGGTATATTATAGCACTGAATTTAGTTGAAAGACTTGGGAGGAGAACTATAACAAAAAGGGAGATGTGGGGGCTAAATTACACCCTTATGTTATATTTAAAGCCTATTTAGGTCATGTTTAAGGCGGTCGTGAACATGGGGGCTAAATTGTTATTCGTTAACGCCCATTTAAGGAACTTTATCCACTTTTATGTTTAAATGGATGAAATTTCTTAGGTGGATGTTAACAAATGTCGATGAAGTTTCTTAGGTGGATGTTAACAAATGAAAATTTAACCCACATGTTCGCGATCGTCACCACCGTGCCAAACGGATCCTAAAGCATCTTGGGTAAGTGCATTTATGAACATTATATTATCAAATGACGTTTTAAGTCGAAGCACCATCATAATCGTGCAAATGTCGTCAAGATTTAACAGATGCAAATGCCCAAACCCCATAAAGTGGAATTTGAACACAAAATTTGTCGCAAAAGTTTTAAACACAGGAAAACTACAACCACTGTGTTAACCATAACAATTTCACATCATCACCACTCAAACGCTGACTATTCCAAACAGACCCTTACATGTTACTGTGTTCTATTGATAACAGTATCAGGAATGAAGATATTCTCTAAACATAAAAATATGGATGGTAAGCTCTTAAAATTTGATTAATATATCAATTTTTAAAATACAATTGTACATTAATTAATAATGACATCAATTTCAGAAAAAAAAATGATTTTGTGCATTTCATAACCGCCAAGCAAACTAATATATCTTGAAAGTAGTTAGTACCTTTCACCAGTGGAACTGCTGGAGAATGCCATGACGATGCTCTCTCTAGTGAAGAAGAAACTAGCGTGGATCAATTAGCAACAAAATTTTCATTCTGATTGCCTACTCCAAAGAATAGCTCCCTCATGGATTGAAGTGATGAACTGTGCCCATAAGCTATTCTGTCTTGCCTGGCTGCCATTCCTGATTGAGTTCATATAGAAAAAAAAACAATATGAATTCTATGTAAAGTAAATATTATGTTTTGTTTTGACATGTTATTTCATGCTCCAAATTTCTACAAGTGTTTCCCGCAGATGATTATAAAATTATCTTCATCCAAAGATTTTCGTGTGTTTTTCGTTCACACACACACACACATATATATATATATGCACGCAGTCGTGCACGGGTTCTCTCGTGCCCCGATAGTAATAGACTGATAGTACACCCATTGTTCATCGTTCCCGTAATTTTTTTTCTTCGACAAATACCAAACATAATAGAAATTTAGGGGATGAGGGCACACTTTTTAAAATAAAATATAAATATAAAATTAAGCTCACCTTTAAAATTTTGTGAAAACTGTAATAAAAAAAAAAAATAAAATTGAAAAAATGAATCTTTCATCAAAATATGTTGTTCACTCTTATGTATACAAGCAATCGTGCACGGGGTTCTCTTATGTATACAAAATATGGGGGTACGATTGACATTGTAGTATGGTTGTCGAGAGTCGAGGCATGCGAGTTTAATTCTATTTCATTTTACATTTTTGTGTTATTAATAAAACTATGTTTAATCAAGATTTCAAGAACCGTACTGGAGAATAAACCGGTAAGATCAAAGGTCCAAGGCAGGTTGGACCGGTCTGACTGGGGTTGGACCGGTCTGACTGGGGTTGAACCTTGATGTTAGATAATAACATAATACATGTACAACTCATATTCGCCGAGGGTAGGCCCACCCTAGCCACATCAGCATAATAAGGAATGTAGCGGGATGATTGATCAACTTCAGGGGGAGAGATCCATTTTCACTCGCACATAGGCAAGTTCAATTTCTACTCGCTTGTAGACTTATCCAGTATTAAGAGAAAACTAGAGAAGTGGAGGCTAAGGAAAGGGCTAAGAGGATTAGGGTTAGGAAGGAGGAAGAAGGAAAATACCTGGAAATACTCTTGCATGCCTCCACACGAAGAGGCCCGGGTATATATATTCCCGGGCCAAGAGGGGCCAGCCGACCCCTCCCAAGCGGGACTGAACCGGGGTGGTTCAGCCCCCCAACCCGCCAAATTAGAGAGTGGGGGCTGAACCGGATGGTTCAACCCCATTGTCGTCTGTCTTTGTCTTCTGCCTGCGAGTGTACGCACGCCCAAAGAATTGAGTCATGTTCGGGGGCGTAACATTCCCCTTTCTATCAAGAGTCAACTTGTCCTTAAGGTGATAATCCGGGTAGAGTTCCCGGAACTCCAACAGATCAACCCATGTATTGTGCGCTTTTGACAAGTGTTTCCATTTGATAAGGAGCTCAGGTCGGTACTCAGTACCCCGTCGCTTTCATTTGAGCATCAGGACTTCCTCGGGCAATGGCCGGAGTTCTCCCGCTACTGTCGCTTCCGGAAGAAAAGGACTGGCCTGTACGGAATCGTCGATCTTTCGTTTCAATAAGTACACGCGAAATGTCGGATGAATGCGCGACCCCTCAGGAAGGGCCAAAGTATAAGCAACAGGGCCTACGCGGCGGAGAATGCGAAAGGGTCCATAGTAGCGAGGAGTTAATTTTTGGTTCGTCCGGCGTGCCACCGAGACTTGCCGGTAGGGACGTAGCTTGAGGAAGACCTCATCGCCGACCACGAACTCACTTTCCTTGCGATGCTTGTCTGCTTGGGTCTTCATGCGTTCTTGTGCTGTACGGATATTCTCACGCAACGTGGCTAGAGTGCGGTCCCGGTCGCGGAGTTTCCGATCCATAGCAGGCAATGTTGTGCTGCCCGGCTCATAGCTGTTCAAAGAGGGGGGACGGCAGTATACGACCTCGAACGGGGTCATCTTGCTGGCGGAATGGTAGGAGGTGTTGTAGCAGTATTCGGCCCAGTGTGGCCAACTGGTCCACGTTCGCGGCTCGTCCATCACAAAGCAACAGAGGTATGTTTCCATTCCTCGATTGAGAACCTCTGTCTGGCCATCCATCTGGGGATGGTTCGCCGTGCTGAAGCGTAGGCTAGTCCCTTGTAATCGGAAGAGCTCCCACCAGAAATTGCCGACGAACGTCGGATCCCGATCAGAAATGATGGCGCGTGAAATGTCGTGGAGACGAACAATCTCTCGAACAAAGAGATAGGTGACTGACTCGCCGGTGCAAGGGTGGCTCAAAGCCAAGAAATGGTCATACTTGGAGAGCTTGTCGACCACGACCAGTATAACTGTCTTGCCCTGAGACTTGGGCAACCCGTCGATGAAATCCATGGACATTGTCTCCCGAATATGATGTGGGATCTCCAGAGGTGTCAGTAAGCCAACTGGAGAGGTCATCTCGTATTTCTGACGTTGGCATACCTCGCACTGCTGCACGAATTGCTGAATGTCGCGTCATAATCTCGTCCAGAAAACATTAGCCTGTGCGCGCTGAAGGGTACGGAGAATTCCCGCATGTCCACCCGAGGGCGATGAATAGAACTCATGCATCATAATCGTCTTCCAAGCCGAGTTGGGCGAAATGACCACCCGCCCCTGATAATACAGTCGGTCATTCTACAGCTGATAGCCTGGCGTAGTAATCTGCCCCGGTCGAAGAGCCTCCACAATGGCTCGCAGTGCGTGGTCCCGCATGATCTCCTCCTGAACATCATCTAACGAGTCAAGCAGGGGTCCGGAAATTTGGGCGGTAGTGCTCTCTGGTAGGCGTGATAAGGCGTCGACAACCACATTCTTCTTACACTGCCGGTAAAGGATCTCATAATCATATCCCAACAGCTCCGTCACCCACTTCTGTTGAAGCGGAGTGGAGACCCACTGATCCAAGAAGTGCTTCAAGCTTTGATGGTCCGTGAGAATTTTGAAATGTCTCCCCAACAAGTACGGTCGCCACGAGGCCACCGCATGGATGATCGCCAACTTCTCCTTCTCATACGTGGAGAGCCCCAGAGTACGGGGAGCCAACGCCCTGGTGTAGAATGCCAGGGGCCGCCCCTCCTACATCAACACCACGCCAATGCCTACGTCGGACGCGTCCGTATCCAGGACAAACTCCTTGGTGAAATCAGGAAGAGCGAGCACCGGAGTGGTCGTCATGCCCCCCTTAAGGGCCTGGAAGGCCGCCTCCGCCTCAGCCGGCCAGCGGAAGGCGTCCTTCTATAATAGCTGAGTTAACGGTCGAGCGATCTTGCCATAGTCTTTGACAAAGGGCCTGTAATATCCTGTAAGCCCCAGGAACCCCGTAGCGCTCGGACCGTGTGTGGGCGGGGCCACGATAGCATGCTCTCGATCTTCTTAGGGTCCGCCTTGACCCCACTAGCGGATACCAAATGTCCCAGGTACTCCACCTCCTTCTGCCCAAACGAACACTTGGATTGCTTGGCATACAACTGATGCTGGCAGAGGAGCGTGAAAACATGCTCGACATGGACCAAATGCTCCTCCCAACTGGAACTGTAGATGAGGATGTCATCGAAGAATATCAACACTGAACGACGGAGGAGTGACCGGAAGATCTCGTTCATCACTACTTGGAATGTAGACGGTGCGTTGGTGAGCCTGAAGGACATCACCAAGAATTCATAGTGCCCATCATGAGTACGAAAGGCTGTCTTGTGTATGTCCTCCTCGCGCATCCGAATTTGATGGTAACCCGATCGGAGATCGAGTTTGGTGAAAAGGCGAGTGGCGTGCAGTTCGTCTAGTAGTTCCTCGATCAAGGGAATGAGAAACTTGTCCTTGATAGTAGAGCTGTTCAGACCACGATAATCCACACAAAATCGCCATGTCCCGTCCTTCTTCTTAACTAGAATTATGGGGGACGATAAAGAACTGGTACTAGGGCGAATAATTCCGGCATTCAGCATTTCCCTGGTGTTGCGCTCTATCTCGGTCTTCCGGATGTACGGTTAACGATAAGGTCAGATATTGGTAGGCTCTGCACCTATTTTGAGCTGAATATGATGGTCTCTAAACCGCGGTGGTGGCAGTGTGCGGGGTGCCGAAAAGATATCTGCATTCCGCGCCATTAACGCCTGCATCTGAGCTGGTACAATAGGAGCCTCAGTTGGAGCCGGTGTAACCTCCATAATCATTGTTATCGTGCTGCCCTGGTTCTCGAGTCGCTCCAAGCTCCGAAGGAATATTTCCTTCATAGGAGAAGATTTTAGGCCCCCCAGGCAGTGTTGTTTCCCGTGCCGCAGAAACTCCATCGTCATCTGATCCTAGTCAAAGGTCACCCTCCACAGCTGCTGCACCCCAAGCACCATGTTAGACCCTCGGATGGGTAGAAGGTAGACGTATGTGCGCCCTGCGTATCCCTGTATCCGTAGCTCCACCCCCTTCATCACCCCTTCGCACTGCAGTTTGCTCTCATCTGCCACCATGACCTGAAAGGAGACCCCCTTATCAATCGCATGCCCCACCCGTTGTGCCACATCGGGATGAATGAAGTTGTGGGTGCTCCCACTATCCACCAAAATCATCACCTTCTCCTGATTAATCTTCCCCCCAATCCGTATAGTGAGGGGGTGATGCATCCCTCCATTTTCTGTATGGAAACACTGAACTCGGTCAAATCCAAGTCCCCTCCGACTCTGTCCCGGGTACGACCTTGTCATTGACATCATCATGTAACATAAAAACTTGTATTTTCTAGCATTAGTGCTTGGGTGCAAACTTCTCAACGCAGTTGAAACATAAGTCATTCTCCTTCCTTGCCTATAGCTCGGCCCACGATAGTCGTGTTACAGTTGGCTTGTAGGCCGCTGGCGTCTCTCTCCGTACAGCTACCTGGGTAGTCGTGGGCTTCCCCGTGGTGCGCGTCCGCTGTCGGTTATAGCGCTCTTCCTGTATGCGGGTCAGGCTGATGACATGATTCAGACTGCGGGGCATATAGGCCTGAACCTCATCACGCAAGTGCTCCTTCAGTCCCGAGACAAAACAACTGAGCAACGTCTTCTCTTCTCAGTGCACCCGATTTGCCAATTTCTCGAATTCGGTCTGGTACTCCATCACGGTTCCCCTCTGTCGCAACTTCTGCAAAAGGGCCTCAAAGTCCTCATATTTCAGTGGCCCGAATCGGGCGGTGAACCCTTCTACGAAATCAGTCCAGGACGCGTAATCCCTACCCCTCAGAAACCACTGCGTCCACTGAAATGCGTCGTCCTCCAGGTGAAACGATGCAAGTTGCACCCATTGGCCCTCCGGCACCTCCTGATAACTGAAAAAAAAAAACTCGGCCTTCTGTACCCACTCTAAAGCTTAAATTGAGCCTAATATCCAAATTACAATATCTAATTACAATTCCGTTCAAACGAATGGAGCCTAATAGTCTTGATGAAACCATGCTCAAGGCAAAAAACAAACTGAATGAATGAAAGTCTTAAGCTTAAATGTATGACTGAAAATAAAATAAGCATGTAGCTTGGAGATATAGAAGAAACCTATCCAGATGAACAGACTCGCTGTAGAAGCCCAGAAAAACTCCTTGCTTATACTATGCAATCTGTTATGAAAATGAAAGCCTTGTCAGCTCTCCATAGAAAAACATGAAATTTCTCTTAGAGGGCCTGAGAGCCCTAGAAAACAAATTAAAAAAACTAAAATAAAATACTTACAAGTACATCCAAGCCAAATTCCCCCACCCCTGAAGAAATGATGCCCAAGATGCGCCAGTGAACCTTCCAAGTTCAGTAAAAATTTAACAAGTTAAAGTTTTTTTATATAAATATACATGGCAGCCAATAAAAGGAAATGAGTAACATATTTATACATGTTAACTGTTCATAATGTTTTCAGTTGTTATACAGGAATAGAGGTCATGATGAATACTTGATGGGTCTATTCCAGGCAGGCCTTGCCAGCCAGTAACACCACATAAGACGGCCTTTGTTACCTGTTATTCTGTGCATTTATATGCTGCATATTTCTTTTTCAGTTTTACTATTGTAATGCCCAAGAAACTTGGCTTAAATATTCTAACTATATGTTTTGATTTTCATCTTGGAAGTATGAACTTTTTGGAGCCCAGAGCTGGCCAAGTATGAATCGTGAATTTCTATCCGTCCACCTTCCCACTCTATCATATAGGAAACCTTATTTCCCCAAGGTGGTAAGAATGGCCCGACCTTGCCATTTCCACCCGCATTCCGCTGCTGGATCTGAATCTGAGACTTTTGTATCTCTTCCTCATTAACGTCACACATGAGAAATGTGTGTTCTTCGTTGTCTGCTCTCCCGATCACGACCATCAATGATTATGTATCGCGTATCAGGTTGTTGCAATGTCCTCCCCAATGGTCTCGTTCTACATCTTCCAGCGCTGGTCTCGTCGCACCTGGGTGTGCAACGATCCGGGGCTGATATTCCCTGAAGCAATTGTCAAACACCCTAGTAGTCACGTTATTCTTTCTGGACAATTAGGGTCATCCACCGATCAAGCCCTCCGCCGTGAATGCCCACCACTCGAGTTATGGCCTACGCCTTCCTCGATGCAGTCGAATACAACCTTGAGGAACACTCTAGCATCATTGTCACAATGTAAGCCGCATTACAATGCACCGGGGCATTGGAGAAACGCACCGACCACCAATCCACGATGCATGGGCCTTCTAATGATCCCTCTTCCATTCTTGGCCAATTGGCCACCCCATAGACTAACATTCCTGTGGCAACCCTTGCGGCCACCCCATAGACTAACATTCCTGTGGCAACCCTTGCGGCCACCGCCTACGCCCCAGTGCCCTCAAAATTCCTCATTTCAACGGCACTGACCATGCGGGTTGATCATATGGCCACTATGGGTAGGTGGTTCATTAATTCTGGTGTTACTAGTCATATGACGGGAAATCCTCGCATTTTCTCTTGTCTGGACAAATATAATCGGTTACCTCCGGTTTTTATTGCGGATGGTTCTTCGTTCTCTGTGTGTGGATCTGGAACAGTGCATGTCACTCATCTCTCCAGCCAGAGGATACTCTCTACGTCCCAACTTTTCTGTGCAACTTACTTTATGTTACCTCTCCGTGTAAACAATTAAATTGTACGGCTACAATTACCTCGGCTACTTGTTCGTTTTAGGATCCTCACTCCAAAGAGACGATTGTTACTGGGATTGAAAGCGATAGCTTGTTCTACCTTGACAATGTGTCTATCTTTTTTGTTTCTTCATCACTTCGACAGTGGTATCTTCGTCTTGGGCATCCTCCTCGCATTCTTTACTAGCTTCTACCTGATCTACCTCGTGGAGATTCTTCTTTCAACTGTAAAGCTTGCCAACTTGGCAAACACCACCGTTCGACTTTTCCAGCAAAACAAGGACGTAGTTCTTCTCGTCCTTTTGAACTTGTTCATTCTGATATTTGGGGTCCTGCTTATACTAAAACTGTTGGTAGAGGTAGTTTGCATTTTGTTACGTTCATTGATGATTTTTCAAGATGTACTTGGTTGTACTTGCTTAAAGAAAGTTCTGGAATTTTTTATGTTTTCACTGGGTTCTATAATGAGATAAGTACTCAGTTTGATGTTCATATTAAAGTGTTTCGCACTGATAATGTCAAAGAGTACCTTAGTCATCAATTCATAGTTTTTTGCTATGTTGCACAAACACCGACACGCGATAGACACGACACGACTCGCGACTCATAAATTCTCAAAAAATATCATATTTCAACACGCTGGGACACATATATTAAATATTTAATTTTTATAATTATGAAACTCCTAAGACATTTAGCAAAAAATTAAAAATGAACAAATAAAAAATATTCAAATAAATCAAGACATGTTTAAATATTACTAATCAAATATTCAAATACAAAACTTAATCAAAGGTCAAAAAATGATAGAACATTAACACATTACCTCTTCTTATAGTTTTTTCACCTCAAATCGATCACTCCTTAAAACTTTTACACACTTTCCAATTCCTTTTCCACAAATGATTAACAAATGTGTTTTCACTTTTTTATATGAACTTATAAAAAATTTTCACTTCCAAGATAATTGCCTCCCGCCTCACCGTGAGTAGCTAGCTTAGGGACATGTGCGTCCGATTGAGAGAGATACGCGTGTCCGATTGAGAGAGACACGCGTGTCCGATTGAGAGAGACACGCGTGTCCGATTGAGAGAGACACGCATGTCCGATTGAGCGGGACACGCGAGTCCCGCGAGAGCCAGCGTGTCGGACTTCCGACACGAGTGTCGGAGAGTGTCGGAGAGTGTCGGAGAGTGTCGAAGAGTCCGACACCGACACGCTGGGCATTTTGAAGTGTCGGTGCTTCATAGGTCTTTTGTATGTATCGCGACATTATACATCAAACTCGTTTTCCTTACACCACTCAACAGAAAATGGTTGCTGAACGCAAAAATTGTCATCTCCTTGATGTGGCTCGCACACTTCTCCACTCAAATGAGTGTTCCTTGATCCTATTGGGGTCATGCCGTTCTTTTTTCTTGTTACCTTAACAACTGAGTTCCTTCTTCGGTTCTCAAAGGCAAAACTCCTTTCTCCATTCTGTATCCTGATGTTATATTATTTCCTTTACCTTAACGTGTCTTTGGATGTACAACGTGTAACATCCAAGTGTTTACGACGAATTTAATTTTATTGAAGGGTCAAATCGCGAATGATTTTGATCGAGCTAGTGCGTCGTCGCCGTACGATGTAATATGAGAAAATTTTGAGAATTAATTAGTGGATTAGTTTAGCGTAGGGTTTGTACTCAACGCGGTTTTATTTGATAGAGTGAGAGTGGGCCATTTAGATTTCCTTTAAGGATTAAGAGGAAATGACGTTTTTGTTTTTGAGGTGCAATTTCAAATCCTTCTCAATTTTAGGGGTGCCGGTTCATTTCCCCCTCGCCTTATTTTTACTCACTCGACGGTTTCCAAAACCGCTCCAGCCGCTTGAATAATAAAAGCCCGCACCTCCTAAATCCCGAAAACCCCCGATTTCTTCTTTCCCGCAAGCCGCGGTCCGCCTCCCGTAACTGCACGGAGAAATTGGCGACCAGGCCCTAGGAGACCGCTCCCGTCGCGCTGAAATCCAGCATCGGCTCCTCCGCCTCCCTCTCCAGACTTCGACGACCTCTACCGTTCCATCCAAGCGCCATAGGAGAGCCGACTTCAACCCTAGCCGGTGGAAGATAAGGGTGTCGAAGCACAGTTTTGGGTCCGGTGAGTTTAGTTCCTCTCGATTTTCCATCTCCCTATGAAAATCATTTCAGTTGGAAGCCATTTTAGATTATCTTCGCATTTCTCTTGCCCTAGTTTAGGGATCGAAGTACTCGATCCTCCGTTTCCAGAAATTGATCGCTCTTTCGGGATCTAATTACCGATTAGGACAAGGTTATGCACCGTTTCAGGGTTTCATATTAGTATCCTTGTCGTTTTGATTTTTTTTCTTTTCCACGGTATACCCTGAGGGGGGAAGTCGCTTAATCTACGGTTACCGTTGGATTTCAGATTTGTGGCGGTCTTTGGAGCAAATTTTTGGGAGCAAGGTAACAACCCTCTCTAGATATTATGTTTCATTTCAGGCCTCATCTATTTTAGGATGATGGTTCTTTAGTTAGTATATCAACCAAATAAATAGGGTGTATGCTGAATTTCAGGCTCCAAGTGATCGTCACTGCTTGACGCTTGGTCGATAAAGAAATTGTAGGGGTACCAAGTGCAACCTAAACACTCATGCCGCCGCGTCGTGTATACGAGCGTCGAAACGCCGCAGTAAGAAAACTTACTCCTCTTAGTTGAGCATTTCAGAGCACTTAAATTCATACTTAGTAATGTCAGTGTACGCATATAAAATTTCAAGTTCCTACAGTTAGTGCTAAGTTAGCGGGGTAGGTAATCCCTTAAGTTAAATCAGACGGTTCAGTTTCATGAAAATTCTAAGTCCAGTGTACTTAACTAGAGCGTTACTTCATATTTAATTCACTGAACTCTAGTATAAATTTATTCAGAAAAGTAGTGAGGAAGGTTTACCCTCATATTTCTGGTAAACGCACACCACCGTGTTCTCAGGGCCAGTTGGCCATTATCGGAAATTCAAGCTCAGGGTCGATGACCCTTGTTGCAGATACGACACTCCTCAGACAGGAGTTAGTGACCCACTTGAGGGACACTCAGTTTAGGGCACCATCAGGTTTGCCACTTAGACAACAATTATTAGTGGTGTCTAGTCACCCTTAGCAACAAGTGTTAACAAGAAAATGTTGAATCGAGTGGATACTCATAAAAATCGCGATTTCCGAATCTTCAGAAACCACGACTTAGAAAATTCAGAGATTAGTGTGACAGATCACGCTATAAGTCGTATCATGTCAGATCATGAACCTAAGTACCAATGTTTAATTTAGGGAATGTTGCATAACTTAATTCATGTATTAATCACTTAAAAATATTTTCTTCCATTTAGGAGTAGTTTTCTTACTCTTCAGTGGGCCTGACCCTTTGGAACTTGTTTCTGCAGGGGGCCCAGGACAGGGGATCCGCTTAGGATAGGCGGCTCAGTCGTCAGTTTGTTCAGTTGTACTACTGTTGTTGTACTTTGCTTTTATTTGCAGACATTTGTATTGTAGTACTTCACCCGTGTATTTGATATATCAGTGATTTCAGTTTGACAGTAATTTAATCCCTTAATGATACATTTTCAGTTTTAGTTGGCTCTATGAATTCAGCTTGTCAAGGTACACTTTTAACCATAGAATTACTTCACTTTTCCGCCGTAAGTCCTTTTCTGCACTTTCATTACTTTTTTACCGTCTTATACCAGTTTATATACCGTTACTTGGTTTACTTGTTTTCGCGGACCCGGTCGGACTGCTGATTCCTGTTAAACTTAGTTGGGGTGTTACACAACGTTCGTTCACTCTCCTTCTCCTGATCGTGACAAACTCTCTCTTCGCTCAATTAAGTGCATTTTTCTGGGCTACTGTTCGACACAAAAATGATATCGGTGTTATGATCTTTTTCTTCGGAAACAGTATGTTTCCGCAGATGTCACTTTCTTTGAAGATGCTCCTTACTTTTCTCACACTTCTACCCTCCCACCTTCTGATGACTCCTCTTCTCTACCTATTATCTCTGCACCTCTACCTAAACCTGTGTTTCTTCCTTCTACACCAGTCTCTGGTTCTGCTTCTCTACCTGAGTCATTGATGACAGATCCCGGGCCAACAGTCTCTCCGACGGATGGATCTGATACTACAGACAAGTCAGACCTTGATCTTCTGATTGTCCTTCGGAAGGGAGTTCGTACATGCACTCAACATTTTATTCATGATATTGTTTCTTATGCTCGGCTGCCCTCTTCCTGCAATAGCTTTGCTCTCACCCTCTCGGCTAGTGTCATCATGGTTACCTATCAAGAAGCTCTTGTTATTCCTCATTGGAAAGTTGTTATGGATGAAGAGATGAAAACTCTGACTGAACATAGTACTTGGACTCTTGTCCCTACCCCTCCAGGAGCCGATGTGGTTGGTTGTCGCTGGGTCTTTATAATCAAGTTTCTTCCTGATATTACTATTGATCGTTATAAGGCTCGACTTGTTGCCAAAGGTTTTAATCGGACCTATGGTGTGGACTTCCATGACACCTTCTCTCTCGTTGCTCGAATTACAACAATATGTGTTCTATTTTTTTTGGTTGTTAACAAAGATTGGGAGATGTCTCAGTTAGATGTTAAAAATGTCTTCCTTTATGGAGATCTATAAGAGGTGGTCTGTATGGAGCAACCTCTTGAGTATGTTGCTCAGGAAGGGTCTCAGGTGTGTAGTTTGAGGAAGACAATCTATGAACTTAAGCAAAGTCCGCAAGCCTGGTTTGAGAAGTTTGGTGAAGTTATCACTGTTATTGGGTTTGCTCGAAGTGCTTCAGATCACTCTCTATTCATACGCAAGACTTCTACATTGCTAGTTGTTCTTCTTATTTATGTAGATGACATTCTTCTTACAGGGGATGATAAGAAGCATCTTCTTGGGAATTGAGATCTCTCGTAAGCCCAATTTTGTAGTGCTCTCACAGCAGAAGTATGTCTTGGATCTTTTGAAAGAGACAGGTCTTCTTGGGGCCAAACCTGATCGGTGTCCAATTGTTGTTGGTGATGACAAGTGTTGGAATGAGAATTCACCTCTCCTTGCAAATGTCACCAGGTACAGACAGCTTGTGAGAAAACTCATTTATCAGACAGTCACAAAACTGGATATATGTTATGCAGTAGGAAGGGTAAGCCAGTTTATACAAGCTCCCAAGGAGTGTCATCTTCAATATGCTCTAAAGATCTTGGAATATGTGAAAGAGTCTCCGGGAAAGGGACTTCTGTTTCAGAAGAATAATCATTTGAGGATATGTCAGCTACGCAAATGACAAAGAGGATAGAAAATCTACCTATGATTTTTGCACCTTTGTAGGAGGAATCTGATCAGCTGGAAGAGCAAGAAACAGTCTTTAATCTCCAAGTCAAGTGCTGAAACTGAATACAGAAGCATGACTTTGACTACCTGTGAGCTGAAGTGGTTACGGACACTGATGTTTGATTTGGAAGAAGTTTATGATCATCCTCTGTCAATGTTCTGTGACAACAAGACTGTTATATACATTCAAAAAATCCAGTATTTCATGAAAGGATAAAGCATATTAAAGTAGATTGTCACTTTATCAGAAAAGAGGTGTTGAATAATCAAATATGCACTCATTTTGTCACCTCTGACAGAGAGCTTGCCGATATCTTTATCAAACCAGTATCCTCTTTTTCAGATATCTGTGACAAGCTGGGCATGGTTGACATATATGCTCCAGCTTGAGGAGGACTGTTGGAACCTGTGGAGACCAGGCAGTCTGGCGGACAGGTTAGGCAGACAGGTTGGGCGGTCTAGCGGATAGCAGTGGCAGATAGGTTTGGCGGTCTGCCTTTCTGATAGTTCTAGCAGTGTTACCGCACGGGCGGTTAAGCAGTAGTCTTGGAGGTCTGGCGATCTGGCTTGGCGGTCTAGCAGAAGTCCATTGTAAACCGCACCGGTTAACCACAGTGCGGTCTGCTGAGATCAGATACAGTTGACGGTCAGGCGGTTAGCACCTGTCTAACCGCCCGAGATACTCCTGTGATCTTCCCGCAGCTGTGCCCTTTGATGATCAACAGAGACTTGACCGCGGTTGGAGTTTGACAGTTCTCAAGCACAATCTCTGGTGCGGTCTGGCGGTTAGACTTACTCTAACCACAGCTTTCTCTCTTAGAGCTTTTCGCTGGACATTGTCGGATAGAGACTAGAGCAATCCTGTTGGTGTTATTTCTAGCTCAGTATAATCGTGTAGTTTGCTTGTTTAACCGCACAACCCATACGGTTAGTTTTTATCTGTCCGCCTTGTCGCATGTGACAGACGCTGTATATTCTCTCTTCCCCTTTTTTTATAAATAGAGGGCATACCCATGTATTATGTAACTTTTGAAGCAATAAAGTTCGGTTATTTAACACTTTTCTCACACACCCCAAGCTCTTTGTGCGGTATTTTGGCCCCTTCCATATCGAAGAGAAGATAGGCGAGGTAGCATATCGCTTGAAACTTCCGCCTGACAGTCGAATCCATCTGGTATTTCATGTGCCGCAGTTGAAGTGAGTGTTGGGAAACCACCCCTTCCAAGACGCCCTGCCCGAAGACCTGGGTAGCGAAGTAACCCTACACTACGAGCCCGAAGCTGTGTTGGGCAGCCGCACTAAGCAGGTTCAAGGGCAACCCGTAAGACAAGTTCCCATTCAGTGGAAGGGATAAGACAAGGATGAGGCGACATGGATCTTGGCGTAAGAAGTGAAGACCCAGTTCCCAGGTTTTGACCTTGAGAACAAGGTCGTTGAGAACCCCGGGGTAGTTGATACGAATAGAGCGGATCCGTTCGCACGCGTCTAGACTAGGCGCGCGCGAGGGACGGAGGAGGCATGAGCCCGTGGAGTACTTGACAGGCCTAGCATCTATTTATCTTTTCACATTTTATTTTGTAGCGTCTATTTTGTGTTGTACGGCCAATCGGCCTTTGTGGGTCTCTCCTTATATAAGGGAGATATGCGAACTAATTATGTATGCTTAGTTTTATTGGATTTGAAATCGGAATAGGGAAGAACCGACCCAGCGGTATTCCCTGTTTGCCCTAGACCCACATCTCCTTCCCCCGCTCCCTGTTCTCCTTCGTGCTTCCGACCTAGCAGCCCGCTTGGCAGCCACATCGCCGGCCTTCCGCCTCCACCGCCCCCTACAGCCATCTATCAGGAAGTCTCAGTCTCATTGATCAAGTGATGTAGAAGATGGTCAGCTGAACAAAGACAGACGAATATGTGATTCTTGTGTGTATAAACTATCATCAGCTAAACTGAAGGTCAGAAGCACGCTGAAACCCCTCCGGGAGAGGATCAATGTCAATAATTTCAACGTAAAACAAAGATCTTGCTTCCAGGGTGATCAATCGGCGGGAGAAAAGGGAAAATCGTGCGCCTAAAAGTAATCATTTTGCTGACCTGCTGCAGGAACGTGAGCTGGCTTCATAACTGAACCAGGAAACCTTCGTGAGTTCTCAGCGAGGGTGGGACTCAACACAAAGATCGTTGTTCTCGTCCAGGAAGGAATCGTGAGGCCTCGATGAGGCTGGGATTCGACGCAGAGGTTGTCATTCTCATCCAAAGAAGGTCAACAACGATCAGATAGCATAGTTCAACGGTTACTAGCAGTTCCCCGAGCAATTACTGAGATGTATGAACTGAATTAGTCAGTTTACAATAGTTCGAGGGAGTGTCGAGGGGTATTGTGGAAACAGGGAGGGTGTCAACCGTGAGTTATCAGAGGGAAGGGATCAGTTAGATGGAAAGATGGCTTGGTTTTAGGCTTCTGCACCTAATATCCCACAGAATCAACATAGTGGAGGATTACAAAATCTGAAAGCCTCAAAATTCTGCAATGTCCACAAATGAACTCCATACACATATTTATAAGATAGAGTTACACAATGGATGACTATGATTGGTATCAACAATACACACAAAATCATACAAAAATAATGTGCGAAAAAAAACCATCACAGAAAATATCCCGCCGACACTCTAAATGTGACGACGGGCTTGGATTGTCTATATGACGACCCTAATCCCTCCTGCAAGTGTAAATCCGAACGGGCCCTGATACGGGTCAGCCCTCCCGTGGACTATGATCCCCATCACGCGGATACTTATAAAGATTTTATTAGACGCGAGTAGTTTTGCATTGGATTCCTCTGCACCCCGACAATGATAGTACCCCAGCAACTCAAGGTACCCCGCAAAAAATTCTATTTCACTAAATTCAAAATGAGGGACTAGATCATTCAAGATCACAATTTTGGAAGACGGAGCTTGTAAAGTGCAAATTCAGAAGAGCGAAAATTTGCATCCTAATTCCCATTTTTTCAACTTGTCCCTTCAGGAACTCTCATAGATAATAATATAGATATGATGCCAGAAAAGCATGAAACAAGTGCTCCATTTGAGGGGACTTATTTTCACCGGTCAAGCGGTTACGACCGGTGAAAATAAGTCCCCCCAAACGGATCCTAGGTCTTTAAATTGCGTCAAACATTCTAACATCAAATTAAAAGAGTTTTACAAAATCAGAGGTATCATAACATCTGAGATAAACAAGCTATTTGGAAAATAAACTGCTGTGAAAATCTCTCATAATAGATTTGAGGGCATATACCACATGAGATCGCGAATAAATAAAGCCCGAGGGATCATAAGACCATTTCCAATCATTCCAAGAAGAAGTGTCAAAGCTGATAGTCCTTTGATGTTATCAGGATTTAAATAGTTTGTCCACTGCATTTTTCACATGAAATGGTAACAATTTTAATCTTCCAAAGGCTATTTGTTAGGATTTTAAATGTATCAACCAGTAGAGGAATCATATTCATACCATTTGAGCAACAGGCATCCACATGAAGAGTAGAGTGGCAGTCCACCCCGATATTGACCCAACAAATTTTACTGCCTTTGGGGATAGTTTACCGATCCGTGCCTGCGATTCTTATAAATGACAGAATCAAGAGCTTTTAGCTGGAAATGAACATTTTTACATTTGGAATTACAAATATATGTGTATATATATGGTTAATTACCGGAACCTCTCCTGAGATTTTGCATAATTACAAAGACCTTCCCTCGAAGTTTTCTAACTACAAAACTGTTGTGTTCTCGCCGGAGTAGCAATCAAAGGTGGAGAAGATACTTTTGAGCTGGAACTGTGGCTATCTAGGCGGGGCTTGCTTGGGAGGAGAGAGATATCAAGTCTCTTTAACAAGACAAGGAAATTAGAAATACATCTTTGATATCCTTATACAAACCCACTTGCCTTTAAACAGGCTACAAGACCTTCATAATGAAAACCTAAACTAGAACAATTAATAATAATAAAGACGCAAATTAGATAACTAGGCCTTAGCTCATAACATCTAACAACTAAGCACAACTAATAATAATAAAAGACACTAAAGATACAATAACGAGATTGTGACCATAACATCTCATCCTTCTTTGAAATTGAGTTTGCCCTCAAGCTCGAGTATGGCACAATCGGTGTGATCCTCGGGTTCCTTAACTTCACGCCAAAATAATTCTTAGTAGCGTGAGGTCAGAGCAAATGCGTCATTGGGGTAGGCGCTCATGGCGTGCTCACAGATGTCACAGAGGTTTGCAGGGATATGGCGTGGCGCGGCTGTTAGCTGAGAGTTTGTCATGCATAATGGTTGGCGGTGGGGCAAGTGTGTCTGCTGAATGGGAGTCGCAATGGTCAGAAATGGCGGCACCGACGGGGGAACGGTCACCGAAAAGAATGAAGCTAGAAGGGCCGGCAGAACATGTAACTGAAGCGGAGGGGACTGGATGGAGATGGCTAAGAACACGGTTGGCACGAGTTGTTGTGGGACAATCAACGAGTTTGATGGCGGCGGCGTAGGGAGTGGAATACGATTGAGCTATTGTTTATGTTTATGTGCGGCAAACAGGTCATCATGTTGCAACTTGCCATTGTCAGGCGTGATAGGTCATCCTATCCTCCCAATATTCGTGTCGGGCCGCCTCAGACGTCATGTGCAAATAGTAAAGTAATATTTAAGTTATTAATTACTAGTTGATTAATAAAAATCACTTCATGGTTCTTTTGGAGGCAGCATGTGTGAGGTACAGACAGTTGTGCGCATGAAACAAGGACACAAAAGTAGCAGAAGACGTGCTGGTGTATGAAACAAAAAAAGGGAAATGCAGAGATCGGCAATAGAAAGCTGACCTGATGCAGGAGTCCGGCGTTGACAAGAGGAGAGCAAATGGGAGGTCTTAATCGCCGGGCAGAAGCGGTCTCTGGGGACGGCACAAAAGAGGTGTCAGGTGCAATCGAAGAGGAGGTTGCACAGGATCAAGTTATCATTCATCTGTGGCGTCGGTGACGGAGCTTCTCGATGATGGAAATGTCCAGTGAGATCGGCGCAGGTGAAGTCAATGGAAACAACGATGTGGCGGGTTCCGTTTGCTGCTCGACGATGAGCGGTGACGGGATGATCTGGTTAAGGAAGAAGGTGCAGGGTCAGATATGCTTTGGAGCGCCTGGAGAGGTCGAAGGCTGGCGTTTGGGCTCGAAACCAGAGAGCAAACAGCGGCGTCTGAAGGTAATGTCCTGTGCGGGAGCAGGCTTCGACGGAAGAAGAGGATCAAAATGCTCTGATACCAAGTTGTGTGCTCGCCAGAGTAACGACCGAAGGCGAAGGGGATACTTTGGAGCTGGAACCGCGACTGCCTAGGAGGGGCTTGCTCGGAAGGAGAGAATTAATAAAATTTCTTTCAAAAGGTAAGGAAATTAGAAATACTTCTTTGATATCCTAATACAAACCCACTTGCCTTTAAATAGGCTACAAGACCTTCATAATGAAAACCTAAACTAGAACAATTGATAATAATAATAATAACACAAATTAAATAACTATGTCCTTGGCCCGTGGCCCATAACATCTAACAATTAATAATAATAAGAGGCACGAAAGATGCAATAACGGGATTGAGACCATAACAAAAACCTCTCCTCTAAGTTTGCTCCATTAATAAATCCAACTGGCTATGCAGAGAAGACTAAAATACTTGTACCGATGTAGAAAATTGAAATAAAAAAAACTAAAGAATTATTTCCAGCCATTTTTATGACTCCTTACAAAGGGTAAACTGAAAAAGTCAATAAAAACTATGGCTGATTTTTGTAATTACAAAAAAAAGAGAGGAGGTTTTTGTGATTAGGCAAAGTCTCAATGGAGGTCCCGGTACTTAACAATATATATAGAGAGAGAGAGAGACAGACACGCACAATAAATAAAGTTTTTATCGGAAAAATAGAAGCATGCTTCATTTAGGGCCAGTTTGTTTCATCTCCTTCTTAGAACTGCATACATGCACAAGAATTGCACATAATTCCTCTTAAAATCACACACATGCTTAGCAACAATCAATACTCTAGTCATACCATTATGCATCATCATCATTATCAATAGCCATATCCCAATTATTTGGGGTCACTTTTGTGAATCCTCAATTTTCATTCAATAATAATAGGGTTCCCTGAGATGTTTATCCTAAACTACACAAATCATCTTGAACAATTTTCATCAAATATTAGCTTGAGTTTCGATTTTTCTTACCAAACACTAATAACTTAATGCATTAATGTACGCTAATGCAAAGATTTACATTATTGTACGAAATATAAGTGAAATGCAAGTCCTTGCGAGGAGATTGATGATATAAGCACATAAATTCTTAAGTCTACTGACCATTTCATCTTACTCATATTTTCCCTAAAAGAACATCCCGTGGAGTTTGCATATTTTAACCCGTCTAGCTACAATAATAACAATGGATTGTGCTTTCAGCTTCAAAGTTGGATAATCTCTCTTGATATGCTATTTCTTATTTATAAACTGATGCAGTGGTAAGTATATTTGGGGTGGACAATCTAAATGCAACCCAATATGTGACGAAAAACGATAAATATGCAAGAGTAGGTCCGCACTAATAATTGTAGCAGTAATTAATTAATATAAAAATGAGTAGAAGCACAAGTAATCTGGTACTAACAACAAATAACAAGAAACATCTGTCGCAGATATAGTGCCAAATAAACAATAGTAGAAAATAGTAACTCCAACAACAACTTACGAACGGGCATCCAAGGTCGCTGCAACGACGGGGGTAGGAAGAGGGGATCTGGACGAACATGGCTTGGTAAGGGTTGTGGGGAGGGTTTCGGGGATGGGGGGCTAGCTGATTTGAGGTGGGATCCACGATAGGGGGAAAAGGGGAGGGAGAAGGAGTCGGGATGGTTGATGTGGAGGAGGCGGGGTGGGATCAGCCGGTAGACTACAGGTATGAAGGAGACAAGTGGATCTGGGCTGGTTGTAGGCAGTTTGGCTTCAAGCGGAGTTGATGGATGGCCGGGTGAAGGGGAGGCGGAGTGGGATATGGAGAACGGGGCTTCAAAATGGGGAGAGACAACGGGATTGACTGGGACAGTGGGGATCGGGAAGGTTTTAGGGCGGTGAAAGGTTGGCGGGCATGCACGCGAAGGAGGGAGAGGGGATCGACGGGAGTGGAGGCAGTAAAAAGGGGCGAGATTACCTGGAATCGCACCAGGAGTCGCTTGGCGTCGCACCAAGTAAGTGACCGGCAGTTTCAGGATTTAGATCCAAAACCTACGATACCCGATCACTCACCGCAACCTGCATATAAATACTCAAACTGAATATAGGGCATCCTAATCAGATGACCCACAACGTCCAAGCCGATTGGATGATAAATATGACTCAAAAAATATAAAATAATACATCAAACTGACTCGAAACGACCGTCCGGCCGCAACCGTGGACTCGGATCGCCCGAACGGGTAGCAGTTCACCGCCTCCTGCGGGAATAGACCTGTGTCGGGAGTGGCGCGCCATCAACTCCTCCCCCCCCCCCGGCTTGAAAGCACTCATCTTCGGTGAGTGAAGATGATCGTACTCTCTGTGTAGCTGCGGGACAAATCTCTTGAGCTCCTCTGAATAAATCCATGTAGCATCATGAACTGAGCAACCGCTCCAATGGACAAGATAACACACAATCTCTCGCCCGCCCGCAGTGTAGAAGTCATGACGGATGATTTGAAGTATCTCGTCGATAAAAGTGAATGGCTCTGGATGTAATGTATCTCTGTCTGACTGCTGAATCGGTGGAACCGTCGATGGTGCAATGCGATCATCCTGGGGCGACTCCTCGGGTGGGATAAGGGAGGGACTGGTAGGGTCAGTAGGAGGCGAAGACCCAAGTAGGGGTGTGGAGAAAGAGTCCACATACACGCGCTCCTCATAGTAAGGAGTCAGATCTTCTACGTTGAATATTCAGATGATGCCCATACCACGAGGGATGTCAATTTCATATGCGTTCGTACCAATCAACTGCACAACTGTATAGGGGCTCATTCGGCGAGCGCTTAATTTCTTTGTTGGTCCTTGTGGGACCATCTCAGGTCGACTGTAACTCAACACTTGCTCTCCCGCTTCAAAGATTTGTTCTCGTTTGTGCTTCTCTGCTCGATCTTTATAATAATCATTACTATAAGCAATTTTCTTAAGGACCGACTCATGTAGCACATACAAATGATAAACAAATGACTCAACCGACTTATAAAAATGAAATAAATTATGCAAATGGAGCACAACATGCTCGACACACTTCCTAAGGGAAAGCCTGACAATTACTTGAATATCTCTAGCATGGGGCGACCTATCAGGAGGCTCACCGAGTGATTGATAGAAAAATTCAGCGTGAATGTCGTCATCACCCGTAGGGACATCGTAGATGGTGACAAAGGAACACGACGCACGAGTGTGATGAGTATTTCTCAAATGATAAAGCCCGTCAGGTGGCTCACCAGGAGGTGTATACAAAAATTTATCGTGCACGTGATGCCACAGACCATCCATACTAGAGTGAATTCCTTTTGGAATGCGAAGCTAGTCTGAGCCTCTCGAGGACTTAATACCGAGGGGGTCAAAAATGTCAAGATGGCCCTCCAAGAGGAAAGCACCAATACTGGTAGTGTCTGTGGGAACAAGTGTGACACCCACAACAAAGGCAATGCTAGACTCATGAACCTCCAAGGGAGTAGTGGCTCATCAGGAGGCTTATCCGGAGGTTCAACAATGAAGTCATTAATAGTGGGATGATATTCCAGAAGAATATCGCCGATAGAGGTAGTGTCCTCGTAAGTGAGTGAGGCAGTCACTATGAAGTCAACACTATGCTATTGGCTCTTAGTAGTGATGTCTCGGGATAATGACAGGGGCAAAGTAGGAAGAGCCTCTACTCAAGTATGGGTCAAACAGTATAGTGTCGAGAACCGGATCCCTAGCTAAAGGAGACATTGGATCTAAGTGAGGTGCGGAGGATGGATATACCAACACAGTGTCATTGGGCCGCTCGGCCTCACTCTCGTGACCACGCTCACTAATCATACCAGTATCACTCTCCATGTGCATCATAATAAGGTCATGATTAGACTCGACTCTAAAATTAAGTAGAAACTGAGTCTCATCCGGACAAGATGAATCAAAATCAGGTGTCGGGCCTCTCCTGCAAGTCAAACATAATCTGGTACTAACAACAAATTCCGCTACAGATATATTGTCAAATAAACAACAAATTCCGCTACAGATATATTGTCAAATAAACAACAGTATAAAATAGTAACTCCAACAACAACTTACACAAGCAGGTGGTAGAGGGTAATGGTCGGTTGCTAGCATCCAAGGTCGTTGCAACAACGGTGGTAGGAAGAGGGGATCTGGACGAATATGGATTGGTAAGGGTTGTGGGCAGGATTTCGGGGATGGGGGGCTGCCCGATTTGAGGTGGGATCCACGATAGGGGGAAAGGGGAGGGAGGAATCGGGATGGCTGATGTTGGGGAGGCGGGGTGGGATCGGCCGGCAGACTACAGGTATGAAGGAGGTGAGTAGATCTGGGTTGGTTGTAGGCAGTTTCGCTTAACGTGGAGTTGATGGATGGTCGGGTGAAGGGGGAGGCGGGGTAGGATAGGGAGAACGGGGGCTTCAAAATGGGGAGAGACAGCGGGATTGACTGGGACAGTGGGGATTGGAAAAGTATTAGGGCAGTGAAAGGCTGGCGGGCATGCTCATGAAGGAGGGAGAGGGGATCGACGGGAGTGGAGGGAGTAGAAAAGGGCGAGATTACCTGGAATCGCACCAGGAGTCGCTTGGCATCGCACCAAGGAAGTGACCGACGGTTTCAAGATTTAGATCCAAAACCTATGATACCCCCTCACTCACTGCAACCTGCATATAATACTCAAACTGAAAATAGGACATCCTAATCGGATGGCCCACAACGTCCAAGCCGATCGGATGCTAAGTATGACTAAAAAACTATAAAATAATACATCAAATTGACTCGGAATGACCGTCTGGGCGCAACCGTGGACTTGGATCGCTCGAACTGGTAGCGGTTCATCGCCTCTTGCGGGAATAGACCTGTGTCGGGAGTTGTGCGCCATCACAAAATAACGCATTGTGCTTATCATAGGACTTGATATACTACAAACAAAATTGATTAATTTTTATAAATCCACACTTGATCACCAATCACGCAGCCTTAACAAGTACATTAATGTTACAATTGTGCATGTTGACGGGACACGCACACGCCGACGAGACATTGTGGCAAGTCTGCACGCGGAGAGAGACGATGATGGGACCGTCTAGAGGAGGAGAGACCGAAGGCGCTCTGTCGACATTATTATTTTATTTGCATTGGTTATGTTAATTTTATTTGTGTACACTTTATTATTCGCACAGCTTTTCATTGTCCACACCCCGCACCTACAAGGGGTTGTGTTGTACTCTTTTACATTATGCTTGGATGTATGGAATTTAGGGTTACTCCCTAGGATTCTTCTCGTTCCCTCCTTCCTCACCCTCACCTCCGCTGACCCTTCCCCTTGTCGGATTCCTCTCCGGGATCGTATCAATTTGGTTGGACCTGCTGGATCCGCCCGCCATCGTGCAGTTGGTGCTCGAGATTGTGTTACGTTTCGACTTCCGCTTCCGCAGAAACAAGCAACTTCCGCAGAAAACCGCAACTTCCACTTAGCTGAAACCTGCGACTCCCATCGCCCGCCCGCTTTCGACTTTCGCTTCGCTGAAACCCAGCGCTCGATTCCGCTGATTCCGCACAAATCCCGCACAGTTGCACCTTTATGCCAACTCCACACATGTTCCGCCCGCTTCCACCGACCGGAACCCAAGTCGTCGATCCGTCGCTCCCAGCGCGTTCCTCCGCATAGATCGTGCCTTTCTGTCGTTTCCGCACGCTCAAGAGAAACTCGTCTCCTCTATGCACGCTTCGCTCCTCGCCCTCCACTCCAAGATTGACTCCCTACAGGTGTTCGCCGCCGCCGTCTCCGTCGTGTCCAACTCTGGCCCAACCGCGGACGATCCTAGGCGGCGGACCGTCATCCACTCCTTCAAGAACCACTCCTTTGCCCATTCAGGGCCGGTCTGCCCTCTCCCTTAACATTCTCTCCTTTGTCAGTGTTGAACCGATGGGTTGGATCGCCAAAGCAGAGTAATATTTTGACCTCAACTACACAACGGAGCACAACAAGGTGTCTACGGCGGTGGTTGGCCTGGACAGCTTGGCCCTCCACTGAGCTCGGTGGCTCCGCCAATGCAACTCGTGCCTCTCCTGGCCCGAGCTCAAGCAAGAGATCATCCGGCGGTATGACACTCACTACTCCGGCTCCTCGGCCATTGAGTGTCTTTGCGGCGTGCACCAGATAGCCCGCCTGGACGATTATGTTGATGAGTTCGTCGCCCAGGTCTCCCACGTCCCCGGGCTGCCACCCGATCATTATCTGGGCTTCTTCATGCAAGGTCTACTGCCACATATCCTCTTTCGTCTTCACACGCACCACCCCCACACAGTCTCCGACATCATGGACTTGTCGCGTCTGGTGGAAACCGACCTCTCCCCCAACCACCTGCTCCCGCGGCCGACCACCACAAGCCTCGACCGCCTTGTCGACTGCCAGCCACGGCTCCTCCACCGCGGTCGCCGCCTTGGGGAAACCGGTGGGCCGCCCACCGCCCCCTCAACGCATCTCAAATAATGATTACAATGAGCTTTGCAGCAAGGGTCTCTATTTTCAGTGTCGTCAACCCTACTCCCCCAACCATTAGTGCTCCGTGAAGGAGTTCCATATCATCATCGACGACGTCGACCCTGAGGTTACCCTGGCCGACTTTGATGCCCTGGATCTCTCAGCAGGGGATACACCTCTCGACCCTACCACAGCTACGTTCCAACGCCTGGAGTTATTATGTGCCTCGACGGGTGGAATCTCCGGCCAACAGATCATGCAGCTCTCGGGCACACTGCGTGATTGCTAGATCATCATCTTAGTGGACAACGGCGCAAGCCACAACCTCATCTCTGAGCGCCTGGTGCAGCAGCTCCGTCTTTGCTCGGTTCCCTCTCCGGATGTTTCTGTACGCCTGGGCGATGGACACCGCTGACCGACTCAAGGTCGTTGCACTATCGCGTCTCTCTTCGTGGGGTCTTGTTCTGTGACCGCGGACTTATAGGCATTCGGCCTTGGTGGTATCGACGTCGGTGGCTTGGCTCCGCACACTTGACGATGTACGCGTCAACTGGGTGACTATGAATATGCAGTTCCAACACGGGGGCCGGCCATGTCGCCTCGACGGCGACCCCGCTCTCCGGTCTCACCCTACAAGAGACAGCGAACCACGGATGTCGGCCTCTCCGCAGGACTGTGGCCCCTCTCGGGCCCTTCTGATGTGCCTTTTCCTTCCCCGATGGACCACCCAGAGCTTTTCACTGCACTCGTTGGCGTCATCCAACCTTCGGCAGGATTGGCACCAGCCCGGCGCCCAACCGCGCCAATTCCCTCCAGCGGTCCAGCCTATGACCACGACAGTCTCGGCGCAGGCATTCCGTTCTGACCATGGGCGAAAGGATGAGCTTGAGCCTCTGGTGCAAGGAATGTTGATGGGAGGCCTTACCCGTTCTGGTGCAATCCCATTTTCTAGCCCGGTTCTTTTGTTCCGAAAGAAAGACATCATTTGGCGTCGTACTAGCCAGCCGAGCTACTTGATCGTTGCTACCACCTTCAGGGGGACTCTGGCTCTCAGGAGGTCCTTATTGCTGGGTCTTGCCGTCCGAAGTCAGAAGCTACGTTGCTGCCCCAGGATCACTTATGTCGCCACCCCTCCGACCACTGCCTTGGGGAAAAGATATATTTTCCATACGACGACATTGTTACGATTACGCATGCCGACGGGACACGCACACGCCGACGAGACGTCGTGGCGAGTCTGCAACAGGAGGGAGACGATGACGGGTCCGTCTGGAGGAGGAGAGACCGAAGACGATTATTGTATTTGCATTGGTTATGCTATTTTTATTTATGTGTACGCTTTATTATTCGCACTGCTTTTCGTTGTCCGCGCCCCGCACCTATAAGGTATTGTGTTGAGCACTTTTTTATTATGCTTGGATGTATGGAATTTTGGGTTGTTACCCAGGTTTTCTTCTCGTTCCCTCCTCCTTCCTCTCCTTCACCTCCGCCGGTCCTTCCCCTTGCCGGAATTCTTTCCGGGATCGTATCAAATAACATCCCTCCTACATATGAATATACGATGTCATAACAAGAACAAGAATAATAAAAGCTTGGTCGTGAAGTAAGATCACTTTTCACATCAATAGTTAAACCTCTAAGGATGGAACTTATCTATTAAGATTTAGAACACTTTCACAATTGAAGCAACAACCAATCTGTACTTCAAATAATGTTTGTTAGATGGATTTTTGATCATGAATAAAAGACTCCAAATTATGCGACCACTTTAACAGGCATTGTTTTGCTCATACACCTAATGTAATTAGATTGTCTAGAAAAATTTATTTCACTCACAGATCCAAGCTTCCTTAAGTTTCCATGCTCCATCATGATTAAAGGCTCTACTGAAACCATAAATTTGACAAAAACTTTTCTGCAAGACATCTATTGAATCTCATCTGCCTAATCTTAATTGAATTGTTGAGAGCCATTCCGGGTGGATTAACATAACCAACACCTGGTTATCCAAATACAAAGTCCCGAACTAATTAAATTGATCGGTGCACATCCACGTGCATGACATAGGAGAGAGGAATGGATCAATTATCAAGGAACCACAAAGGTGAACGAACTACTGGCAATATAGCACAATTTTCATTATCCCAATATACATATACTCACACCATGACAAGGACATGAAATATCTCAACATAAACAAATAGAAGAAGACCTTAATATTTTGAAGAACAAAGAAGCTAAGAGAGAGGAAAAAATGATCTAACTAAAATCATTACGAGATATCCATGAAAACTTACAAAATTTACATCAATAGTTGTGTCCATCCCTTGCACTATTGGCAAGATATCCAAGGAGATGGTCGTGGCTAATATATATCCTTGCAGGTGGCAGAACTAAAATTTTAAATAAGCTCGAGTACCAAATATCAATAAAAAATAAACTTTTAAGTATAAAAAGCCTAAAGTGGACAAATTTTTTATTGCAAGTAAAAAAAACATAAATAAAAAAACTGATAAAATTCTATTTTTTATGGGCACATATACATATATGCAATAATTCGCTCATTGCTAACTCATTTTATTACCTAAAAAAATCTTTTAAATTATCATTGCGCAGAATACTCTTTTAATGCTAACAATTGCAACAGATAAAAAAACTTTTCAACTTCAGAAATCAATAAATCAATTAAAAATATATCTCCACTACATTTTTTAAAAAACTCCTAGAGCGAAGCAAGAAAATTATATCATTGTGGAAAAGATTACTTTAATAAAGACCCTATGTTGTTTCTGTTTTAAACTAAGGTTGCTCAATTTTTAAATAGATATAATACAATTTCCACGGTCTTCTGGGTATTTTTCATGGTTCTAAACTATGGCATATAGTAGTATTTGCCATATTTTTTGAAACTGCGACAGGTAGTCTATCTTTTCTCGCCTTAAAGATTTTTGCCATGGCGTGACATTTTTTACTCCACGGCAAAGCACTTTTTCCCACAACATTATGTTGTGGCAAAAAATTTACTTTCTATGTGTAATTGGCACTATTGAAAATGATTTTGTGCACATGCCCGAGTGAGCTCACACATACTTCCATCCTTGATCTTGTTATTGTCCATGTCTCATTTTAGATTCTAGAAGGCATGACTTAAATGAGATAGTGTTATGGGCTCGCCGAGAACCTCGGTACTGATGCCGGAGGATGGCCGGAGGCGCGATGACGGAGGCGGAGGATACGATGGAGTCGGAGAAGCAACTACCTAAGCGGGGTATGCTCGGAGAGAGATGTTGTAATCTCATATGAGACAAGGAATATACTAACTTCTTGGATGTCTTCATAGCAACCTCACTTGCCTTTAAATAGGCTTACATGGCTCTTTAAATGAAAACATAATCAACTAACAACTAACAATAATTAATAAGGGATAATAATAAAAGATATTTAGTAAAAGTTAATAATAACAAGGCCCGTTGCCTAAGGCCTCACATTTGTGGGCTCATAACATTTGTGCATCCATAACATCTCACCCGTCCTTCAAATCAAGTTTGTCATCAAGATTGAATGAAGCTCGTCCGATTTGAATCATTTGACTCCTTTATTTCCGTCAAAACAACTCCTTGTAGCGCGTAGCTGTAGCGGAGGCTGTAGAGAGTGGAAACCTTCATCGTGCTCACAAATGTCACAAATGATGGTGAAGTTGTCGGTGGGTCAGTGCTTGAGTGGCAATATGATCAAAGAGGAGACTACAACGTGATCTTTAAGTGATTGTAGTGGAATGAGAATCGTTGTGATATGGAGTGGTGGAGAATAATCCGTAGATACTCGATCACTACTCAGAATCATATTGATTTTCGTGTGAGAGGAGAGTCATCAACGATCTTCATACGGTACATGCATTGCAGAGGGATGTCATTCTATTATTCTAAATGAGAACAATAATAGGGGCCAATTGATGGAGAACTGTTGGACTGGCCAGAACCTCAACCAGGTTCGGTGGATCAATGTGTATAAGTGGCGGTGGAGGCGTTTGATTGCTATTGGCTTGGTCATGTGCTTGAGCAATAGTGATTGGAATGGCGGGCATGAGATTATTGAGCTTGTTGGTGAGTGACAATGTTTGTCATGTTACGTGCGTGCTTCTTGAAGGTGTGCTTTTAGGGATGTAATAACTGCATCATGTCCCTCATTGTACTCATTTGATTGGACGAGCCCCCCATAATGTTGATCATTGTCGACGATAAAGTGGAGGGTTACGAGATATGGAGTGGTGATTGGACGGCTAATTACCCAGAAATAATTGGAATATTCGAGTTGTCGTGGGATCCATGAGGTTTCCTTACGATGTCAATTAATAAAGCTACTAAATTTGATTGTGTCTTGAATTAATTAATCCTAATAGATATTAAGGGCATGAAAACTAAACACTATAGTAGACGGCCTAAACAAAATCATTTAATAGGTGGACTTACTACCAGGCACTGGGCTCGAAACTAATGAGGCGCAACTTTGGTGTAACAAGCTAATAGCAGGCGGGTGGCTAGAGGTCGAGAGGTCCAGGAAGGAGAAGACGAAAATGGTTGACAAAGGCATCGTGAGATTCGACGATGCGCAGGGGAGACAATCGGCGTGGGGAGACCGCACATGTTTGTGATGAGGAAGACAACCTCGAGGATCTCGTCGATGATGATGATCGACATTGCTATTGAAAGAGACGGTGTCGTTGTCAATCGAGGAAGAGTTGTGACCGATTGTAAACCCTAGACGATGAAGGAGCTGCTTTTGTTTATTGAGAAGAAAAGTTGGGCCCTGCGATCTTCCTAACTGAGTTGTTGTTGTTACTGGAAGATCAACGAAGATGAGCTTAAATGCGAGCTCCACTGCAGTGATGTCGACTGTTTGAGATGCTCTGGACCTGTCAATTGGGCCACGTGAACAGATAGTGGCTAAATTTCCTTGATTCTTATGACTGGAGAGATGAGATATTTGTTTGACAAGGAAACACCTATATGGGAGTGTAAATCTTGGTGGCTAAGTGTGCTGAAGTTGAAAGAGGGGCAATGAGCTCTGATACCAAGTTGTTAGGGCTCGTCGTAGAACGTCAGTAGAAATGCAGGAGGATGGTCGGAGGTGGGGGTGACGGAGGCGGAGGAAACAATGGAGCCGAAACCGTGGCTGAATAAGCAAGGTGTGCTCGGAGAGAGGGAGAGCTACAACAACCTCATACAAGACAAGAAAATATACTAACTACTTGGATTCCTTCATACAAGCTTCATCTGTCTTTAAATAAGCTTATATGACTCTTTAAATGAAAACATAATCAACTAAGAACTCACAACTAACAACAATTAATAATAAGGAATAATGATAAAAAACATTAAATAAATGTTAATAATAACTATTCCCGACGCGAAGGCGTATAATATTTGTGGGCCCATAACAAATAACATATGGCCAAAATTATCAACTTAAACCCCCAAATAAAATTGCAGTTTTATTGAAGATTGCCTTCACGACTTCCACAAAATAAAATATCGAAGCCTTTTAAAACATAATATTAGCGATAATGCCAAGCACAAAACTAGAAACACAATTTTCAGGTATACTGATGTAAAAAAAAATAGAAGAAAAGAGAAAGTAAGAGTGAGGATAAAGAAACTTGATTTCAAATACAATGTGCTTAATGCACCAATGTGCTACTATACAATACTTAATCTCATATATTTATAAATTATATATAATAAACATTCATCTTTCCAATTTTACACTTCTTTATTATAAATTTTTGAACTAAAATTTAATTTGTATATTTTTTTATTTAATTTTTAAAAGTGTGACATCAATCATCATTCTTGGAATTTCTATTGAGTTTCGCATTCGGAGTGACAAAATTTCTACCGAGATAAACGAAGAGAGGATATACTATCACGCCGGTGCACGTGGGAACTCCGGCACAACTGCTTGTGTGTGCGTGTGTGCATATATATTGTGAACTATGTATTGTTTACATTGAATCTTGAACCTTCTACTAAATGTCATTCCTGCATATTTTAGTAAGGAAAGTTCAAACACCATTAAAGAGAACACATTTCTTATAAACCAGTGAGAAGCGCTGAAGGGGAACATACCAAAATGATTACCGCAACAGACAGGGTGCAGGAAATAACCCCAGGTAAAATACTATGTGGGATGAACGGGACAAACGTCGAACACATAACCTGCATCAAAGAAAGCAATGAGCTCATGGAGATAATCTTTGCCACCACAATCAGAAATCTCAAGGAAATTATCAATAAACTCACCTGCGGGAGGACGGAGAGCCCTATAATTGTGATAAAATCCTCCCAAATCTGCCATACCCAATCTATAAGCAATCCATTGTAGTTCATAAAGTTCAGCGCAAGCCCGACAACTACGGCAGCGGAGGTCGCCACAAACAGTGGCGGCGGCATAGCTCCGGCGACGGCGAGCTGTGCTATCACGACGTAGATAGATACAACTCCCAGGGTTTGAACCAAGATCGCCTCCTTCTCCTTCTTCTTTGCAAAGTAGGACAGAAGCGTGAGATTCCCAAGCAGCCCAGTAAGCATTCCCTGTATCATATCTTAGATCTCTTGGTTTTTGCAATAGAGGAGAAAGGGGAAGGAAAGGGGATAGATAGAGCTCACGAGCCATGGAACAGCGAGTAGGGCGGATGAGTTGCCGGATACGAGGTTGCGATGGTTAAGAAGTATCTGTGGGATCTGAATCAGGAGGAAAGGGATGTTGGATGCGCCGGCGAACTGAGCGGTCATGGCGTCCCATTGCCGTAACCTGGAGGTCTCCTGGAAAATGAGATGCGATCTTGAAGGGAGAGAAGAGTGATATAGAATGATAAGCTTGGGGCAGAGGGGTTATGAGGCGGATGCGACCTCACAGCTGGAGCGTTGAGAAGCGGAGGCGCAGCCGGAAGCGGCGAAGGATTTGAGGCTAAGGCGGCGGCGAAGGAGAAGGTTGCTCGGGGGATAAGGATGGAGATTGAGTGAGTTGTGAGAGGATACGAGGTTGGAAGCAGAGACGCGGAAGAAGGGCGGCGGCGGCGGCGCAACCGAGGTGTGTGAGATCATCGGAGAACAGAAGCGGTGGAGGGAGGGAAGAGCAAAATCTGAAGTAGTTGAAATCAGCCGATGACGTGGACGGTAGTGATCTTATTCAAGTATGGATCACGCAGTTAGCAGCTGTCCGGATAAGCTCGCACGTGCCATCAGGAGTGATTGTAAATATGAGGATTTTCTCCATTTCATTTTATGATTCATGTGTGTTGAAGAGTGATTAAGGGATTCAATTAGGTGAGTGTTATCCGCACTACAGTTTTGGTTATCCGCACTTTTTTTTCCCAATTTTTCGCGCCTTTTAGAAATACGTCTTGTACATGCATTTTTACGAAAAGTGTTCAACACCAAAGTTGTAGATCTCATCGAGATCTACAACTTTCGTGTTAAACACTTTTCCTGAAAATGCATGTACAAGACGTATTTCTAAAAGGCGCGAAATCTGGGTGTATTTCCAAAGTACGTCTTGTACATGCATGTTCATCGAGATCTACAACTTTCGTGTTGAACACTTTTCCTAAAAATGCATGTACAAGAAGTATTTCCAAAAGGCGCGAAAAATAAGGAAAAAAATATTTGCGAATAACCAAAACTGCAGTGCGGATAACAATCACATTCAATTATCTCTTTTTTTTATATTTTTCTTTTAATTAAAAAAATCTAAACTCTTAGATGTATTGCAGGATAGTCTTGTTCATCAAATCTTTGAACCCAAAAAAATAGTTCCGTCGAATCAAAGATTTTTTGTCGCAACATCGACTGGCTCACTGATGCAATTTCAACATGCTCGTTCTCGCACAATTCCGAGTTTGTTTGGTACCTCAAACGGACGACAAAACACCTTGTGCACGGGAGCGGCCCCCAACATGCTCCCTCAAGTGAGTGCAGACCCTGCGCGTTGGGGCGTCCCTCTGCATGCTTTGGCACATCTCTCTTGTCGCCTCCCGACACGCTCATTGTCGCGCTCATCTCCAACGACTGCCCTCGTCGCCCCCCCATCGCGCTCCTCACACACAATCGTTGTCTCCCGACCATGGGGATACGTATAGTAAAATCATTCATCATTGGGTGCAGAGAGTAAAATCCTCCATCATGAAGGTGCAAATAGTAAAATCCTTCCTCATTTGATACATATAGTAAAATCCTTCATCATGAGTTGTAGATAGTAAAATCATTCATTATGGGGTGTACATAATAAAATCATCAATCATTGGGTGCAGTGTACAACCCCGTATTCGAAGAGTAAGGTTTCATCGGCAGGCACAGGACCAGCTTTATGTTTTTAAGCTTTTCAGAGATTTTGCACTCTTGGTGACCAATTTTGGCTTGGCCTTGGAAATATACTAGTAAGGGGAGAAAAAATCCACCTCCCCCCGGCCCTTTTTTGGGTGGGTGAGGCAGGATGGCTGGCACCCCCGGCTTGCCTTGGCGCGAGATAGGAGCGGCGAGACGGGCGCAGGCCGGTGGTCCCCCGGGCGGCCTGCCCTGCGGGCGAGACCAGCGCGGGCTGGTGCTCGCCCGGGCGGCCTGCCCTGCGGGCGAGACCAGCGCGGGCTGGTGCTAGCCCGGGCGGCCTGCCCTGCGGGAGAGACCAGCGCGGGCTGGTGCTCTTCCGGGCGGCCTGCACTGCGGGCGAGACCAGCGCGGGCTGGTGCTCGCACGGGCGGCCTGCACTGCGAGCGAGACCAGCGCGGGCTGGTGCTCGGCAGGCGAGCAAGGCCTGCAGCCTGATGCTCGCCCCCGGCGGGTGGTTTCTCTGGAGAGGGAAGGGAGCACGGCTTGGCCTCCTACCTCCCTTGGACCTCTTTGGGCCGTGCTTTTACCATTTTGCCCCGGGGGTGGATTTACCCCTTTACCCCCCAGTGTGGATGTTTTCTATTGACTCGAGGCCTTTTTATCTTAAGGGTATTTTGGATATTTTAGTCTCCAGACTTGGAAAAACTATAAATAGACCCCCTTGGGTACCTTTGGAAAAGATGGGTTTTTGGCGTCCTCCTCCCTTGGTTTCTTCTTCTTGGTTGAGTTGAGAGAGCTCTCCTAGGTACCTGGCTCAGCCATTGGTGAGGGAAGGGAAGTGCTCTTATGACCTTCCGGGTGTGTGGTGGGACCTTCATGCTAGAGCCGGGGGTCTATTCCTAGTTTCCTGAGCCTTTGGTCCGTGACGTTCTCCTGAGTGTAATAGGTGTGAGGTCACCCCTCTTTTGAGACCCCGAACTCTACGAGAGACCAAGTTTTTGGTTTCAATATTTTGGTGTGGTGAGCGTGGAGAGTGACCAGCAGAGAAGATCTTGGGAGAGTGCCATGACTGGAGATTAGGGAGTTGGTGATGATCTCAGCGAGCTCCCCAACCCCGGACCCTTCGTAGGAAGGGAGGAGTTCATGGCTTCCATCCAAGGCATCATGGAGATGCTGAGAAGCATTGCCCCTCGGGATGACAGCTCAACCCCCACCCCCCAAGGACTGGCTCCCATGGGTCTCGGCGAGCTGACTCAGAGTGGTCTCGACGAGCTGCCTCCCAGGGGTACAGACGTGATGACCCCAGCAGGGGGAGAAGGAAGTGCACCAGGCAGGCGACCTGGGAAGGAAAGGATGGGAGAGTGGGTCGAGCGAGACCTCCCCGGCCGGGAGTTGTTCCCCAGCTCGGTGAGTGCTAGCCCTCCAGGCGACCAGATCGCGCGAGTAGAGCTCGCAAGACCACCAATGAGGGGGTCACCCTTCAGCGAGTTGATCATCTCAGCCCCCCGTTCCCGAGGGGTTCTGAGAGCCGGACATGGCTTACTATATCGGTAAGGATGACCCCGTCCAGAACCTATAGTGGTTCGAGGATGTCGTCTCCATCAGGCCGATGACGGATGCCATCAAGTGGCGAAGTTATTCCGTCCGTGTTCCGGGCGAGTAGATTTGCTCGCACACGACTACTAAGAATATGCTCGCGCGCCTTTGCCTTCCTTGTTTTTCCTCTCTCTAGATCGCGCCCGTTGATATCTCCACTCGGCAATGCCTCCTCTCACCCGGACGGAGATTTAGGGACGGAGCCCGGTCGTAATAATCTCTCCTTCAAGTGTGTCCTCTTTGCGATCACGTTGAAGGAGAAGGCAAGGGGTTGGTTTCATCAACTCCCTCCGAGGTTGATCTATGGATTTGAGGACTTGAGCCGGAGCTTTTAGCTTCGCTTCTCCACCTCCAAGAAGAGGAAGAAGAGTCTTAAGTCCATCTTTCTGATAAGGCAGAGGGCCAAAGAGTCGCTGGCCCATTACGTTGATAGGTTCCAAGATGAGATCCTGGATATCCAGGAGATGCCGAGGTATGCCCTCCAGATGGAGTTCACGGTGGGGTTGCGCAAGGGGTTCTTCAAGATGAGCTTGACCCGAAAGGCTCCCCTTTCCTTCGAGGAGCTAATGGAAATGGCGGAGGAGGAGATAGCCATGGAGGCGGCCAACCCAACATTTGTCAAGAAGTCGGCGAAGCTAACAGAATCGGAGTCTAAGGAGCAAGGTGTCTAAAGGCATCAGGAAGGAAGATGGAAATAAGAGTAGAGAGCTCAGGGGTTTCAGGGACAGGAGGGTCCAGAACTAGGCTGGAGGCAGCAGGGAGGACCTGCCCAGGGTCCAGGAAGAGCTCTCATCCAGGCTGGGGGAAACTTTCACGGGGGCCAAGGGAGGTTCAACTTCCAGAGGCAAGCCCCAAGACAGCTCTTACCCCCACCACAGCAGGCCTTGGCAATAGGTGAAGGAGGAAGAGGTAATAGGAGAGACCGCCGGACCCACCGAAGGAGGGAAGGAGGAGTGTTGCCGTACTGTGACTTCCACCAGGCAGATGGTCACGCCACTGCTACCTGCCCCGAATTCCTAGAAGTGAGTAGGGCGAGAGGCCCTGCCCAGCCTCAGCCGCCAACGCAAGTTGAAGAGGTTCCACCCCGAGTGGAGGAGGAAGACATATGTGAGGATCGGGCCGATGAAGGACACTGAGGAGGAATAGCAGTGCACCACGGTGGAGTGGGGATCGATGCCACTCGGAAGGCGAGCCTCCGTGTAATGTACCGACGGAGCGTCGCTTCGACATCCCAGACCCCGCCCCCGGAAGAGAAGATACCTTCTCGATGAAGGACCAGCCAGACCATGAAGATCCGTTTTGCGATGCGCTGGTCATCAAGACAGCCATCAAGGGCTACACCGTCTCCCGGATCTTGGTTGACAACGAGAGCTCCGTCAACGTCATTTTCAAGAAGGCGTTTGACGAGATGAAGGTGGAGCCAAGGAGGGTGTTGGCCTCAGACGGACACATGTTCGGATTTTTAGGGGAGAGGAAGGAGGTTGAAGGTGCACTAGGACTCCAAGTGAAATTGGGGGGGGGACTTCAAGGAACTGTCGGTTCGTCATAGTTGACGCTCCGAACAGCTACAACGCCATCTTCGGAAGCCCCCTCATCAGCGCCTTCCATTGCGTGCCTTCTTCTTTCAACCGGTGCATCAAGTTCATCACAGGAGGGATCCAGGTCAGAGTCAAGGGAGACTCCAGGATGACAAGGCAATGTTATGTCACGGCCGTCAACACCATCTCCTTGTTGGCCAAGGCAGAGGAGATAGAGAAGATCATGGAGAGCCTGAGCAAGATGGAGGTATCCGAGGGAAAGGATGATGGTCAGCATACCAAGACCCCCTGAAGGAGCCTCGCCTTGGCAGAGTCTTGTATCTTTTCTTATGTTGTAATGAGTTCAGCCCCAGACCAGTTGAGTTGGGGGGTCATATAACCCATCATATTTTCCCCCTTTGGAGGATGTTGGATTTGGTAAGGTTTGGTTGAGATGCTTAGTCCTCCCCCAAGAGAACCTCCCCATGCCAGGCTCTCACTGGTTGGATGGGTTGAGGATACCTTGAGGAAGACAAGTTCCTTTGCTCCGATGACGGTCCCGCTACCATGCTCCCGCTAGCTGGCAGGTCCGGTGGTACCTCTCATGGAAGCCCAAGTTCTTTGCTCCGATGATGGTCCCGCTGCCAGGCTCCCACTAGCTAGCAGGTCCGGTGGTACCTCTCGTGAAAGCCCAAGTTCCTTTGTTCCGATGACGGTCTCACTGCCAGGCTCCCACTAGCTGGCAGGTCCGGTGGTACCTCACGTGGAAGCCCAAGTCCTTTGCTCCGATGACAGTCCCGCTGTCAGGATCCCACTAGCTGGCAGGTCCAGTGGTACCTCTCGTGGAAGCCCAAGTCCTTTGCTCCGATGAAGGTCCCGCTGTCAGGCTCCCACTAGCTGGCAGGTCCGGTGGTACCTCTCGTGGAAGCCCAAGTTCCTTTTCTCTGATGACGGTCCCGCTGTCAGGCTCCTACTAGCTGACAGGTCCGGTGGTACCTATCGTGGAAGCCCAAGTCCTTTACTCTGATGACGGTCCCGCTGTCAGGCTCCCACTAGCTGGCAGGTCCGGTGGTACCTCTCGTGGATGCTAAGTGTTTTCACCCCGTGACTGTCTCATCACCAAGACTCTCATTAGCTGATATGATAGGTTGACCCCTCGGGAGGCTAAGTGTTTTCACCCCGAGGCTGTCTCGTCACTCAGGCTCTCATTAGCTGGTATGACAGGTTAACCCCTCGGGAGGCTAAGTGTTTTTCACCCCGAGGTTGTCTCGTCACCCAGGCTCTCATTAGTTGGCAGGACAGGTCGACTCCTCAGAGAGGCCAAGTATCTTTCAAACCACGAGAAGGGGCCACTCAGCGAATACGTTGGGTTGGATGTTTATTTTCGAGCTTGTGCCAACCTCGAAAAGAGCAGGGATTGTGTACAACCCCGTATTCGCAGAGTAGGGTCTCCTCGGCATGCGCATGACCACCTTTATGTTTTTATGCTTTTCAGAGATTTTGCACTCTTGGTGGCCAATTTTGGCTTGGCCTTGGAAATATACTAGTAGGGGGAGAAAAAATCCACCTCCCCCCGACCCCTTTTTTGGGTGGGTGAGGCAGGATGGCTGGCACCCCCCGTCTTGCCTTGATGCGAGATAGGAGCGGCGAGACGGGTGCAGGCTGGTGGTCCCCCGGGCGGCCTGCCCTGCGGGCAAGACCAGTACGGGTTGGTGCTCGCCCGGGCGGCCTGCCCTGCGGGCGAGACCAGCGCGGGCTGGTGCTCGCCCGGGCGGCTTGCCCTGCGGGCGAGACCAGCGTAGGCTGGTGCTCGCCCCCGACGGGTGGTTTCTCTAGAGGGGGTGGGGAGCATGGCTTGACCTCCTACCGCCCTTGGACCTCTTTGGGCCATGCTTTTACCATTTTGCCCCCGAGGTGGATTTACCCCTTTACCCCCAGTGTGGATGTTTTCTATTAGCTCGAGGCCTTTTTACCTTAAGGGTATTTTGGATATTTTGGTCCCCAGGCTTAAAAAACTATAAATAGACCCCCTTGGGTACCTTTAGAGAGGATGGGTTTTTGACTTCCTCCTCCCTTGGTTTCTTCTTCTTTATTGAGTTGAGAGAGCTCTCCAAGGTACCCGGCTCAGCCATTGGTGAGGGAGGGGAAGTGCTCTTGTGACCTTCCAGGTGTGTGGTGGGATCTCCACGCTAGAGCCGAGGGTCTGTTCCTAGTTTCCTGAGCCTTTGGTCCGTGACGTTCTCCTGAGTGTAGTAGGTGTGAGGTCATCCCTCTTTTGGGACCCCGAACTCCACGAGAGACTAAGTTTTTTGTTTCAACATGCAGATAGTAAAATCTCTCATCATTGGGTGCAGAAAGTAAAATTCTTCATCATTGGGGTGCACATAGTAAAATTTCTAATCACTAAGTGAATATAGTAAAATTCTCTATCATGAGGGGTGCACATAATAAAATAACTCATCATTAGGTGTTGATAGTAAAATTCTCCATCATGGGAGTGCATATAGTAAAATCCCTCATTATGGGATGCAGATAGTAAAATCATCCATCATGCGGGTGCACATAGTAAAATCACTCATCATTGGGTGCGATTAGTAAAATCTCTTGTTATGGGGTGCAGATAGTAAAATCATTCATCATGGGGGTACACATAGTAAAATCCTTCATTATCAGGTATGGATAGTAAAATCCTTCATCATGTACCACATATAGTAAAATCATCCATCATGGAGGTGCACGTACTAAAATCCTTCATCATGAGCCAGATAGAAAAATTATCCATTATTGGGGTGCACATAGTAAATTCCCTCGTTATTGAGTGTGGATAATAAAATACCCCATCATGCGGGTGAGCATAGTGAAATCTCGCATCATGGGGGTGCACATAGCCAAATTTATGATCATGGGTGTGCAAATAGTAAGACTCTCCTTAGCGGCATAATAACCAAAATCCCTCTCACAAATTATAAAAGAGACTCGAAGCCCTCATTTGAGAGGATCTGGCCTTTTATGCCTGAGAAAGCTCTGGAATTTTCCTTTGAAGATCTCCTTAAGTTTTACTTTAGCGCTTGAAGATTCTCTTGAAGATCTCCTTTGGAGTTCGAAGTTTCTTTGAAGATGACTTAAATATTTCTTTCGACTTTTCAAGATTCCTTCGAAGTCTCAAAGTTTTCCTTTGTTCCTTGAAGGTCCTCTCGAATAACTCATCCAGGCTCGTAGCTTCCTTGCTTGCGGGGGCGGCGCCGACCGCCCCTTGCGGGGGCAGGGGCGGGGGCAGGGACTTTGTCGGCCGCCCTATGCGGGGGCGGCGCCTGCCGCTCGGGTGGTGCGTGTAGTAGGATTACACTCTCGAGGCGCACAAGGATCAAGCATGTCGATCATGATGGTGTCGCTTGAAGCATCCCAGATGGTGATCAAGGTAGAATCAACTATCTGTTACCCCTAGGTGGGTATAAATAGGCAAGCCCTAGGAGTATCTACGAGTAACGAATATCTGTGTATCCAAACCGACCTGTTAAGCCCCCGAACCCGTTAATTATCCAAATATATATTAACAATCTTCTCCTATATTTATGACAAATAACGTGTACGTCTCAAAGTGCAGAAAGTAGAGCGTACTAAAAGAAAAGTTTTCGATTTTACACATTTTCAGAATAGTTAACACATTTAAACATAAGTAGGAGTTTTCAAAAAACAGTAACATAAACATCCACACATAAAGTGCTACTCAGGAATAAATAAGTCTGGAAATAAAATAACAATGAATCAAAACATATAACAATTCTACTCTGAGAGTATATCATCAGCATCCATGTCATAGTATAGTTTCTCTCCTTCATCTTCACCAGTGTCTGCAAGAAATTTCATAAGTCAGATTCTATGAATTCATAAACATATGCAGTGACGTATCAAAGTAAACTAGCTCAGTAAACTAGCTCTACATAAATGAGTTTAGTACTTGTAGTAATAGTGAAGTAACACTGTCAGCATATCTATCCAGTATCAGTAGGACCAGTCAAGTTATGATTTTAATAAATCGCACATTGTTATCTTACTCATTAGTGATCACTGTGTACCTTATCATATGACTTGGCACACGATCATTTGCAACATTATCAAATGTGGAATAATGTGTTATGATCACTAATGTTAGATTAACTCATACAACGACTTTCTATTTTCAGTTGAATAATTCTCGAATCAACTTACAATGAGAGAGATGTTAAGTCATCAAATGTGAAGTGACTAGCATCCAACCATCTTGGGTTTTCATAAAGAAATTATTTTGGGTTTTCAGTCTAATATTAGATGCTTGAATGTAGCAACTATAGGCTCTTACCATTAAAACATAAACAAAAGAGGAGAGTTTCATACTTCTATGAACTTTAATCTCATTTTCCCCGATGTTTTGATTGTGAGAGCTCTATTTAAGCATTTTGTTATGACGTCTGCAACATTATCTTTCGACCTCACATCAAGTAGGGTCATAATCTCTTGACTCGTGAGGGAGGTCAACCAGACTTACTTCATCCTTAGTTTCCTTCTTTTGATATTGAACAAAGTGTTCGTAGCAATCATTTTAGTAGTCTGATTGTCGTAGTAAACTGTAACAAAACTCATTTTCAGGCTTGACATTGGAATGTTTATTACCAAATCTCTTATCCAATCTGCTTCTTCTCCTGCTGAAGCTAGAACATAGAGTTTGGATTATCTCTTGGACTTCCATGCTACAACTGCTCCTCCTAGTGTGAATATAAATCCACTAGTGAACTTGCTGTCGTTTATTTTGAGCACCATGATGTATTAGAATATCCTTCCAGGATTGGAGGATAACCATAGTAACATAAAACATACTTTTGGGTGTCCTTTAAGTATCTCATTAGCCTATCGAGGGCATCCCAATGGTTTTAGCTAAGATTACTAGTGAACCACACACTGACCGTAAAGTCTATGTTAGGTCTAGTACAGACCATAACATACGTGAGACTACCAATCAGTTTAGCATAATTTAACTGTCTGACCGCAGCTCCTTCATTGGGCTTTAAGCGGATGTTATAATCATGTAGTGTCTCTAATGCTCTACTTTCATTGTATTCCCGCGTATCCAACATAGATTTTATGTAGTGACTTTGACTTAGGGAAATGTCATTTTTCCCAAAGCTCACTTGCATGCCTAGTATAGTTTGAGCTACACCGAGGTCTTTAATGCTAAACTCTTTCATTAGTCCTGTCTTAACGTAATCCACTTTGGATTGATCAAAACCAAAAATCAGCATGTCATCCACATATAAACATGTTATAGCGACTTTATTTGATCTATGACGTATGTAAAGATATTTATCAGAGAGACTCAACATGAATCTCATGTATTTTACACTATCGTCAAACTTCTCATGCCATAATTTTGGTGCTTGTTTTAGTCCATATAGTGACTTAATTAACTACAGACCTTACTTTCGTGACCTTCTACTATGAAGCCTACAGCTTGGCCCACATATATCTCTTCGTTCAAATCTCCATTCAAGAACACAGTCTTAACATCCATTTGATGAACAATAAAGTTCTCAATAAATGCAATAGTAAGGAGGATCCTAATGATTGCTAAGTGACACACTGGTGAATATACATCAAAGTAATCCACCCCACTAACTTATGTGAAATCTTTAGCCACCAGATGTGTTTTATACTTAGCTACGCTACAATCAGGATTAAGCTTTTTTTCATAACTGACTTACACCCTATAGTTTTAGCCCCTTTTGGCTTATCAACTAACGTCCAGGTATTGTTTTGAAGTAGAGAGTTCATCTCTTCATCTATGACTTCTTTTCAGAGTAGTGAATCCTTTGATCTCATCGCTTCCTTAGGTAGATAGATCAGCCTAGATGTGGTAAGTGATAAAATCACTACCGAAGGTTCTAGGAGTTCTCTCTCTCACCAAATTCTTTCTAAACTATAGACCACTATTATCTACTGGAACTGAATAGGAGGTGCTCGGTACTAAGTCATGATTTTCCTCAGTAATAGTTGCTTGCATATCTGGGATTGAATGGTTCTTGTCTCTATTAAATTTATCTTCGAAGAACACCGCATCCCTAAATTCTATAATGATGTTATTAGAAATGTCTAAGAATCTATCTACAACACTATCCTCAGCATAACCTAAGTAGACATAGGTGTTGGTACTAGGTCCAAGCTTAGACTTTCTAAGGTCAGAAACCCTAACATAGGCTATACAGCCCCAAGTCTTAAGTCTAGTTATAGACGGGGTCTTTTAAATCAAATCTCCTAGGGTGTGACCTCTAACTTAGCATGAGAGACTTTGTTTAGAATGTGGTTTGTAGTTAAAACTGCTTCTCTCCAATAAGCAGTAGGCATGCCAGCAATGAAGACCATAGAATTCAACATCTCTGTTAACGTTCTATTTTTTCTCTCGGCTATACCATTCGATTGAGGTGAGTAAGGAGCAGTGGTTTCTGTTATAATTCCTTAAGAGGAAAGGAAACTTCTGAACTCGCTGGACACGTATTCTCCTCTTCTATCACTTCTGAACCTTTTTTATCATGTCTAATTGATTTTCTACCCTAGTTTTGAAAAGACGGAACTCTTCAAACACTTTATCTTTAGTTTTCAGAAGATAAATGTGACAGAACATAGAGCAGACATCTGTAAATGTGAGCATATACTTCCTTCCTCCTCTAGTGACAAAACTTTTAAATTCACATATGTCGGAATGTATTAGCTCTAGGAGTGTTGTGCTCCTAATAACCATACTAAAAGGTTTTCTAGTGATCTTAGTCTGATCACACACTTCACATTTCTCAGGTTGATTTTTAGTGTCTAATGTGATAAGATGAGTTCTAGCTATTTGGAACATTTTCCTATAGTTCACATGTCCTAATCTCTCATGTAGAGTCTTTGGGCTAACTAAATTTGATTATACTTGTTGAACTATCTCGTTTGTTAGACTTGTTAGTATATTTTATTTTAGACGTAAGCACAATAAAAATAGTGTGAGTTAACATACAATATTACTCTACCTCCACAGAAATTAAAATGCATACCAACATCACAAAGTAAACCAATAGACACTAAATTAGTAGGTTGTGAAAAAAATAAATTTTTACCTGAGGACAAGACCAAGGTAGCACTCCCAGTATGGGTCACCTCGATCTCTCCTCAATTGCAGTTTTTCACTGTTTCCATAACTACTGTGATCTTAGTTAGTGGACCCTTGTCATTAAACACATGACAGGTAGCAACGTTATCCATCCACCACTCAGAAGGCCAACATGTTGTATTTTGTGGGGCTTCCTCTTTCTAATCCAGTCTGTTCATTTCAGACTTGAATGTGAGACAGTTTGCTTAAGGTCAATGAAAGGCGAGGATTCAGGGAATTCAGAAGGTCATCCCTGCAAAAATCTTTGTCTTTACTCCACTGATATTTATCTATATCCTCTCGGATAGTGGTAAAATCATTGAGCATTGTGTGATAAATCTCTTATTTTTCAAGTCAAGTTAAGCATGGAGTTTCCACCTCTAGAAATCAGTAGGATTGAAAACTGTAATTTTACTGCAATCATAGGAGCTATATTTTAACATTTTTAAAAATGAAAAACGCAAACTGAAAAAATAACACCTGATCCGAGTAGAGTCGATCGAGTCCACTTCAGATCCAATCCATAAAATAAGTGTTTGCTCCTCCTCTCTGGCTAACCACGATCACCGAAGGCTAGATTCAATCAGCAAACTCCTGAGATGCACACCTAGGAATTCGACGTAGATCTCAACAATATAGAGAGATCCCGAAGACAAGGTGGAGATCCTTCCAGGCTTCGGTCCTCTTCGAAACTTGATCTCCTTTAAAATGAACAGAAAAACAAAAAAGAAAGAGAATCCGACACAGGAGTTTGGCAAACAAAGACTTGAAGCAGCAATTTCCTCAAAAGATTTCTTCTCTCTGTTCGGCTCCTTGAAGACCACGATCTTAAAGCGGATAAATCAATCCACTTTTAGATCCAAACAATGGCCAAAATCTCTACTTAGAGAAGCTTTAGCGTCAACTGTTAAGGGCCTGATCATCTTATCTCATCTCGGACAACAAATCTGCTGCATGTTTCTGAACAACCTTCAATTGTTCATCAACCTCGTGCTCAAAATCAATGAAGAGAACAACAAAGCCGTATTTAGAAAACTACCAAGCAGTGGAACTTGCTCTCATTTTAAGAATAAAGCTCTATGGCCTGATCTCACTTGAAATCATAATACCCGAGCACCACATAATTAGTGGCGCTATAACTCAGTGGAATCCATTAATAGCGTTCTATGCCTACAAGCTCCTCAAATCAATACTTGTGCAAATAATCTCCCTGAGTCAGCCTGACCTAAAGGACCAACGACAAAGAGTCTCCCTTCAGATCGTGTGCCTGGTGGTCAGCCTCATGATCCCACTATGATTAGTGGGGATCATGGGCAATGAGTTATTGGCAACCCAATTTTCTTATATATTTTATCTTCACCTCATCAATTATTATGTGTGATATATTGATCATAAGAAAATTATTTGGCACAGTGATATATTTATACCATGAAAAGTAACTCTATAATAGGTAATATATATAATGTATTTAATAATTGATGAAAGTACTTTAATTATCATACATATATATACTATTTGATATACATTAACAAATCGTGTATGCGGTGGTTAGCCCTGTTGAAATTATTGAAGTGTGAAGTAGGGGAAGTCGGGCAGACTGTTTGCACAGTTCGCACAGACCACAGAGATCGCGTGGACTAGGCAGATAACATTGGCGGGTTGCCTAGTCGGACAACCGGTTTTAGCTGTGGTTCTTCTCTGGCGGTCTGGACCAGCAAGCTCTCTGGTGGAGTAACCAGGCGGATAAGATTGTTTATACGCGGGTTAGTGGCAGACTCTTTGGAGTTTGCAGGTGTCCGACATGGATCAGTGCTTGCGGTCTGGGTGTTGGATCGTGATATAAGCACTGTTCAATCAGGTTGCCTGGAGGTTGCACGGTCTGATGGAGCAGTCTGCATGGGTGCTTGCGGACTGGGGTTTTTCAGTTGAGCGCGACCTTGGTTTCAGGTGGCGCGGTCTAGTTTGATGATCGCGGGTTTCTCGTGGACTTGGTCTTGGGGGGACTAAGTACAGCTTGTTGCCTAGCTCGTCATGTTCTCTTTGTGCGGATTGGTTGTCAACTCGCCTTGGTTCTGTGTTCGCGCGAGTTGAAGGACTGATGGTATATCTGGAAAGGGTTGTCTGGGCGCAGCTTGGCGAGCTGGTTGGTATTCGCGTTATGCGAATACATTTGTTAGTCTGCACAGGTTGATGGGCGGTTATCTTATTAGTGTAGGTGGTGACGACACTCCTCCCCACGTCTATAAATAGGACCCCCGCCTCGTCATAACTACCAGTGAACAGTAAGAATGATCTCGCGCTTAAACTTGCAGTTAAGGTTTTCTAACCGCTGCGACTAAGGAAGTTATTCTGTGCAGGCTGTGCGACTAACACCAGGTGGCTAGGTGACTAGCAAGAACGTTGGTGTGGAACAATTCGTGGATACAGTCAGTGGTTTAGCAGCAGGTCGTAGTCCTTGCGGCTTGGTCTCTTCCTCAAAGTTGTGGATAAGTGGAGCAGTTCACCTGGTCTATCAACGGGTTTTGTTCGGTCTCTCTCAGCTTGCAATAACAGATGTCTGCACAGTTTGTCGCGGTTAGGCGGCTTCGGAGGTCTTGGCGGACTCTACTGACGAGTAGGCGGTTTGTGCGGTTACTGGAGTCAGTTCGCGCAGTTTCTTTTTGCTGCTAGTTTTGGTTCCCTGGTTTACATTGTAGAATCATATCTTGCAATGTATACTTCGCCCTGTAATAGAAGTTGATTTCAGTTGGAAACTCTTGCGCCTCTATTGTTGATGTCTTTTATTTGACTTCAGTTGTGGTTTAGTGTTCTTGCGATCTCATTAAATCATATTAAGAAATTTTTACATGGTATTAGATGAGTGTTGAAGAGTATCAGTTCACCTTCATTGAATTTCAAGTGATTCGGTGATAGCATGGAAGCCGGTTACGCAAGAGGGATTGAAATCGAGCTATTAACGCAGACCAACTTTAATCGTTGGAAGTCCTGCATGGAGAGCTACCTTCTAGGCGAGGATTTATGGGAAGTTGTCGGTGGAGACAACCAGCAAGAAGTGGTCGCTATTGGAGGCAATGTTGAGGCTGTGAAGGCGTGGAAGCCTATAGATGCTAAGGCTGCATTTGCTATTAAGCGCAATGTTTCACCAGAGCTGTTCGATCACATTATTGATTGTCGATCAACAGCTTAGATTTGGATGGCCACTGATGGCCTGCTCAACAAGAAGAATATAGCTCGGCTATAATTCTTGGAGAATGAGTTGGTTAAGTCCACTCAGGGGGACCTGTCGGTATCATCTTTCTTCTTAAAGATGAAGAACATCTGCGCTGAGATTTCAGCACTGGGCCCGGATGAGCCCATCTCAGAGGCGAAGCTGAAAAGGAACATCATCCGCGGATTGCAGAAGGAGTATGTGGCCTTTGTAACTTTTATTCATGGCATGGCCAATCAGCCGTCATTGCTGGAGCTAGAGAACCTGTTAGCTTCGCAGGAGAGCCTAACAAAGCAGATGGCTGGAGTGTCGGTCTCCAAGAGAGATGGCGATGTTCTCTTCTCATTCCAGAAGAAGAGATGGGACAGGAAGAAGAAGACGCATGTTGGAGATGGTCCATCTTCTTCATCACAGTAGAAGAGGAGCAAGCCTCCTAAGGCTGACGACAGGAAGAAGCGGAGCGGACCACGATGCTACAGATGTAACCAACTTGGTCACATTCGCAAGGATTACAAAGTTAAACTTCAGCCAGGACATACTGCAGAGAAGGAGGCTGAGTCCAAGCCTAAGGATGGAGAGTGGGGAAGTTCCTTTGTGACGGGAACTTGTGTCCATGCACTTTTCTCCATTAATTATCAGGAGGACTGGATTGTAGACTCCGGGTACGGTCATCACCTCATGGGGGGTGTCTCCAAGTTCTCATTGTTGGATCTAGTGGCCAACCTTAGAGGGGGGGGGGGGTGAATAAGGTTTGTGAGTGTTTTTAGAAATTAATAATTTCACGCATTAGAACAATCACAGAGAAAACAATTTCATTGCATTAAGTCAATAATGAACAACAGTAAGAGATGAGTATACAACAAAACTTGATCTTTATGGCGTCAAAGATCAGAGATGATGAGAATAAGGATTCTTTTGGTTTATATACCGACCAAACTATGACCGGTTGACTCTTACCCTTTCCCTCCAAGAAAGGCGTTCAAGCCCACTCTTCACCTCCACAAAAGGAAGGGTCTTAGAGTCCACTCTTCACCTCCACACAAGGAAGGGTCTTAGAGCCCTGCTAGATCCTCCGATCTAGACGTCCCAAATCCCGGGACGATTTACTGCAGAATCCTTCCCGGATTCCGACGACCCTCTCCGGTCGATTTCCCTCTCTAAAAGCTAAACAATAAATGAAAATAGAATATAAAGATTAAGAGTAAAGATGATAAGAAAATGAAGTTCTCCCTCTTGACGACTTCTCCGGTGTGCGATCTACGACCGGTGCTTGAGATCTTCGTTGGCTAGCAACCGGTCGGTTCTCAGTGGTCGATGAAGATTCTGGATTGCCGGAGTTCTTCGTTCACGAATAAGAGGGAGAAGGCTTCCTTCAACTTTGACGAAGACATGTGGAGACGGGCGCAAGGAGGCGGCCAAAATCTGGAGTTCTGAAAAACCTTCATCAAAATTCGTCTTGGAGAGATAATGACACCAGGAAACGCAGCGGCTTTTATACGTCTTCATGAAAACAGGCTACAGCCGGCGGTAAGACTAGCGCCTGCGATAGTGTCGCACGCTTTTTGTACTAGTTGTCCTCCAAATTTGGAAAATAATTTTTCGAAACGATCTTTTTCCTTTTCATTTGAACTAACGCCGCGCAGTAACATAGGATGCGATGTTCCTGAAAAGGCAACACCCGTTTGACAGGGCTAGCGCCGCGCGGTAGGTGCTACCGCCGAAATCTTCCAGAGCGCTAGGTCCAAATAAATCGTCGAGTTAGCGCCTGCGGTAGTACTAACGCCTGACGGTATCCCCTCTCGATGTGCTGCCTTCGAAAACTCCTCGAGAGTTAGCGCGACGCGGTAGAGCTAGCGCCGAAACCATCCAGAGCGCTAGGTCCAAATAAATCATTGCGTTAGCGCCTGCGGTAGTACTAATGCCTGGCGGTACCCCCTCTTGACGTTTTGCCTTCGAAGCTTCTCGAGAGCTAGCGCGGCGCGGTAGTGCTAGCGCCTGGCGGTATCCCAGTATCTCGAGTCTCGACACTTCTTCTCTCGATGTTTGTCGACTGGCTAGTGTGACGCGTTAGTGCTAGCGTCTGGCGGTAGCATCCATATGAGCCTTCTCTATTGCTTGCATCTTACAACATGCACACTCTATCAACATACAACATGATCAAATACAACCGGGGATTTGATATTCTCAAACACAAGGAATGTGAAACATCGGTTCCAACACTAATCTCTGCAGGAGATCAAAGGTAATGTCTCCATTGTTACTATTGATGATACTATGCATGGTGTAGAGAAGAAGGGATCGGTTTCTTTGGGTAGTGATTAGGGGACACTCACGTTGCGGAGTGTGTATCACGTACCTGGGATGAAGAAAAATCTCTTCTCTGTGACCAATGCGGTGGATACTAGATATTACGTTCTGTTCGGCCCGACAGAAGTGAAGTTTCTCTAAAACGTTTTAGCTATGAAAGCTGACGTTACTCATGTTGGGAGGAGGGTGAAAGACTTGTTTGATTTATCGACAAGTACTTATGTTGACAAGATAAAGGCAAATGATAACGCTATTATCTGGTACGTGAGGTTGGGGCATGTAAGAATGGACAAGCTAAAGGCTATGCCGGTGAAAGGGCTGGTACATGGTCTGCCTAGTATTTCCTTTTACGGAGATGGTCATGTCTGTGTCGGTTGTCAGTATGGAAAGGCACATCGCCTTCCATTTGACATATCACAGACTAAGTGTAAAGCACCGTTGGAATGAATTCACGGTGATCTAGTGGGGCCTAACGTCACACCCAGTCTCGGGGGAAGCAGGTACATGCTTGTTCTTGTTGATGACTTTTCAAGATATACCTGGGTATATTTCTTGAAGGAGAAGGCAGAAGCATTCAGGGAGTTTGTGGAAATCAATGAGCTTGTGTAGGGTCAGCTCAGTCTGCGGATTAAGAAGTTGAGAACAGATAATGACGGAGAGTTCACTTCGTTTGTTTTCTCTAACTTCTGCAGAAAGTTCGGCAACCAACGGAAGCTTACTTGTGCTCACACTCCACAGCAGAACGAAATTACAGAGCGGAAGATCCGTCATCTGATGAAGACCTGCAAGTGCTGGCTTCACGCAAAAGGCATTCTTAGGGCCTTCTAAGCGGAGGGAATGACCTGCTCAGCGTAAGTCATCAACAGGATGCCCCTTAGTCCAATCAATATGAAATCTCCTTATGAGTTGGTATTCAAGGAGAAGCCCAACATGGAACATTTTCGGTTGTTTGGGTCGACTTGTTATGTGCACGTTCCAGATGCGCTCAGAACGAAGCTAAATGCGAAAGTAAGGAAGCTAGTCTTCGTTGGATATGATGAGCGCAAGAAGGAATGAAAGTGCATGGATCCAGAGACACGGAGGTCTGTTGTCTCCCGGGTTGTGGTATTTGATGAGTTAACATCATACCAGAATAGATCGTATATAGAGCTTCAGGAGAGCAAGTCTGATGGAGGACAAGGAGATGTTACTCGGGATCTTTTGGTGGAGTTGCCTGTGTCGCCAGGTGCTTCAGCGACAACTAGCTCTAGGGCGGATGCTTATGGATCTAGAAGCAGGGGGAGCGATGCTCCTGGTGTTCCCGGTATCAGAGCTAGCACATAAGAAGCAGCGGGAGTGGTGGATCAGGGTCAATCCCTGCGGAGGTTCAAAAGGACAATTATTCCACCATCTCGGTATAGGGACGGAAACACGGTGAACCTTGTCTCATATTTCTTCGCAGGTCCCTTGGATGAACGTGAGTCTTCGAGCTTTGAGAATGCCATTGAAGTCAAGGAGTGGGAGAATGCTATGGATGAGGAGATAACTACTCTTAGGAAGAATGAGACTCTGGTTCTTATGCCTAAAGTCGAAAGCATCACTCTTGTGACATGCAAGTAGGTATACAAGCTAAAGAAGAAGGCTGATGGGAGTATCGAGCGGTACAAGGCTCGCCTTGTAGCTCGGGGGTTCTCTCAACAGTTCAGGGAGGATTATGAGGAGACGTTTAGTCCTGGGGCCATGATGACTTTGGTACGGGTGGTGGTCTCCTTGGCCGCTTGCCAATGGTGAAAGATATGGAAACTTGACGTGAAGAATGTTTTTCTCTACGGTTAGATTGACAAGGACATATTCATGGTGCAACCATCGGGTTACGTATCTGAAGAACATCGAGGGCACGTCTGCAAGCTAAAGAAGACCCTCTATGGTCTGAAGCAAGTGCCTAGGGCGTGGTATGGGAAGATCGCAGAATATCTCCCATTATGCAGGTACTTTGCTTCAGACTTAGATTCCAGTCTGATTTGTTAAGAAGCAGGGGAAGCTTCAGGTCCTCGTTCTGTTATACGTTGATGATATGATCATCACGGGGAACTCAGAGGCAAAAGTAGCTAGGCTCCATGCTGAGCTAGCTATCCAGTTCGAGATGAAGGATCTGGGTGAGCTTCATCATTTCCTCGGGATCAAGGTGCAGAGGCAGAAGGATGACATGCTTGTTTCCCAGAATGGCTATACGGAGCAAATCGTTAAGCGATTCGGCATGGGGGATGGGAAGAGCAGTTCTATTCCTCTAGAGGTTGGCGTTAAGCTTCGGTGGGATGAGGGAAGGGTTTTTCCAGACCCTTTGGTGTTCCGATCTCTTGTGGGGAGTCTGATATATCTGACTATTACTAGGCCGGATATTGCTTATGCAGTAGGCCGAGTGAGTCGGTATATGGCGGAGCCGCAAAAACCTCATATGGTGGTGGCTAAAGGTATCTTGAAATACATCAAGTCTACCTTGGAGATGGGTCTCTTGTACTAGAGGGACACATGCTTTTGTTTGCATGGCTACACAAATGCTGATTATGGGGGAGACACAGATGATCGGAAGTCAACATCTGGCTATGTATTCTTCACGGGATCGGCGACAGTTTCGTGGTGTAGCAAGAAGTTGGATTCGGTGTCCGTCTCCACTACTGAGGCAGAGTATAAGGCTTCGACCTCGGATGCTCAAGAAGCCATTTGGCTTAGGCGGTTAGTAGATGACATCCATGTCAAGGTGCGACATCCTACTCTGATTCGTGGGGATAATGAGAGTGCTCTCAAACTGGTGAATAATCCAATTTGTCACACGCGGATGAAGCACATCGAGATCGGGCATCACTTCATACATGTGAAGGTGCTGGAGAGGTCTTTGATGGTTGACTACGTTCGAAGTCAGGATAATGTGGTGGATATCTTTACCAAGCCATTACTGAAGGGGTCGTTTACTCGGTTACGGGAGTTGCTCGGGCTGGTTTCTACTTCTCACTTCAAGGGAGAGTGTTGAAATTATTAAAGTGTGAAGTAGAGGAAGTCGGGCGGACTGTTTGCACAGTTCGCACAGACCGCAAAGATTGCGCGGACTAGGCATATATCATTGGTGGGTTGCCTAGTCGGACAGTCGGTATTAGCTGTGGTTCTTCTCTAGCGTTCTGGACCAGCAAGCTCTCTGGTGGAGTAACCGGGCTGATATGTTTGTTTATTCGCAAGTTAGTGGAGGACTCTTTGGAGTTCGCAGGTGTCCGACATGGATCAATACTTACGGTCTGGGTGTTGGATCGTGGTATAAGCATAAATGTTCGGTCAGGTTGCTTGGAGGTCACGCGGTCTGATGGAGCAGTCCGCATAGGTGCTTGCAGACTGGGGTTGTTCAGTTGAGCGTGACCTTGGTTTCAGGTGGCGCAGTCTAGTTTGATGACCGCGGGTTTCTCGTGGACTTGGTCTTGGGGGGACTAAGTCCAGCTTGTTGCCTAGCCCGTCATGTTCTCTTTGTTTGGACAAGTTGTCAGCTCGCCTTGGTTTTGTGTTCGGGCGAGTTGACAGACAGATGGTCTATCCGTCAAGGGTTGTCTGGGCGCAGCCTGACGAGCTGGTTGGTATTTGCGTTATGCGGATGTATGTGTTAGTCAGTACAGGTTGATGAGAGGTTATCCTATCGGTGTAGGTGGTGACGACACTCCTCCCCACGCCTATAAATAGGACCCCCCGACTCGTCATAACTACCAGTGAACAGTAAGAATGAGCTCGCGCTTAAACTTGCGGTTAAGGTTTTCTAACAGCTGCGACTAAGGAAGTTATTCTGTGCAGGCTGTGCGGCTAACACTAGGCGGCTAGATGACTAGCTGGAACGTTGGTATGGAACAGCTCGCGGATACAGTCAGCGGTTTAGCATCAGGTCGCAGTCCTTGCAGCTTGGTCTCTTCCTCGGAATTGCAGATAAGTGGAGCAGTTCGCCCGGTCTATCAGCGGGTTCTGTTCGGTCTCTCTCAGCTTGCAATAACAGAAGTTCGCGCGGTTTGCCGCGATTATGCAGCTTCGGCGGTCTTGGCGGACTCTGCTGGCGAGTAGGCGGTTTGTGCGGTTATTGGAGTCAGTCCGCGTGGTTTCTTCTTGTGCTGGTTTTGGTCCCCTGGTTTACATTGTAGAATCATGTCTTGCAATGTATACTTCACCCTGTAATAGAAGTTGATTTCAGTTGGAAACTTTTGTGCCTCTATTGCTGTTGTCTTTTATTTGACTTCAATTGTAATTGAGTGTTCCTGCGATCTCATTAGCTCCCATTAATAAATTTTTACAAGCCTCATGATCCCACTATGATTAGTGGGGATCATGGGCAATGAGTTAGTGACAGTCCAATTTTCTTATATATTTTAGGGTGGTGATATTGGTACACCACGTCTCGCTATTGACACCCTATTTTGAAACTTAAAACCCCCTTTTTTGTACCGTAAACCTAATATTCATACCCCCCTCACCCGATGCCATCCGCGACCCCGCCCAGGTGCGTCCCTCTTCCTTCGCAGTTCGCCGCTCCCCGGAGGCGCGTCTCCCGCCGGCTGGCCCTCGGTTTTCCGTCAAGTAGATGGCGGTGATATCGCCGCTTTGCAAGTAGCCGGCGACGCTCGCCCTAACATGTCCCGATTGCGGTTGTCGTCCCTCTTCCGCCGTCTTCTTTTACGGGTATGTTTCCTTTTACAGGTAAGAGTCCTATTCCTTCATCTTCAAGCTCTCATCGGCAGCATTTGATTCCAGGTTTTAGGGTTTTCTCCATTTCTGTTTGCCCAGTAGAAGTTAAAGCCCTTCCAGTTTGTAGGTTTTATGTCTGCTGAAACTGAATCCAATTACAAGTGGGCTCTTGAGTGCTTCAAACTGACACTTGATGAAAATGTGGTGCCCAATGTATTTTTAACGGACCGTGAAATTGCCTTGATGAATGCGGTTAGAGTTGTTTTTCCGAAGACAGTTAATTTGCTATGCCAAGTACATATAAATCGCAATATCTTGGCACATAGCAAAAAATATTTTAGTAAAGGGAAAGATTTTGAAGTTTTTATGTGTGTATGACAAAACATTATGAATTCAACTTCTGAAAATGATTTTCAAATGCGGGTAAATTAAATGATGATTGACTATTACGCGACTCCTTTGATTATCAGGTATGTAAGTATTGCAGTTTCTAGTATTAATATCTTAATTTATTAATCTAATATCATTGTTAATTTACAGAGTTCACATTCTATATAATACCCTTTTGGCGAAAGATGGGGTCCTCATATACACTACAAATTATTAGGTAAGATTAATAAGACAAATTTCAATTATAATTTTTTAATTTGTCTCTTGATTTTTAAATTTAAATACACTATTCAGCAGGGACATCAACTTTTTGGGGGACACTTGCGAATGTTGTCCCCGTATTTTTGACAAAAAATGGGGTCCTCATATAGACTACCCGTGTTTTGGGCGATTTATTTAAATTGCAAACTAATTTTATGTTACAACAAATTTTGAGCGATGTATATATTGCAAACTAACTTTATGCTGACTTTTAATATTTTGTAGATGTTGCACCAATGTATATTTGTAACAAGTTATCATGAGCAGGTGAAAGCTAAATGATGACAATCAATATATTACCTTTATTGCACAACATGTGATTATTAGTGTTTTAATTAGACATCGTATGCTACCGTTTACAATTTTAAATTTAGGGTATAAATAGAGAGTGAGTGTACAAATAAATTTTCGGGGTGTACAAACATCCATGGGTTATAAATAGCTATTTATGGTGTACTAATATCACCACCCATATTTTATCTTGACCTCATCAACTATTGTGTGATATATTGATCATAAGAAAACTATTTGTCACCGTAATATATTTATACCATGAAAAGTAACTCTACAATAGGCAATATATATGATGTATTTAATAATTGATTGAAGTAATTTCATTATCATACATATATATACTATTTGATATAAACTGAGCCGGATCTAAGGGAAAATATTAGTGGATTTGAATTCCACTCTTTGAGGCAGTTAATTTTGACTATTTATACGTCAAAACGGTGAACAGATGACAGATGAATGATTATTCTAAGATGAAGACACTCAATTTTTTGTGTGATGAAGGAATATGATGTCTGCCCCGGAATTAATGATTAGATCGTGTGATCAGTTATTAAAAAACAGAAGTCCAATTAAAGTGTGTCAAATTGCAAAAGGTTCTTTTTTTAATGGTGGATACATATTAATATAAAAATTAATCATTTTATATGATGATAATAATGATAGCTAAACAATTATTTTAATCCACCACTTAAGTACTGTTAATGTAAGCGATTGAACCAGTGCTAGCTCTAATTGGCTATCATGGTGGCTAACTCCATATGGCTAGTGCTAACTAGCTAGGCGTATATAGTCATGCTAATGAATATGCTTAAATTATATCACTGTTAACTATACCTATTTTGAGCATCTCCTATGTTGTGAATATGATGCCATTATTGGAAATTTGAACTATAATAATACTTTTCATTAAAAGGGAGAGAAAAAAAATCAATACTTAATCTTGAGTGCTATTTTTCTTGTATGAGCATAAAGTTGAACATGCTTTAGCCTTAAATTCGCGTGGGCCAAGACAATCAAATCAACTTGGGACTTAACTATACAAATAGTTTTGGGATAACAATGATTAGACACGCTTAAAATCACGTCGCAATATCGATCTATCGCTACTTTACGTTAACTATTTGTAAATAATGGCGCATCTTTATATATTCTTAGATGTTACTTTATTGTATTCGTGTAATAGTTTATGTGTGTGCGACTTCGAGTCGAAATCATCAGTTGATGTAACATTGGTGCAAATTGATTGTTATCTTCTCTCCTATTTGTGGGCGAAATGTTATTTGAAAGTTAACATGCTTCCACTTATGCACATTTATTTATTTGTGTTGAACCATTTACAATGTTATAATACATTATAATGCACATTTTTTGTTCTTTAACAACATCTGATAAATGTTAATTAAAGTTGTAAAATGAAAAAAATGTCAAAGGGTGTTGCATATATAAGCATTACCAAAACTTAACACAAAGTCAACAATTTATCATACATTTAGGCCCTTTTTGGGGAGTATTTTTTCCGTACAGGTAGCATTCCCTTCTCTGGGAGCGGGTGAGATCCAAGCCGCACATCTTTAAATTCAGCGTTTGTGCTTTATCAATATAATAAAAAAAAACAAAAACAAGCAAAGTATAAACTTTAAAGGCCCACCGGATGGCTCTTGCGCTACCCGCGCTCCTTCCTCTGAGAGCGGGTAGCGCAAGAAAATTATATTGCTTTTTGGGAGGGGTTTTTTTTCCTCCTTTCCGTTTTCTGGAAAACGTCACCGTCCATAATATTGTGCTTGTTTTAGGGATTGTGACTTTTTAAAAAGGTAAAATAATTCCTTTTCGATGAGAAGAGTTTTCCACTGATAGAGAAAACATACACAATATTATGGACGGTGATATTTTCCAGAAAATAGAAAGTAGAAAAAAAAGTCCTCCCAAACAGAACCTTAAACAACACTCCAAAAAAATTGTTGCATATAGTACTCTTAGAGAATAGACAACAATTCTTCGATATATCAATTGCAACATTTTACAATTTTTTATTTTTAGTGATATAATTAAAAAATGTTGCAAAATAGTGCTTTTAAATACTAGAGAATTACCTTCTATGAAAAATCTATTTAATGGAGAATTAAAAATTACACCTGAACAAAAAAAATCAAGAATGGGAAATACAAGTAAAGGTGGTGGTGTTGTTGTTGTTGTTGTTGATTATGGATGTAGCATTCTTAATAATACCAAATATGAAGAATACAATATATAATTATGTGTGTGTGTGTGTGTGGGGGGGGGGGGGGGGGGGGGGGGGGTAACATTAGAAAATAAATCAATCCATATTATTAGAATTTGCTAATATAGTTTAGATAAGTAATCTTATTGTATATATACTTATTTGATTATTTCTTATAATATTTAATTATAAAATTATATTACACACTTATCTTCATTCTTTATTAATTTATATTAAATATAAAGAGTTTATAATTTTATATCATATTACTTTTTAAATTCCTAATAAAAACGACAATATATAATTATCTTATAGATAGTTCTAAGCTTAATTAGCTTTTTATTGGGAAAAAATATGTAATTATGTTGAAATAGTAGATGCAATCATACAATAGTTCAAATAAAAATGAAGTTCAAATTAGCAGATTTTCTAATTTATTATACAGATAATCAAAATAATTATTTAATAAAAATTAAGTCAAATTAGAAGAATTTCTTAATTTATAATAAAAATAATTGAAATATTTATTTAATATAATTATCTAAGTATATAACTATTTTTGCCATAATTAAAAATATTACACATTAAGAATTTACATTACATATTTTGTATACTTTGTTGAAATTGGTGAAGTGAAAGTGGGTGGTCGGGTAGTCCAGACGGATTAGGCGGACTGACTGCGCTGATTGGTTCTTAGTCCGGCGGGTTGGTGGTTGGCGACCTGCGTTGCTGCTGCGGGCTGTGTTGCGGACTAAGCGGACTGCGCGGACTGGATTGAGTCCGGCAGTGTTCTGTGTTCAGCAGGTGATGCGCGCGGCCTGTGCGGACTGGGCTTGGAGTCCGCTCTTCTTCTTTGAAGTTGCGGTAAGCCGCGGTCTGGGCTTGGAGCTGGCGGACTGGTTTGGTATCCGCCGAGCTCATTATCCTTTCTGGACTTGCTCTTGTGGAGTTCAGGGTTTCCGCAGTGTCCGCTGTGACCGGGTCTTTGTGCTAGTGGTCGCGGACTGCGTGAGATGGAGTTGGTTTCCGCAGTGTCCGCAGTGACCGGGCGGTGTGCCTGTGGTCTGGACATTGCGAGCTGGGCTGTTGTCCGCAGTGTCCGCTGTGACCAGGCGGGTTGCCTGTGGATGCGGACTGGTGCTTGCGGACAGGCGTGTTGTCATGCCTTCGGCGGACTGGCTTTGTTCTCAGCTAGTGGCTCTTGCGTCCTGGCTAGTCCTGCAGTGTTCTGCGGACTGAGCGGACTGCCCTGAGCTTCTCGCCATCTCGCCGTGTCTTGTTTGCCTTGTGCGGGCGGACTGTGCGGATTGTCATTATTAGCTGCGACCAAGGGGCGGTGCCTCTATCTCATAGGGTGGTGACCACACTCCTCACCTGACCTATAAATAGGACCCCCCCTGGCATGCCATTTGCAACAGAGTGAACAGTGGCGCGGCTAGCAGTGTCAAACCAGGAGTTTGGTTCTGATCTCTGGAGTTTGCGGGCTGCATTCGGCGATTTCTAGCATCAGCTTTTATCTCAAGTTCTTCTCTGTCCGTGCGACCTCGCGGTTTCTGCGGATAGGCGGCGTGTTCCTCTGTTCAGCAGCAGTTCGGCGAATAAAGGGTTGTCCGCGCGACCTCGCGGTCTACGCGGACTCCGTGTGGTATTCGGCTTCAGCAGCTTGGCGGCTTGTGCGATCTCGGCGAGCTCGGCAGTCTTGGCGGACTGGGCGGACTCCCTGTTCTATCCGCCCGGCTTGTTTTGTGTTTCTGCTTTTTCCTGTACTAGCGAAATCATGTCTCGCCATGTATGCCTTGCCCTGTAAAGAAGATTAATATAAGTTTGATCTGCTTGCTTCTGTCTATGTTTTTGGTTATCTGAGTTGCTTCCTGCTTTCCGCAGTTCAAGTTGTGATCTGGGTAGTGCCAAAAATATTGATTTGGTGTTTGAGCTACCTTGCTGATCAACTTGAGAAAATTCAACATGGTATCAGAGGAAGGTTCAGTTGCTTGAGCGGTGATCAATAAGTTTTGTTGTTGTTCTGTGTGCTTCTGAAGGATAACCAAGTTTGTACCATGGACGGTGGTTTTGCAAGAGGTCTTGGTATTGAGCTTCTGACGCCGACTAACTTCAAGAAGTGGAAGTCGTGCATGAAGAGCTATCTTCTGGACGAGGAGTTATGGGAGGTCATCGGTGGGGATGATCAAGTAGAAATCACTGCTGAGTTTGGAACAGCTGAACAGGTGAGAGTGTGGAGGAAGACAAATTCCAAGGCTGAGTTTGCTCTCAAGCGGGCGGTGTCACTTGAACTCTTTGATCACATCTTAGGATGTGAGTCTGCTGCTGAGATATGGACTTCCCTTGATGGGTTGTTCAATAGAAAGAATGTAGCAAGACTACAGTTCTTGGAGAATGAGTTGGCTAAGGCAACTCAGGGAGATCTTTCTATCTCCAAATTCTTCCTTAAGATGAAGAGCTTGTGTGCTGAGCTCTCTGCTCTTGATCCTGATGAGCCGATCTCCGAGGCTAAGCTGAAGAGGCACATAATCCGCGGTCTGCGGAAGGAGTATGTGGCCTTCGTTACTTCTGTTCAAGGCTGGGCTACTCAGCCCTCTCTTCTGGAGCTGGAAAATCTGCTTGCCTCGTAGGAGAGCTTGGCAAGGCAGATGGCCGGGGTGACGGTCTCTGAAGGAGCTAGTGATGCTCTCTTCACTGAGAAGAAGAAGATGAAGAGATGGGGAGGGAAGAAGAAGCAGACTGCGGCTGGAGATGAATCTTCATCTTCTAAACAGCAGGAGGGGAGCTTTGCTCCTAAGAAGGACTGGAAGAAGAATCTGAAGTGCTACAGATGTCATCAACCAGGTCACTTCAAGCGAGACTGCAAGGTCAAGATGCAGCCTGGGCATGCTGCAGGCAAGGAGGAAGCCTCCTCTAGCAAGGAGGAAGCTGGCTGGGGTGGAGCATTCATGACGGACACTTGTGTCCGTGCTTTGTCCACCGTTGACATGGAGGACGACTGGATCGTTGACTCCGGGTGTGGTCATCACCTCACCGGAGATATGTCAAAGTTTTCTTCGCTGCAGGCCTACTCAGGTAACGAAGCTATTATAACTGCTGATAATACTATTCATGCAGTAGAGAAGGAGGGTATAGTAACAGTGGGTAGTGATAAGGGGCCGCTCACGTTAAGGAGTGTTTATCACGTACCTGGCATGAAGATGAACCTCTTCTCTGTGACCAATGCGGTTGATGCTGGCTATCACGTTCTGTTTGGACAAACAGAAGTAAAGTTCCATCGCAACGTATCAGCGGTTAAGGCTGATGTTGCTCATATTGGAAGGAGAGTGAAGGACTTGTTTGTTTTATCAACAAGCTCCTATGTTGATCGCATGAGGGCCAATGATAGCGCTGCTATGTGGCATGAGAGGTTGGGGCATGTAGGGATGGATAAGCTGAAGGCTATGTCAAATAGGAGCTTGGTGAGAGGCTTGCCTAAGCTATCATCCTTCGGTGATGGTCATATTTGTGCTGGATGTCAGTATGGGAAGTCTCATCGTTTTCCATTTGATAAGTCACAAACAAGAAGCAAAACACCACTGGATGTTATCCATGGTGATCTGATGGGACCAACCGTGACTGCTAGCCTCGGTGGAAGCAGGTACATGCTAGTCTTGATTGATGACTACTCAAGATACACTTGGGTGTATTTCTTGAAGGAGAAGTCTGAAGCCTTCCGGTTGTTTGTGGAGTTCAAGGAGCTGGTGGAGGGTCGGCTTAACCTGAGGATTAAAAAGCTTAGAACTGACAACGGCGGAGAGTTTGTCTCCTCCGAGTTTTCTAACTTTTGCAGGAAGCATGGAATCCAGAGGGAGCTCACTTGTGCTCATACTCCACAATAAAACGGAGTAGCGGAGCGGAAGATCCGTCATCTGACAGAGACTTGTAAATGTTGGCTTCATGCCAAGAGTATCCCAAGGTCCTTCTGGGCGGAGGGAATGTCTTGTGCTGCCTATGTCATCAATCGGATGCCTCTAAGTCCGATCAACATGAAGTCTCCCTTCGATATGTTGCTGAAGGAGAAGCCAAGTGTTGAACACCTTCGGGTGTTTGGATCAACTTGCTATGTGCATATTCCTGATGCTCTAAGGACTAAGCTTGATGCAAAGGCAAGGAAGCTTGTCTTCGTTGGCTATGATGAGCGGAAGAAGGGATGGAGATGCATGGATCCGGTGATGAAGAAGTTCGTGGTGTCAAGAGACGTTGTCTTTGACGAACTGACGTCATATGGAGGAAGCTCGGTTGAGCTACCGGAGAGCAAGGTTGATGAAGGTCAGGAGGTGGCTGAGGTTGTTGATCAAGTGGAGCTGGCTGTGTCACCAGCAGCTCCAGTTGCTTCAAGTTTTGGAGGAGAAGCTTCTGGGTCAGGAAGCAGGGGGAGCATTGCTCCAAGCTTGCCGGAGAGCAGAGGTGAACCAGAAGAAGCAACGGAGGTGGTGAGCAAGGAGCAGCCTCTTCAGAGATCAAAGATGGTGATCAAGCCTCCAGCTCGCTACTGCGAAGGAAACACAGTGAGCTATGTCTCATGTTTCTTTGCAGGTCCTCTTGATGAGCGAGAGCCTGCTAGCTTCAATGAGGCCACTGGAGTCAAGGAGTGGGAAGATGCCATGAGAGAGGAGATGGATGCTCTCATGAAGAATGAAACTTGGGATCTTGTGCCCAAAGTTGATGGCATTACTCCGGTGACTTGCAAGTGGGTGTTTAAGTTGAAGAAAAAGGCTGATGGGAGCATTGAGAGATTCAAGGCTCGCCTGGTGGCTCGGGGATTCTCTCAACAGTATGGAGAAGACTATGAGGAGACGTTCAGTCCTGTTGCAAAGATGACTTCAGTTCGGATGGTGATTGCATTGGCTGCTTGCCAAGGATGGAGGATGTGACAGCTTGATGTAAAGAATGCCTTTCTTTACGGAGAGATTGACAAGGACATCTTCATGGATTAGGCTCTTGGATTCGTTTCTGAAGTTCATCCGGATTACGTCTGCAAGCTCAGGAAGGCTCTTTACGGGTTGAAGCAAGCTCCTAGAGCTTGGTATGAGAAGATAGCAGAATATCTGCAATTCTGCGAATACCTGACTTCAAACTCGGACTCTAGCTTGTTTATCAAGAAGAAGGGGGAGCTTCGAGTCTTGGTCCTGCTGTACGTTGATGATATGATCATCACGGGGAATTCTGAGGAGGAGGTTGCTAGGCTCAGAGCTGAGCTAGCTATTCGCTTCGAGATGAAAGACCTGGGAGAGCTTCATCACTTTCTTGGTCTCGAAGTGGAGAGGAAGGAGAGTGGGTTACTCATCCGCCAGAAGGGATATGCTGAATGCATAGTGAACCGGTTTGGTTTGACTGAAGGGAAGACTTGCTCTACTCCTCTGGATCAAGGCCTAAAGCTTCGTCGAGATGAAGGAAGGATTCTTCCTGATCCTTTGGTGTTTAGAGCTCTTGTTGGGAGCTTGATCTACCTGACGATTACGAGACCTGATATAGCTTATGCTGTTGGTCGAGTAAGTCGGTTTATGACAGAGCCAAGGAAGTCTCATCTTGTAGCGGCAAATAACATTCTGAAGTATGTCAAGGCAACTTCTGACATGGGACTTCTTTACAGAAGGGATGCGAGGTTCTCTTTGCTTGGGTACACGGATGCTGATTATGGTGGTGACTCGGATGACCGAAGGTCAACTTCTGGTTATGTGTTCACTTGTGGATCAGCGGGCATTTCGTGGTGCAGCAAGAAGCAGGACTCAGTATCCGTCTCTACTACAGAAGCAGAGTATAAGGCTTCGGCCTTGGCTGCTCGGGAAGCCATTTGGCTAAGGAGGCTAGTAGAGGACGTCCATGAGGAAGTGCAAGGTCCTACCTTGCTCCGAGGGGATAATGAAAGTGCTCTCAAGCTGGTAACCAATCCAGTTTGTCATGCCAGGACCAAGCATATTGAGATCGATCACCACTTCATAAGGGAGAAGGTGCTGGAAGGATCTCTTGTGTTCGGTCATGTTCGGAGTGAAGATAACCTTGCTGACATCTTCACCAAGTCGCTAGCGAAAGGGCCTTTTCAGCGGCTTCGTGGTCTACTCGGCCTGATCACCACTTCTCACTTCAAGGGGGAGTGTTGAAATTGGTGAAGTGAAAGTGGGTGGTCGGGCAGTCCGGGCGGATTAGGAGGACTGACCGCGCGGACTGGTTCTTAGTCCGGCGGGTTGGTGGTTGGCGACCTGCGTTGCTGCTGCGGGCTGTGTTGCGGACTGAGCGGACTGCGCGGACTGGATTGAGTCTGGCAGTGTTCTGTGTTCTGCAGGTGATGCGCGCGGCCTGTGCGGACTGTACTTGGAGTCCGCTCTTCTTCTTTGAAGTTGCGGTAAGCCGCGGTCTGGGTTTGGAGCTGGCAGACTTGTTTGGTATCCGCCGAGCTCGTTATCCTTTCTGGACTTGCTCTTGTGGAGTTCAGGGTTTCCGCAGTGTCCGCTGTGACCGGGCCTTTGTGCTAGTGGTCGCGGACTGCGCGAGATGGAGTTGGTTTCCGCAGTGTCCGCAGTGACCGGGCGGTGTGCCTGTGGTCTGGACATTGCGAGCTGGGCTATTGTCCGCAGTGTCCGCTGTGACCAGGCGGGTTGCCTGTGGATGCAGACTGGTGCTTGCGGATAGGCGTGTTGTCATGCCTTCGGCGGACTGACTTTGTTCTCAGCTAGTGGTGTAACACCCCTATCCATCACATAGCATATAGCAGTAGGTCCGGCCGGGGCCCGACGCCATATACTACGGACAGACCGGTTGGTTACGCGTTGAGACCATACAACCAATCAGAGCGTCCTACACAACACCTAGCAGAAACAATTTAATTAAGTTGCAAAAAGATAAGAACCCTGCCACAAAGCATGAATGTCCACTATAACCCAGGAATGAGTACATACACAAAAGAGAACTGGCCTTAAGGCCTTACATTGTTCACTTAACAAAATAGTGTTTTCAGACCTCGGCTCGCAGGCCGGCCATACATGAATGAACGGGAAAAACATAACAAATTAGGCCTTCGAGGGCCGGCACAGCAACAAGGGCTTTAGCCCGCTATTTCTCGCTCGGCTCCGCAGCACCTGCAAGCAACAAACCACCGCCCGGTGGCAAACAATAGCAACGGTCAGCAAAGCTGACCCAATTATAACGATCCCGCCCCCACAATCGGGGCGGGGATGCTCTTTCCCTGCACTTTATTAGTATAGGCATTTATAAAAGGTAATTGCACATCACCACAGGCGTAGGCTCGCACGGCCACACACCCCGTGCACTCAGGGCACATTCTCGGCGAACCGGCCAACGCCACGTCAATTCAAGCCATAGACGTTCCCGATCCACCACCGCCTCTAGGACGGTCATCCATATGAGCAATTTATCTCCTTAGCCTTGGTCACGACAATTTAAGCCATAGACCGCCGAAGACCCTCGTCCATGCCAACGGTCCTACCGAATGACATAGACCGGGTACGGTTCCGCTTGACCCGTGCTCATACCGCAACAACAATTTAAGCCATATGCGCAGGTCAAGACTCGCCGAGTCCCGTTTCCGCTACAAAATCACATAACCCAGTTATGTTCACGTTGGCTCCCCGGCCTCCGTGTTGGCAAAACCCGCTTTTGCCCAGTTTTCCGGGTGCACCTTAGAGTTAATCTCTAAGATTCCCTGATGCAATCTACCACGTAGAAAAACCCGAAAACACCCAAACATCCGGAGTCTTGCCCGGTTCAAATGCAATGCAACATCACCGATTCGGACCAACACGTCCGAATAGGCTTCACACACAATGCCTATGTCCGTTTACGCACACGGACTCTACACAAGGGGGACTTCACATATCTACCCTAAGGAGCGCTCCAACCCTTCGCTCACTCGCGAGAGCGGGCTTCCTATGCAAGGAAAAGAGGGCTTCACATGCCCAAGATAAAGAATCGTTACCCTTGCGTTTTTCCGCGGCGCCATCGCAAACTACGCGGCTAGAAAGCTTCGCAACGTCGTCGCCTCCGCGGATCTGGGCTCGGATCGCGATTTGGAGCTTCGAACCTCCTCCGGCGGCCGGATTTTGGCCTCCCACCACCAAGGGAGCTCTCCCCTCTCTCTAGGATGTAGAAAGAGAAACACAAGTTGAAATGAGGGTTTCTCCCCCCATTTCCCGGCTAATAACCCCCCAGGAGCAGCCCCCACCGTTAGATCCAGATCCAAGGGAAAGAACGGCCGAGATTAGATCCAAAATAACAAAATCTGGGCCGAACACGGGTTGGCACACGGCCGTGTGCCTGGCCGTGTAGCTCATTCGCCGATCGACACGGGTCCTGACACGGCCGTGTGCCACGGGCCGTGTTACCTGGAGCTTCAGAACGATCGTCGGGCTTCATGAACACGGCTTCGAACACGGCCGTGTTCGAGGCCGTGTGCCCCACACACGGCTTGAGACACAGCCGTGTGTCTCAGGCCGTGTACTTCTCTGACTCGAGACTGCACAAAACCACTGAACACGGGTAGGCACACGGCCGTGTGCCTGGCCGTGTGCCCCTGTTCAGACCTCCAAAAGCGCTGATTGATCGCCCCGCGATCAACTCCAAGGTTGGGGTCTTACAAGTGGCTCTTGCGTCCCGGCTAGTCTTGCAGTGTTCTGCGGACTGAGCGGACTGCCCTGAGCTTCTCGCCATCTCGCCGTGTCTTGTTTGCCTTTGTGCGGGCGGACTGTGCGGATTGTCATTGTTAGCTGCGACCAAGGGGCGGTGTCTCTATCTCATAGGGTGGTGACCACACTCCTCACTTGACCTATAAATAGGACCCCCCTTGACATGTCATTTGCAACAGAGTGAACAGTGGCGCGGCTAGCAGTGTCAAACCAGGAGTTTGGTTCTGACCTCTGGAGTTTGCGGGCTGCATCCGGCGGTTTATAGCATCAACTTTTATCTCAAGTTCTTCTCTGTCCGCGCGACCTCGCGGTTTCTGCGGATAGGCGGCGTGTTCCTTTGTTCAGCAGCAGTTCGGCGAATAAAGGGTTGTCCGCGCGACCTCGCGGTCTACGCGGACTCCGTGTGGTATTCGACTTCAGCAGCTTGGCGGCTTGTGCGATCTCGGCGAGCTCGGCAGTCTTGGCGGACTGGGCGGACTTCCTGTTCTATCCGCCCGGCTTGTTTTGTGTTTCTGCTTTTTCCTGTACTGGCGAAATCATGTCTCGCCATGTATGCCTTGACCTGTAAAGAAGATTAATATAAGTTTGATCTGCTTGCTTCTGTCTATGTATTTGGTTATCTGAGTTGCTTCCTGCTTTCCGCGGTTCAAGTTGTGATCTGGGTAGTGCCGAAAATATTGATTTGGTATCTGGGCTACCTTGCTGATCAACTTGAGAAAATTCAAGATACTTGATGCATAGCAATTGATTATCATTAATTTATGTTATTATATATGTTGAAATATTTAAAAACATTCTAAATTAGTGTGCGTGTACTGATTTTAGGATACGATTGGTGCGGCGTTTCTGTTCTTGTACAGCGAGTTAAAAAAAACACTACTCAGGTCATATAATGTATGTTGTTTGACTTAAATTATGTTAAGGAGGCTTTTTCAGAAATGAAAATGAGTAGTGATAAAAGAAATGTATGAAGATGAGTTTTTGAAAAATGTATATTAAAAAAGATCTGTTTGGGAAAATTCATTTTGCAGAAATTTTCAGAAAAAGAAGCACATTATAAACTGTTTGGCAAATCGCTGTTATAGTGACTTTTTTTTATTAAAAATGCGCGTCCGGGCGGAAAAAGCGCGTCCGGGCGAAAAATGAGCGCCCGTGCAAAAAATACGCTTCCGTCGCAAAATGTGTGCCCGAGCAAAAAATGCACGCTCAAACGTAAAATGCGTGCACGGGCGAAAAATACGCGCACGCCAGAAAAAACTCGTATGGGCAGAAAAAGCGCGCCCGGGCGGAAAATGCGCGGCAGAGGAAAATGCGCGCTCGGGCGGAAAAGGGCGCCCGGGCGGAAAAGGGCGCCCGGGCGAAAAAAGCACGTCCGGGAGGAAAAAGTGCGCCCAGGCGGAAATTGCGCGTTCGGGCAAAAAATTCACGTCCTGGTGAAAAAATGCGCGCAACAATGTATTGAAATGATGAAGTGTTTTTCAAAAAGGTTGAAAAATAGAAGATAAGTGACTTTTCAAAAATAGGAGAAAATGAAGTTCTTGGCGATAGCTTTTCCCACCGATAGACAATACAAACGATTTCTTAGATGCGGTAGCGTTTTCTAGAAAACAAAAGGTTGCTAAAGAACTCTCCCAAAGAGGCCCTTACATGACAATGATTATGGCTACTTCTAAGAAGAGAAAACTAGTTTTGAACATGAAAGTGGACGAAGTTTCTTATGAGAGGTCGGACGTTCACCAACGACAGTTCATAACCACTGAATTCACGATTGTCATGATCTTTTGAAATTTGTGAAGTGAAAGTGGTGATCGGGTAGTCCGGGAGGCCTGGGTGGACTGCCCTTGCGGGTTGGTGTTGCAGTTTGGCAGTCTGGTGTTTGGCGGCCTGTAGGTGTTCTGGATGAAGCCGCGCGTTTAGGTGTGGTGTCCGTCGGCTTCAGCGTCTGGCTTATCGCATGGAGCCTCCCACGGATTGCGCGGACTGGTTGGTTGCAGTCCGACAATTGGTTGCGGCTTGAGCGAGTTCTTGTTGGCATGTTGCAGTTGAGAGTTGGCAGACTTGTGCCTTGTTCGCCAAGCTCGGGACATATGATTGGCGGATTGCTGACTTGGTCACACATCGTGATAAGTCAAGGGTGGTTGCTTATCAGCAGTGTCCGCTTGTTGACCGGGCTGCTATGTCTGTTGGTCGCGGACATATGGCGGACTGGTGCTTGTTCGCAGTTTGGGCGGACTGCTGATGTGACCGCATTTTGCTTGCGGACTGGTGCAGGAGGGTTGGTTGTCCGCTGTGGAAAGCATGTAAGCTGGTGGTATCTGCTAGGTTGCGGACTGGCTCTCTTCCTTGTACTTGGTTTGGCTGGTGTCCGGCCATGTCCTTACTGACTGGGCGGACTGTGGATGTTAGTTGCGGATAAGGGGCGGTTAGCCTATCTCATGGGGCGGTGACCACACTCCTCTCAGTGCCTATAAATATGACCCCCCCCGTCACATCAATAGTAACTGAGTGAGCAGTAAGTTGAGCATGGATTAAAAATTACGGCCTCAGTTTGTCAGTCCGCGCGGTTTGAAGTTAACCGATTGTTGCTGTTGCAGGTTGTGCGGCTAACTCACAGAAGCCGGGTTTCTGGTGTTGACTTCGGTCAGGTATCTGCTTAGCTTGCGGTTTCAATCAGCGGATTCAGCAGGTTGCTTCTGCGGCTAATCGGTCTTCTCCAGCTTCTGTTTAATAACAGTGTCCGCCAGTCCGGGCGGCATGTTCGTTAGTTCGGTTCTTGTTCGCGGACTCTGGCAGCAAGGCGATTGCGATTAGGCGGTTTGCAAAGAGCGACAAGTTGTGCAGCGAATAATGGCTTGTCTGCATGACCTTGCAGTCTCTGCAGACTTCTTAGTTTAGTTCAGCATTGCAGTGGTTTGTGCGGTCTCGGCGGCTTTCGGCGGACTCGCGGTCTCGGCGGTCTCTGTCCCTATCCGCCCGGATTATCACTTAGTGTTTTTCTTGCTTCCTGTTTGTACTTGGCAAAATCATGTCTCGCCATGTATACCTCGCACTGTAAAAAGATAGTAAATATATGATCTGCTTGCTCCTTGAATTGCTTCTGGTTGTTTGAGCTTGCTTTCCCAGTTTCCGCTTGATCAAGGTGTGATCTTGATAGCTCTGAGAATATTAATTTGACGTTACACTATCTTGTTGATCATCTTGAGAGAATTCAACATGATCGTGACGAATTAACGACCCTTAGGCTCTATTTGGCATGACCTTTTTTCTCTGGTGAGTTTGGACAAAATTGCTACCGTCATAGACTGTATGTTTGGCAAGACACCAGTTGCGACCGCCACTAAGAAAAGAAAACTAGTTTTGAGCAAAAAGTTGATGAAGTTCCTCAGGTGAGTTCGGGTGTTCACGAACGATGATTCATAACCACAACGTTTGTAACGACCTAGACTCGACTCCACACAAGGGAGACCTAGCAGGATCCAACTAGGGTCGTCGGGCTGCAGCCCCATGCAACCCCAACCCCTCTCCACGCTTGTTTCTCGGTTGCGTCGGGTTGTTGAGGTCGAGGATCAAACCCGAGATCTCCTTGATAAGGAGCCTTCAAACCACTCATCATCACTAATTGAGTTGTTATTTGATATCTCCAATTTGTGAGTTGGTCGTCTGTCAAACATTAACAAATTTCCACTAATGCATTTTATTCATTTATATGTTCGTTGTTTAATGTAATGTAAACACGCACAATAGACATATTGTGTTTTATGACAGGACTGTTTTTAAAGCGGCGCACATGTGAGCTGTTGGTGTCTCCAAGAGCTTCGATTTTATTAGGCTCAAGGTTAGGTGCTTCGGGTTCTGGGCGTAGGGGGGAGCGATGTTCTGGTTTTTTTGACAGGAGAGTTGATGTAGAAGAACGAGCATAAGTAGTGGAAAGTTGTCCAGCCTTTCGAAGGTTGAAGCTAACAATCATACCACTGGCTTGGTATATAGATGTCTACATGGTGAGCTTTGTCTTATGCTTTTTGTTGGACCTCTTGACGAGCGAGAGTCGTCATGTTTTGAAGACAACATTGGAGTAAAGGAGTGGGAATATGTCATGGATAAGGAGATGTCTGTCCTCAGGAATAATGAAACTTGGGATCTTGTACCCAAGGTGGATGCCATAACTTCGGTTACTTACAAATGAGTTTACAAGCTAAAGAAGAAAGCAGACAGCAGTATTGAGCGGTACAAGGCTCACTTTGTAGCTCGTGGGTTCTTACAATAGTATGGAGAAGACTACAAAGATACATTCAGTCTTGTAGATAAGATAACATCGGTACGAATAGTGATTGCTTTAGCAGCTTATTGATCAGGTAAGATTTGACAAATTGACGTGAAGAATGTGTTTTTTTATGATGAGCTTGACAATAATATCTTGAGCTACAAGAGAGCATGGTAGAAGGCTAGGGTAAGGAAACTGGTGAAGATTTCCTGGTGGAGCTGTCTGTGTCTCTAGGAGCTCCGATTTCATCAAGTTTAGGGTCAGGTACTTCGAGTTCTTGACATAGGGGGAGTGATGTTCCTAGTACTGACAAGAGAGCTGATGTAGAAGAAGTAGTGGAAAGTGGTATGTCCTTGCAAAAGTTGAAGCGGACCATCATACCACATGCTCGATATAGAGATGACCACGTGATGAGCTTGGTCTCATGCTTCTTTGCTTGACCTCTGGACGAGCGAGAGTCGTTATACTTTGAATATTTCATTGGAGTAAAAGAGTGGGAAGATGTCATGGATGAGAAGGTGGATGCCCTCAGGAAAAATGAAACTTGGGAACTTGTACCCAAGGTGGATAACATAACTCAGGTTACTTGCAAATGGGCTTACAAGCAAAATAAGAAAGCAAACGATAGTATTTAGCGATATGAGACTCCCCTTATAGCTTGTGGATTCTCACAGCAGTATGGAAAAAACTACGAGGTGACATTCAATCTTATAGCCAAGATGACATCAGTATGAATGGTGATTGCTTTGACAGCTTGCCGATCATGGAAGATTTGACAACTTGACATATAATATGTGTTTCTTTTCGGTGAGATTGACAAGGATATTTTATGGTGCAACAACCAGGATATGTATCTGAGACTCATCCAGGACATGTCTACAAGCTCAAGAAGGTCATCTATGGCTTAAAGCAGGCGTCTCAAGCCTAGTATGAGAAGATAATAGAATACCTTTAGTTTAGCACGTGGGAGGGTAATAGTAGCTCTACTCCTCTAGAATTCGGGATTCAATGTCGGCGAGATGAAGGAAGGGTTCTTTCAAATCCCCCGGTCTTCGGGCTCTGGTCGGGAGTTTGATATACTTGTCGATTACAAGGTCATATATTGTATATGTTATTGGTCGAGTAAGTCGGTATATGCAGGAGCCCAAGAAGCCTCATCTCGTGGCCACAAAGGGGATTTTGAAGTACATGAAGTTCACCTCGGACATGAGGCTCGTTTATCAGAAGGATACGAGATTCAACTTGCATGGTGGACCATGCAAGTTGAATCTGGGTATGATGCTGATTATGATAGAGATATAGATGATCAAAAGTCGACATCTGCGTATGTATTTATGTGCAAATTAACTACAGTTTTGTGGTGTAGTAAGAAGAAAAATTTTGTGTCTTTGTCCACTACTGAGGCAGATTACAAGGCGCAATCCTTGGCAGCCTAGGAGGTCATTTGGTTGCGCAGGTTGGTGGAGGATATCCATGAAGAAGTGCGAGATCTTACTATGTTTCGCTGTGAACAATAAGAGTGCTCTGAAGCTAGTTACAAATCCAATATGTAATGCGTGGGCAAAGCTCATCGAGAACAAACATCGCTTTGTTCATGAGAAGGTGCTAGAAGAATCTCTGATTGTGGAGTATTTGCAGAGCAAGAACAATGTCACAAACATTTTCACGAAGCTATTGTCAAAGGGGCCGTTTGAGCAAATGCGAGGATTAATTGGGCTAGACTTCCACTTCTCACTTCAAGGGGGAGTGTTGAAAATATTGAAGTGTGAAGTCGCGTGGTTAGGATTTTTCTAACCGCGGAGGCCGCACGGTGAGGTGTTTTGGCTAACCACAGAAGAACACAGGATTTGGATTCTAACAGACCGCATAGTTATACGGTTTGAGTAATCTAATCGTCATTCTGCTGGCGGTATCCCTATCGTCTACGGTGGTGACTGTATTCTCCCCCTTTGCCTATAATTAGGGGTCCTGACCCCCTCATTTTTGACCAACTATGGAACGAGAGCTGGGAGAGCTGGAGTTTGCGGTTAAGGTTTTTCTAACTGCACGACAAGAAGAAGTGGTTTTTGTAAGGCTATGTTTGCGAACTGTGCGGCTAGCACTGAGTGACTAGGCAACTGGTATTGGTGGTTGGCAGTAGTTGGCAGTAAAGGAGCAAAGTTGCGGGTTGTGCGACTAGAGCAGTATCTTCTTCCTTGGCAGGAGTTTCTCAAGAATGCGGTTTAAGATCAGGTCGTGCGACTTGACTTTTCTATTCATGTGATTTATGTTGTTCTCCAGCAGTTCAAGTGTCTATTCGTTGTGACCTTTTACAGGTTGGCCTCTTCAACGACTTGTGACTTCTACGGGGTGACAACTGTTGCGGTTATGTGACTTTTCCGATCAAGCGAACAAAAGTGCGAACAGGCGACTTGGCGGTCTCAGCATTGCAGTTTGTCGGTTGTCTTTTTGTTTGTTTTTTTCTCCATCAGATACAACATGAAGTCATGTCTCGCCTTATAAAGCAGTAAATAATACAAGTGTTGTTCTTGCATCTTCTATTGATAGTGATTTACTTTTTTTGGTTAGTTGAGAGCAGTCATGCGACCTCCCGTTTATATAATTTTACACATCTTATCTCAACTCTTTCGATGAGTTTCGGAGCAGAAATGCGGTTCAAGTAGAGTGCGGAGTGGGGCCCACTCGGGATTCTTTAATATTTTTGCGGGTCGCCCGGTTTTCCTTCGGTTCGGAGGATCGGAACGCCTTATCTCCAAGTCGGATCGGACACGCAAACAGTCAAAAAAGATCTAAGCACCAATGTCAAGGGGGCGTTTTTAACGTGTAAAACCCGAAAAAGGTGAAAAATCATATGGTCGGATTGGTGCTGGGCAAAAACTTACTATATTCCTTTAGTTTAGAAGTGTTTGAGTTTCCTGGAGGGTGACATGCTACCTCTCAATTATAAGCTTTAAGTATATAAAAGTGGGTGAAATGACTAAGTAGTCCACGAAGCCTTGTAGAGAGCGCCCGCCAGAGCTTCCACGAGTATGTTCCTCTGAATGATTTCTTACGCCTGTTGCTGCGTCTGTGAGCATGAGCAAACTAGGAAGGGAGCATCGCAAATTCTAAGCAATGGAATGATCTAAGTCTCACGTGCTCTTCGGAAAATCTCGGAGCTCTCTCTGCTCTATCCAGTCACTTGTCCTCAAATATATGAAGGTCTGCATGCCTTTTTGTAGTATTTTTTTGAAGCGACACGTTGTTAATTGTGCCCGACTGAATCTTGAGTTGACGAATGACGTCGCTCTGTTACAGTCACTCGGATCACCAATTTTCCTTAAATAACGTACATGCCCCCCCCCCCCCCCGAGTGGTTTGGGAGGCCCAAGTTGGCTGCCTGGCGACGACAGCGATGGCTGTCGGCACCACACACGCGTGCAAGGGGGCGCTTGCGCACGCGACGGTCACACGTGCGCACGTGTGCATGCAAGAGGGGCACGCACCTGTGCTATTGTTAAAATAAAGAAATCTAATTCCTGTAATGATACATTTGACATTATTAAAATAACTCTGTAATTGCTAAAATATTTCAACTATTTAATGTTCCATGGCAGTACTTTAATTATGGCAGTTGATGGGGTGTTTATTGTCTGGCAGAGCAAAAATTTTTCGGTCCGAAGAGCGGACTTTGGGATAATCTTTTTAGGAGATCAAATTTGATCTTCTAAGAGAGTGTGCTAGTTTTGAACGGGTTCACCGCACTCCTTTGATTTTTTTTTTTGTTTTGATCACCACCATCTATTATTCCACACAGCAACACAACAATAATTTCAGACCTAAATTTAGGAAAGGAGCCCGGAAGGAAAAATTTCCTCCGGCAGAGAGAGTCCTGCTAGAACATGTACATTGTTTTTAGAGCATTTATGGCATCACATCCAATGTTGGATGCTTCATTGTTAGATTTTTAGGGTCCCATTGTCTCTCTTTCTCCCAATTCACTCTCCAAATCTCGTCGCTTACACTCTCGTTGCTGCTTGACTTCACCATCTCTAGTTTCCCCTGACGCCCCCTCGAGTGATCGGGCCGGCATTGGAACTTCCATATCCTTCGTCTGTTATCGAAAGGGCGAGGTTGATGATAATTGCAGTTTTAAATTGAGATTCTATCATGAGATGATGCAAACAAGAAATAGAAATCTTAGGTATCGGTAGATATGACTTTAAACTAAGCATTTTAATTGAATGGGAGTGGAGCGTTGGGAAATTTTTGTTTGGTGGACTCGATTCATTGAGACGTCCCTATAGAGTCGTATGCAAAAATTAAAGTCTATTCGGAACAATAATTCAAGCGCGCTAATTCAGTCTTGTAAACCATCAAAATATGTGATAGGTGGGCAAGATAATCCCGTTATTTTATGTCCCGAACTTAGTCTCACCCTGGGTACTAAATTTGGCGTAGTTGTGTATGCAATCCTAATTAATTTACAAGATTCACTTTAATTACTTTTATTAGAGTTTTAAACCCTAAATCATAAATACTAAATCATTCATTTTTTTTCTAGCATGGAGGGACATCCTTTAAGTACCCCCACCACCTAATCAACTCAATTGTTAATTAGCTAGCGGGTAGCCCTTATATAGCTATATATCATGATGCTAACTTCATAGGGCTAAGTCATGAGGACTATACCCTATAGTCATCATAATGAATATGCAAAAATTATAGTCACATATGAAATCATTGTTAACTATGCCTATTTTGGGCATCTTCTATATTGTGAGCTTGATGCCATTACTGGAAATTTGAAGCATGATCATTCTTTCCATAAAAGGGTGCCGGAAAAAATCAATACCTAATCACGACTATTTTCCTTTTATGAGCCATAAAGTCGAGCATATTTAGCACAAAATTTGCGTGGGCCAAGACGATCAAATCAACTCGGGACTTAACTATACAAATAGTATATGGATGCAAAAAGAAGCGACTTTATTTCTTATGCTAATTTAGACTCCGTTTGGCATGGTGGTGACGGTCATGATCATGGAGGTTAAATTGTCAATGTTAACGCCCACCTAAGAAACTTCAACCACTGTTATGTTCAAACGGATGATGTTTGTCAGATAATCCTTAACGAATGACGATTTAACCCATGCGTTTACAACTACCGCCGCCGTGTCAAACGGAGCCTTAATTTTGTTTTCGCGTGGAGGAGAATATATATTATATTCGCCAAACTAGATGAATATATAGTAGTTTCTTCTCTGTGCGCGAATTCCATTGGTTTCTTCTGGATGCAGTTTTATGTTACACTTGAAGTAACGTTGCATGTTAATTGTTGTCATCTTTCCTATTTGTGAGTTGATGGTTGAGCATTAACATATTTCAGCTAATGCATTTTATTTACTTATATGTCCGTCCTTTAATGTAGTGTAAACACGCACATTAGAAAAAAAATTAGGTGGGGTTCTCTCATCCAGTTTTAAGTGCGGAATTAAATATAGTCAGGTTCCAACCGAACCGAAGGGCAGAACTTCTATATGTGATTGTAATATGTCACGTCGTCTCATCTACGTAGCGTTGAGGAGTACCTATGCACAATGTTCCGGTTCACTTATAAGGAAGATCTTGTTTGGGTGGAGGTCTACGTGTGAGACAAATGTCACTTATGATTACCGAGGGAGAAAGATGCACAACTCAAAACGGAAGCAGACATTTATGTCAAAAGTGTTGTTTTAGCGGAATATTGCAGTATTTTGAAAATATTGTAAATATTGTCAAATACGACAGTATTTTGATCAATCGTGTTGTTTTTGCAGGAATCAATTAACGGTTTGATGTGAGCGAGCATTGTAATAACAGGTGAGGGAAACACACATAAAAATCTATTCACACATTAATAGATGTTGCGTGTTATGACTGGACTGAAAAATAATGCCCACGCCATGCATAAAATAGGATGGTTGAACGCTTGAATGGAGTCGTTTGTTACCGAAGATATTCTCACCATCAAACAAAATGTGAATGATGTTGATGGATGGATATCGGATTTTGGCTAGCTCCTCGGCGGCAAGTACCCATGCCGCATCTTACTTCAACTCTTTTGATGAGTTCCCGAGTGGAAATGAGGTTCGAGAGGCGCGCCGGATGGGCCTCGCCGAGGATTCTGTAATATATATAGGGTTTAGGGTTTAGCAACAGTATCCTTACAGTGAAGTGCATAGGGGCCTCCATTTCCTCGCGCCATAGTACTTCGACCACGACATTGCCCCGACGCGACGACACACCCGCCGCTCGCAAAACCCCAAGCGCTATACTTTTTCCATTGCTCATTTTTTCCTTATGCACGGAGGTTTGCAAGCTACAGGGCAGGGGCGGACCTAGCTTAAGACACGGTCGGGCACGTGCCCAACCGTAAATCTCGCTAAATCCCGCCAGGCGCCGGTGGTAGGGCATTGGCGATTCTGCGATTCCCTCTTCGACGACGCTGCGTGCTGCACGCACGACGCCGACGGGGGACGAGCCGCCGCCGCCGAGCTCTGTATATCCCTCTTCGGCAGTTCGGCTCTTCGTTTTCCTCTTCGACGAGCTCTGTAAGTGGCGAAATCCATCCCTCTTCGACGAGCTCTGTAGGTGGGATTCCTCCTTACAGGCGGTGGAGAGCTAGTTCCGCCACTGCCGAAGTGCCGGTGGGATTCCTCCTCCTTACAGATTAGTTACAGGAGGTGGAGAGCTGGTTGCGCAGTCCCGGTGGGATTCCTCCTTACAGAGTTACAAACGGTGGAGACTGGAGAGGCAGAGAGCTGGTCCGCCACTGCCGGAGTGCCAATAAACACGCACTAAGGGTAACGATCTCTTCCTCTCAGTGTTTGTAATTATTTTGTGCAATGAGAGTCCCCTCATGCCATTTCGATTGAGGATGGGGACTCCGCCAGGGCGTGGGATTGCGACCCCGATTTATTTTGATGTGTGAGCTGCACGAAGAGTCTCTCTCCCACTACGCGGTGGAGAGCGGGGACTCCACTAGGGCGTGGTATTGCGACCCCGATGTAGTTTTCTACTTTTACATTGCTTAGGAGGGCCACCCGCCTTCAATTGGACGCGGTGTGTGTTTCCCTCGGTTCATTGCGAACTTACATATCGATTGTGTCAGTCCCCGACATATCTTTATGCATTAATGATCCGACGTGCGAGTCTGGATTTAGGCATGCTGTGTGAAGCCTACCCGTGACGGTAAGCCCAGATCGGTGATGTTTGTGATGTGCATAACGATTAGCCCTAGTTGCGCTAACGGGAATGTCCCGTTGATTTTATGTAGTGTGTTTAGCTAGTGCAATGAAGAAATTTTTCTAAAAAAGAAGCATGCCAAAGTTTGATAGATTCTCAAGAGTTTGTTTTAACTGGCAAAAGAAGCCGCATAGAAGAGTTTCAAATAGAAGATTTACCTTCAAATTCAGGCTTAAGACATCCTATAAATTCCTATGATGCAAATGTTCAAGAGTCAGTACGAAGATATTATTGCAGAAAGGTTCTTGTCAACCTCAGTTAGAAATTTTTCCCCAAACAGAAATCGGGAAAAAAAGCTCGGCGCTTTAATAAGAATTGATTTAATGGGTTTAAAGACTGGTTAGAATATAGTAAGGAAAAAGATACAGCATTTTGTCTTTTCTGTTATATTTTCCCCCAAAAAGGTTGTGAGTCTACTTTTACTACTAGAGGATTCAGAAATTAGAAAGATAAAATAGTATTGGAAAAACATGTTGGAACTCACACTACTCCACACAATGCTTCTATAAAACTTTGCGAGGCTTTGATGAATCAAAAATAGGGTATTCAGATTGCTTTTACGAGACAAGAAGAACAACAAAATATAGATTATCGTGCTCGTTTATGTGTTTCGATTGATTGCGTTGGATTTCTTTTACGACAAAGATTGTCCTTTCGCGGTCACGATGAGAGTGAAGAGTCTATCAATCGAGGCAATTTTTTGGAGCTTATGAATTTCCTTGTTTCGCATAATGATGACATTAAGACAGTTGCGCTTCAAAATGCTCCTCGAAATTTCCAGTTTATATCGCCTAAGATTCAAAAAGAAATAGTTTCAGCAATTGCAATGGAGACAAGAAAACAAATTGTTCGTGCGATTGAAGAAGATTGTTTTACAGTTTTAGTGGAAGAATCCCATGATGTTTTTATAAAAGAGCAGATGTCTGTTTTGTTACGCTATGTGAAATCCAGTGGCAAGATTATGGAGCGTCTTCTTGGTTTTGTTAATGTAGCCGACACTACTGCATTATCTTTAAAATCTGACATTGAGTCGTTATTTATGCAATATGGTCTTAGTGTATCTAAATTGTGTGGGCAATGATATGATGACGCTAGTAATATGAAAGACGAGTTCAGAGAGCTAAAAACTTTGATTTTGAATGAAAACAGTTGTGCTTTTTATGTTCATTGTTTTTCACATCAACTACAATTGGTGCTAGTAGCGGTTGCAGAAGGAAATTCTGATATTGCCGAGCTTTTCACACTTATTAGCACTGTTTTGAATGTTGTTGGTAGTTCTTGTAAACGACGTGATTCTCTTCGAGCATTGGAAGTTTATTGGGTTGCTAGAGAGCTTGGTTGCGGGGAGTTGGAAAGTGGTCAAGGGTTGAATCAATCTTTAGAGCTAAAACGTGTCGGAGACACGAGATAGAGTTCACATTATTTGACAGTTTTAAATTTTATTCGTATGTTTTTATCAATTGTTTATGTACTGGAGATTGTTGTAATTGATGGGGCAGATGGAAACCAAAGAGGTATGACAAGCGCAATGTCGTTACAAGTTATCATGAAATTTAAATTTGCATTTGTGATTCATTTGATGAAAAGTATTTTGTCAAAAACTAACGAGTTATCACAAGTGTTGTAAAAAAGGATCAATCTATTCTCAACGCAATGCATTTTGTAAAGTTGTCAAAATTGCTATAATTAAATATGAGAAATAACGAAGTTGAGTGAGAATCTTTTATTGTTGAAGTCTCTATGTTTTGTTGTAAACATGACATAGAAGTTCCAATTATGAATGAGAAGTTCGTTCAACCTGGTAGATCAAGACGTAACGCACGTGAAATTACAAATTTACGTTTTTTTAGGATTGAAATATATAATGCAGTGCCTGATTGGATGTTTAATGAACTAAATGACTGTTTCAATGAAGTAAACACAGAATTGTTGTTACGTGTCGCTTGTCTTGACCCAAAGGATCAATTTGCTACTTATGATAAACAAAAACTAATTCATTTTGCTGAATTATATTCATATGATTTTACTCTGATAGAGTTGCAGTTACTTGAATGACAACTTGACATATACATTTGTGACATATGATCTACATCGCTGGATATATTTTCAGAAGTTAAAGGAATCAGTAGACTGCTCCAAAAAATAGTGGAATTAAAAAAACAAGATAATTACCAACTAGTTTTCAGATTGTTAAAGTTGGTTTGCCTCTTACCAGTTGCAACAGCTAGTGTTGAAAGAACATTTTCTGCAATGAAGAAAATAAAAAATTGTCTGCGAAACAGAATGAGAGATTAATGGATGAATGATTGTTTGATGACTTACATTGAAAAAGACGTTGCATATACAATTACAACTGAAGAAATTATTTCACGTTTTCAGAATATGTGTCAACGTAAAATCACTTTTTGATCTGTAAGTTTTTTTAATGTTCTGCTATCTTCTTCTACTTTTAATAAAATATATGTTAAAATTTATTATGCAGGGGCGACAATGAAATCCTAGTTCCGCCATTGCTATAAGGAGAGAACTTTTTTACCATAGGTAATGAAATTTGACTATATAAAAGCATATTTCCTATAATGACAGAATATCACATAAATTAAAGAAATTTGAAATTTTATAATAAAGAGAGGTAAATCAGAATTAATAAGCACGAACGGAACAAAAAAAAATTATCTTAAAATCATAATATTCAAAATTATTTGAAATAATTACAACAAAAATATAGCTACTAAATTGAAGAATGACATAATTGAAATTTTAGGCTTCGTTTGGCACTGTAGTGTTTGTCATGAACATGAGAGTTAAATTGTCATTCGTCAACACCCATCTAAGAAACGTCATCCACTTTTACGTTCAAATGGACAATATTTGTTAGGTGATGGATCCTTAACGAATGACGATTTAACTCGTGCGTTTGCGACCGCCACCACCTTGCCAAACGGAGCCTAAAAAGATATATATTTGAGTTGGGTGAGTGGTGAGGATGAGTGGGGAACTGGCGGGCCCACCAAACAATCATCAAGTCATGAATTAGTGCTGCTGTAAGCCCTGCTTTATTCTATGATGCTGTAGATAAGATGCGGGCACGCGGGTCTGACGAAGATTTGCCGATTTTCTATTACAGCTTTCTTGAAAGCAGTTTATAAAGCTAAAGTCACTATTTATTCGAGCCTTCTTAATTATTATTGATTAATTAATCGGCATTAGCAATTCTTAATACTAAACAATACCAATTCATACTATATATAGACACCAAATTTACTTCATTTTAATTTTATTTAAACTTCAAATTAGGTCATAATTAAAAGAAATCCATTTAAAAAGGTGCTCTCTGACTCTCTGAGTATATATAATATAGACATAATTAGTAGGATTTGTTAAACAATACCGGTTGGTCCGGTTCACACTTATAAAAAGAGTAATGTATTAAATTCGTATAAAAATAAATTTTTTTTTATCTTTAATTTATATTCTATGACTATCCAAAAAATTGAAATGAACAAAATTTTCTTAGATTGTTTTTAGTTTTTACATTTATATTTACATTTTACATTTCATTTATCCTCTTTCAATTCCTTCCGAACATAAATTAAGCACAAAAAAAATAAGAGAAATAAAATATATTTTATTTAATTTATATATCTTTTAGAGCATAGTTTAATTGCAAGAAATTGTTGCGGTCTGCTCGAGGTACTTGGTAGGCTGGATTTGTTGAACCGTCTTAGCCCACTGAGCGGTCGAGCACGCAAATAGTCAGAAATTTACAGAACAGTGAGAGAGTCTTTTTGACGTGAAAAATCCGTAATCCGGGGGGGGGGGGGGCCTTGGTGGCCGACCGAACCCCCGACCTCCCGAGTGCCGAACGGTAGGGGGGGGGGGTGCCCTCTGAGGCCTGTCGAGCCCTCGGTCGCCCGAGTGTCGGGCGACCTCGGGAGGGGCAGCCGGCCCTCAGAGGCCGATCGAGCCCCCACCCGCCCGGGCTGTTGGGGGCCGGCCATGCCTTCAGCCGCCTGAGCGCCGGGCGGCCAACGGAGCGGCCGGCCCTTGGTGGCCTTCTCTCGACCGCTTGAATGCCAGGCGGCCAATTAAGGGGGCGGCCCTTGGCGGCCGACTGAGCTGTGGCGTCCGGTCAAGGCCGCCGGGCGGCCAAGGGGGCGGCAGACGCACGGGATCTCGCGCGGCGGCTGGGATCCCGTGCACGGTAGTTACTGCATCGATCGGGCGCGCGGATCGTGTGTATGACAGTTTCGTCCAATAACTCCCCACTATGTTAGTGGGAAAGCAAGAATTCCGGCTATTCACCGCCGGTAATCACTATAAAGTTGGGGTGACCGGTGACCCCATCCAAAATTAATATATTTTATTCATATCTCAAAAGCATATAAGTACCTGACTATAGCTTTTGTTTCTTTGTACTAATTAGTCCTCGCTCATCGTTGTTCTCCTTATGCATTTGAAAATAATAAGTAGGATGATAAGTATTCTCACTTATATGTTATATCTGAAATATACGGCATTTTATATGTAAAAAACTAGAATTTGCCAGAAATAAACAATCATGTTGTTATTCTATTTTCATTATTTTGAAAAATCATTTTAATATATAAAAATAAAGTACTTTATTTAAAAGTGTTGTTGTTAGCAGTTCGATTTTTACTATTCGCAGTTTAATGCTAAGAGAAAAACTCTTCATCAGTTTTTTTCTTCCTATAATCGCAGTCCAAGTCTTTCCGCTTTCGGCCCGGTTCCGCTCTCCCGACTTCCTCCTTAATCCAAGCATTCTCTCTTCCAGAACCCTTGTACTCTCTCATTGTCCGTCGCCGACCGCCGGCATATATCATCTAAAGCACGACGACTCTAGCGGCCTAGGGTTCCGCCTAGTTCGGTCATTGGCGTCTCATATCTCCTCTAAAGCATGATGATTCCAGCCACTGCTTGCTGCTCTTGCATTCACCACCGTCCCGATTCCGGCCGCCTAGGGTTCCTACTGATTGTATCGTTCTTTCGCCTGGCATCACAAACAGTGGCGCTCCCGGTTAGCATTGAAAAAATCGTCGCTCATCTTTAGCAGAAATTCATTCTGATTTCCAAGAAATCCATTCTAATTTTTGGTTGGACTCTATTGTTTTCTGGCTGAACCTTCAATACACAAGCATTGCTCCAAGTTTTGCTTGCTTCTTCGTTCCCCTTCGACCATATCAAGCACATTATTGGGTATAATTTTTTCTCCTTTTCTCAAAATTTTAATTATATTGCAGTGTTGTGAATCATTTGGTCTTGCATTCTATTTGCAATGCATGGTGCGATAGAGATACCGTCCTCACAAAGTAGATGTTGGAAGTCACTTCGTAACAAGCACAGTGTTTCGTAGTAGAGAGGAATTGATAGAATTGGCTCGTAAAGAACAAGAAGGCTAAATAGCGGATTGAGAAATTCTTCTTTATAATACGTTGATTTTTGTAGTGATTAAGAATTTTCTTCTTTTTACAGTTGATCGTACGCTTGAAGATGTTGATTTAAAATCAACAATTTTGCCCAATCTCTTGTTTGCTAGCTTCATTTTTTTAATTACAAAATTATATTGGGTTGCTTTATTTTATAATTCCAACATTAATTTTTTGGTGCTCGATTTGATTATGACATAAAAAAGATGGTCATTTTCATAGTTTTATGATTTGTTCATGTACACTATATATTTTTTATGAATTTGGGATGCTAATATAGTTATGAAAAATTGGACTGCAAATATAATTGTGAATTACGAATATAAATTACAGACTACGAATAGCCATTAACAAACGGCTAATATCAGCGCTCTTATTTAATAGATAATACTTACCGTACGTCTGTAGGCTGGACTATAGAGATTGTCAACATGTACTGACATTACAAACAACATGTTCTTATTTTATACCAAATTCAGCCCCGTTGAAGGCCTAAATTTTTACCCGAAAGGTCATTTTTTTTCTTCAAATCAGACTCTCCTTGATCATTCATACAAATTCGTTTTTTTAGATATCAATTTTTGAGCGTTGTAATGAAAAATAATAATTTTCAACAATTTCTTTGGATGGGGTTCCCTTCAATTTTCGGAATCTGACTGGAGAGATTCAGGCCGAGGACACGAGGGCAAACTAAATCAAATGGATGAGTCGCACGCAGAATGTCGCGCTCATCCCAAAGGCCCGAAAATATCCGAGAAGATGGCAAAACCAAACACGCACCTGCACAAGCGGCACGCGTGCGCGGTCTTGCGGGCGTGCACCAGTGGCCACCGCCACATTCGGCCGCTGGCGCCGCCACCGGCCATCACCGGCCGCAGCCGCTGTTGGCACCTGCCCAGACTGCCTGGGGGGCGCTCTAGTCATTTCGCTAAATTTGGTGATCTAGGTGACCGAAATGGAACAACGCCATTCGCCAACACAAATCCCGTCCCTACGCAATTACCGACACGACCCTCCAGAAAACTATAAAAAGGCTTCCATCAAGGCTCAGTGAACTTAGAGATTTTTTTGAGACGGAACGCTTCCATCGAGCTTCCGTGGACTTAGTAATTTTTCCGGCCAGAGCGTTTCCATCAAGACCCCGAGTACTTAGTTTCTTTTTCATCATTTTTGTACTTTGTATTAGTGATGGAGGGTGGTCTGTCACCTTCTGGAGAATCATCTCAAACTCTTGTAATCTCCAGTGAAATAGTGGATTTTGGTCCAACAGAGATATGCCCACATGGTTTTTCATCATTTTCGGGTTTTGCACGTCAGAAAAGCCTTTGCCATTTGTTGTTGTTTTTCTTTGATTGTTTGCATGACTGGTGTTGTGCTTGACGACAAGTGTACTGGTCGCACAAGTAATATAAAATGAGCGAATTTTTCCCAAGTATTGATCTCACATGCAACACAGTAAGGTGGAGTTATCTTTCGAGCAAAGACTTGAGATTGAAGTCCTTAAGGCCGGATGGGTTGCGGGAAGTTTGCATTGGTTTGCGAAAAAAATAAAAGAAACCTAATTTAACAATGCGGGTCTCAGACACCGCTTCACAACGTGAGGGATTATGCAGGCCACTATGTACAGTTTCGCTCGGCAGATGGACGATTAAGCATACGAAATGGACGAGAAGGCTTGCAGAATGGAAGATTAGGCTCGCTTAGTGAAAGAGTAGGCTTGCGTAATGGACGAGTAGGCTTGTGTAATGAAGTGGAAGGTGGTGACGGAATCGACGCACTTCAAGCACAAACTAAACATATAAAGATTTTCATAGTGATGAAAATAAAACTAAAAATCATGAGCCTAGTAATGCATACATAATCAAATAAATAACAATACGATCAACAACAACAATCCAAGAAGGAGAAAAAATGCAAGAGATACAATCGAATCCGGATACTTGTTGTAGATTCACGGTAGGAATCGCCGGATCGTCAATCCACATTCTTGCTCGGTCTAAACTATCGTCCGGGGTAGAGGATGGTTGTCACTTCCTTCCAATGAACCCGTCTTCTCCGGTAAACTACAATCCGACCACGTACGATGCAAGGAGCTGTTTGCTTGGCGATGAAGATGAGTGTAGAATCCTTTCCTTAAAGCGCTTATATGATGTAAAGTGGCGTAGGGCAGAGCCCTAATGGAAGGCGGAAGAAAACGAAGTAGTCGCCTCCTTCGATGGAAGAATTTGCGGCTTTGTTCGGGGCGCCAAATGACCTAAAAATTGCTGCTTAAATAGAAAATCCGTCAGAAAATCATTCATGCATGGTCAAACGCACGGGTTGGGTCAACCGTGCGAGAAGAAATCGGACGGGCGGAACAAAGACGTAATTTTTTAGACAAAAACAATCTGCTCGTGTATTTTACCCACACACGGGCAAAACAGCCAGTTCATGAAGAAAACGCACTGGCAGAGACAAAACCACAGTTTTTCATGATTTTGAGAGAAATGAAGACGCACGGTCGACCAGATCGTGCGTGAAGAATAAACACACGACTTTGCGATCTGGAAAATTGCAAAATAACATAAATTTTTAGACAAAAGGAAGTCGCTCGTGTGATTTTGTTCACGCACGGTCAAAACCGACTGTGCGCGACCAAAACACACGAGCCGTGGTAGATCACCATTTTTGGGCGCTGTAGAAAATGCACGGTCGCGGAAATCGTGCATTAAGGAAACACACGACCATGTATTTTCTACATGATAGAAAATTGGCAACATTATAGATCTGCCCATTAGCAAAGCAAACCTCCAGCTGGGGCACAAGCCTCCAACACACAAATAATAGGAAAAACTAAATAAACAGATATGGGAGCACCATGTGCTTATCCGTAACAGAATAGTGTGCAATTGTCCACCACAATGAGCCAAAACGGTGCACTTCGAGTGAAAGTGTGAACAAGTGAAATAATAACAATTAAGATCCAAAAGTGAAGTGCAAGTGACTGAAAACAAGCTCAAGTGAGTACGAAAAATCCTATATAAATTGGACTCATCACCCGGTCCAATTCTGAGCTAAGGTGATCGGATTCTCTGGATCGGGGAAAAGTCGGGTGACCCTCAACAATTTGGCGCTGTCTGTGGGAAGGTGTTTGTTGGGTACATTGAAAAATGTGTACCTGATTTGAAGAAGCCTAACCTAGCTCAATGATATACATCAAAGTGTATTTGATGTTATTTTGAGTTTATATGTGCAGGTTAAGAATGTACTAGAATACAGAAAAAATAATCTAAGTCCATGTGTCGACACCAGAAGAAAGTGTGTCGACACTTCAGAAAGATTGTGTCGACACTTGAAGAATGTTGTGTCGACACAGAGAAAAAGAGTCGACAATAATTGTGTCGACACCTGGAGGCAGTGTCGACACAAAGAAGTTTGGTCGACATCAACTGTGTCGACACTGGGAGGCTGTGTCGACACACAGAATTGCTAGTCGACAACAATTGTATCGACACCAGAAGACTGTGTCGACACACAGAGGCAGAGTCGAGAACAGCTGTGTCGACACCTGGAGGCTGTGTCGACCCACACTATATTCTGAGTCTACATCAACTGTGTCGACACACAGGACTTGTGTCGACACACAGCAAAGTCTAGACTAAGTTAGTTGCTGGTGAATGGTGAAGTGTTTGTGTCGACACAAATACTCAGTGTCGACATATTCTCAAGATGCATTATCAAGAAGCTGAGTCGACATAAAGGCAGACATGTCGACATCATCAAAGGCTGTGTCGACACCTAAGTCACTTATGTCGACACATATTGACAGATGATCTCGACATTTTCTAACAGACAGTCTCGACGCTTTGCTGACAAAGACAAAGACAGAAGATCTGTTTGAAGACTTGACAACTGTGAGTTACAACAGGTTGACTGAAGCTATCAGACTTGTCAGAAGTTTGTTAGAAACCAGATCAGCCGGTTACCAAGGATGAAGTCTATAAATAGACAGATTCAGAAGAAGAAATACACACACATAGAAACTGATTGATTGATCATTGTTGTGAGATAAGATCTCTAATCAAGAAAGTGCAAGGCACAGAAGAAGATCTTCGAGAGAAGATCTAAGAAGACTTTCTGAAGTGAATATCCACTCAGATTCAGTCTAAGTTGAATTCATTCAAGAATTCAGAAGTATTATCAAGGGTTGTGGATAGAGAGAGATCCAGGCATTTGAAGACAAGAAGGAAGCTATCACAGGTTTCTTAAGAAGCAGTATATTCCAAAGGAAATCAACTCAAACTAAGTTTATATTCAAGAAGTTTTGAAGAAAGCTAAGATCCAGTTGATTTCATTCATCAGCCTTTTCAAGAAGCTGATCAAGAACAGTCTTATCCCTTCTCTCTCAACAGGGGTAAGATATTATATAACTTCATTTTCAAATGCTGTAGGATCTATTTATAGATCTGAGTTATAAGCCTATTTTATAAAGGCTGAGTGTAGGAGAAGGTGTTCTCTGAGTTGTAAGCCTATTTTATAAAGGCTGAGTTGTAGGAGAAGGTGTTCTCTGAGTTGTAGGCCTTGTGGCAAGGCTGAGGTAGGGCTGGTTAGCCTGAGCTGTAGGAACCTTATAGGGTTCTGAGTTGTAGGAACCTTTCAGGGTTCTGAGTTGTAGGATCTGAGGATCTGAGATAAAGGAGGAAGTTAGGCCAAATCTAGCACACTGCTAGATAGGTGAAGGGGAAAGTGGATGTACCCAGACCTTAGGGAACCACTATAAATCTGTGTGCAATCTGTGATGTGTACATGTTTGTGATTGTTGTGCTGTGTTAGCTGCAGAGTTTTCTGAATTTTATTATAACCTGAAGTTTTATTTTGCCTTAAGTTAAAACAAGCATTAGAACCTATTCACCCCCTCTAGGTGTTTAGGTTGTCTTGAAAGTAAAACTATCAAGTGGTATCAGAGGGAGGTTACTCAAAGAAGGACTTAACAGTCTGAGTTAGATCCCTAAAGGCAGAATCAAGAATCAAGAAAATGAGTTCTGGAGAGAATCACAAGGAACTAGGGTCAATGAAATTACCCATCTGCAAAAAAGAGATTTTTAGAATCTGGAAAGAAAGGGTTAGGTTGTTTATGAAGGCTTCTGATCCAAGGATCTATATTACAGTAAAGGAAGGTCCATATATCCCAATGAATGTGTCTGCTCTAGATGCAAATGAAAAAACTCCTAAAGATTTCTCTGAAATGACTAAGGATGAGATTATATTGGCAACTATGGATAAGAGAGCTCAGAATATCATAGTGAGTGCCATATATGATTCTACTTTCCAAAATTTGATTCACTGCAAAACCTCCAAGGAAATGTGGGACACTTTGATTGTCTACATGGAGGGTTCAGAAGAAGTTAGACAAGATAGAAAATCTATGCTTAATCAAGAATATGAGAGTTTCAGACAAGGGAAGTCTGATAGCATAACTGAATGCTACAAGAAATTCTACAGAATAGTGAATGAACTGATGTCCTATGGAAGGGACTTCAGTACATATGAGCTGAATGACAAATTTCTAAGATCCTTGATAAAGGATTGAGATACCAAGATTTGTGCCATAAGAGAAGTGGCCAAACTAGCAGACATTTCTCCTCCAACCTTATTTGGAAAATTGCTCTCATATGAAATGCAACTAATGGCTAGGAAGGAGGAAGAAAAATTACAAAAGGAGAGCATAGAGAGAAGTCAGTGGCCTTCAAGGTTGAAGCCACTAGAAAGAGCAGGAGAATGTCTCCATCACCTCCTAAGGAAGTTGTTGAAGATAACTCAGAAAATCCAGACAATCAGAACTCAGAAAGCAGTGATTCAGATGCAGATTTTGCTGCCTTTACAAGGCAGTTTCAGAGGTTCTTGAAGAAGAAGCATTGGAAGTCAAGGCCCTCCACATCACAGCCAATTGATGATTACTATCAGAAGAGAAAATCATCAAGAAAGGAAAGGAGCAGATCAAAGCCCAGCAAAGCTACAACATCAAAGACTGTTTGCTATTGCTGCAATAGGCCAAGACATGTGGTGGCTGAATGTCCAGATAAGAGGAAGGAGTCAACAGACAGAAAGAAGACTCAACAAAAGGGCAAGAAGGAGAAATCCTTTGTTGCTAAGAAGGAGAAGAGTCTTACAGATCAATCTTCCTCAGAGTCAGAATCTGAAGCTGAAGCTTATATTGGACTGTATGCAGCTAATGGAGAAGAGGAGTTTATGCAATTGCTAAACTCCATCTATGATCAAGAAGACCATCAGTGTATGAGACTGATGGCTGATTCAGAAGATAACAAGTGCCAGGATCAGTCTGGTCCCAATAAGGTACAAAGTAATTCTAGAATTTCAGATTACAGTACCAGTTCAGAGTCAGATTCATCTGCATCAAGTAATGAGGATGGATTTGAATCTGAAGGAGATATTCATCATTTGATAGATAAGTATGAAGACTTATTGCAGGCTCTTAAGAAAAGCAAGAACCTAGCCAAAACTCAGGCTCAGGAGATTGCAGATCTTAAGGTGGCTGCATCTGAGTTAGAAAAAGTATTGGATCAAAAGTTAAATTAGATTGCCAAACTGAAAAATATAACTATTATTCAGATGGACACAATCACATATTACAAAGATCAAGTTAAAAGTCTGGAGGCCAGACTGAGCGTAGAGAAAGATTTAGTGGCTAGCTACTCTAAGCCAAAATCAGTCTTACCTTTAATAGATGAGTTTGTGGCTCAGAAGGGTAAGGCAGGATTAGGCTTCAAGGGTAACACCAGGGCTGCCCAATTCAAGAGAAAAGGCAAAGCTTCAGTCCAGCCACTAAACCTTAAAGTCCCTGTTATGTTTAGAAAGGTACAAGTGCCTTCTAATAAATATGATCTTGAAAATATTCATGGTCATATTAAGACTGATGTTCTGAAGAACAAGAATGTTTATGCCAATAAGTCAGTCCATGTTCATAAATCCCATGGTTATAAGAAATCTGTGGGTGTAGCTGCAGCAGCACAAGCTCAGAACAGAATTTTTTTTGCCAAAAATGTATCTAGACCTAGATACAACAGGTATGAATGCTGGTGATGTGGCAAGATAGGCCATTTTGCCTTAGACTACTGGCATAACATAAGTGTTAGGAAGAACAACAGTCTACCAGTTAGAAAAGCTGCTGGTAGGTTTGATATGAATGATGCTAACCTAAACCAAGGACTCAAGACTTACTTGGATTCTAAGGGAAAGTAATTTTGTATTGCAGGAAAGTCCAAGTTGCCATGCCCCTATATGGTACTTGGACAGTAGTTGTTCCAGGCACATGACTGGAACAAAGGGGCTGTTGAAGGAGTACATACCTATCAAGAATGGACCTAAAGTAATCTTTGGTGGATCTGAAAGAGGAATCATCAAAGGATTTGGTAACATTTCTTCAAACCAAATTACCATCACTCAAGTAGCTTATGTAAAAGGTTTGAAACACAACCTGATAAGCATAAGTCAGCTGAGTGATCTTGGATATGACATTTCATTTGTTAAGAATGAATGTCATATCAAGAGGTCAAGTGATCAAAAGGTCATATTGACTGGATACAGAAAAAGAAATGTTTATTGTCTTGACTTTGTATGAGAGAACAAGGTTTCTCCTATTTGTCTTGTAGTTGATGATAATGCATCTCATTGTGTCAAATGGCACAAGAGGCTGACCCATCTTAACTACAAAACAATTGGCCAACTCTTTAGTAAAGAATTAGTGAGGAATGGTCCTCATGTTAAGTGTATAAAGGAAGGGATATGTTCAGCTTGACAAAAGGGCAAGCAGACAAAATCCTCCTTTCATAGCCTTAAAAACAAGGATTCAGTGAGGTGTTTATACCTCTTACATAGGATCTTTTTTGATCCTATGCCAGTTCATAGTCTAGGTAGGAAGGTATACACTTTTGTGGTTATAGATGACTATTCTAGATATACATGAGTGTTCTTTCTGAGACAAAAATCAGAAATCCCAAGTGTTTTACATAGTTTTGTTAAACAAATTCAGAATGAACTGAACAGTACAATGGTCAAAATCAGAAGTGACCATGACACTGAATTTCAATCTGAAAGTATGACAAGATTGTGTGAAGAATTTGGGATTTTCCAAGAATTCTCCTCACCTAGAACACCACAGCAAAATGGTATTGCTGAAAGAAAGAATAAGACATTGATTGAAGCTGGTAGAACTCTATTGAGTGACACTTCTCTTCCAGAATATTTCTGGGCTGAGGCAGTAAACACTGCATGTCATGTGATCAATACGGCTTCTATCACCAAGATCCAAAAAAGACTCCCTATGAAATTATGAAAGGTAGAAAATCAAATCCATCCTACTTTAGGATCTTTGGTTGCAAGTGTTATATACTTAATAATGGCAAGTCTTATCTAACTAAGTTTGCTGCCAAATCCCAAGATGGGATATTTATTAGGTACATCATCAATAGTAAGGCTTATAGAGTCTACAACTTGACCACTCAAGTGGTAGAAGAATATGTCTGTGTTGTATTTGATGAAACAATATTAATCAACAGTGAGTTGCCTTGTAGATCATTCAGTCCAACAGGTATAAGCAATAGGATGAACAAGCTTTCCATTACAGAAGGAACAACTTCAGATGAAGTATTGGAAAATGATGGCTACTGTCCAGGGGGAGTACAAGACTCTATAGAAGCTGATGACAACCAAGAGGTGCAGCATAATGAAGGAACTGGAGATGTTGAACCTGAAGAAAATCTACCTCTAGCTATAAGACATCTAAAAGACGATCCAGCAAATCAAATAATAGGTGATCCAAGACAAGGAGTGTAGACTAGAAGCAGAAATCTGAGCACAGTCCTGCACTCAAGTTTTCTATCTCAACTGGAGACTAAGAAATTTGAAGAAGCCATCCAAGACCAACACTGGATTAATGCTATACAAGAGGAGCTTAATCAATTAAGAAGGTGCAAAGTCTGGGAGTTAGTTCCTAAACCAAGAGACCACAACATCATTGGCACAAAGTGGATCTTTAGGAACAAGTTGGATGAGAGTGAAGTAATTGTGAAGATCAAAGCAAGATTGGTTGATAAAGGATACAGGCACGAAGAAGGAATAGACTTTGATCAAACATTTGCCCCAGTAGCAAGACTGGAGGCAATCAAAATGTTCCTTGCCTATGCAACATTTCAAGGCTTCAAAGTATACCAAATGGATGTGAAATCAACATTCCTGAATGATGATCTAAAAGAAGAAGTCTATGTAGAGCAGCCATCAGGTTTTGTAGATTCTCTTAAACCTAGTTATGTCTATAGACTTAGGAAAACATTGTATGGGTTAAAGCAAGCCCCAAGGGCTTGGTATGAAACCCTGTATACTTTTCTTATTGAGAACAAATTCTTAAGAGGTAAAATAGACAAAACTCTATTCCTAAGGGAATATAAAGGTAAGATAATCTTAGTTCAGATCTATGTAGATGACATAATTTTTGGGTCTACAGAGAACAACCTTTGCAAAAAGTTTGCCAAACTTATGCAAGGGAAGTTTGAAATAAGCAGTATGGGGGAACTTAAGTTCTTCTTTGGACTCCAAGTAAGACAGACTGAAGATGGCTTATCCATATCCCAGTCTAAGTTCACCAAGGAATTAATTATGATGTATGGTATGGAATCATCCTCCACCATGAGAACTCCTATAGGAACAAATATGCCAATATGCAAAGATGATGCAGGTAAGCCTGTAGATGAGTCTTTGTATAGAGGAATAATTGGCTCTCTATTATATCTCACTGCTAGTAGACCAGACATTATGTATGCTACATGTGTCTTTGCTAGGTATCAAGCTTGCCCTAAAGAATCACATTATACTGCAGTCAAAAGGATTTTGAGATATCTTAAGGGCACACCTAATCTAGGCCTTTGGTACCCTAGGAATGGAGATTTTCTACTAACAGGTTATTCAGATGCAGATTTTGCAGGCTGTAGAGAAGATAGAAAGAGTACTACAGGTACATGCCAATTCTTGGGAGGAAGATTGATATCCTGGAGCAATAAGAAGCAGACTAGTGTGGCAATATCCACTGTTGAGTCTGAATATGTGGCAGCAGGAAGTTGCTGTGCACAGCTATTGTGGATTCAGCATCAGCTAAAGGACTATGGTATTCAAGTAAGTAGAACACCTTTATTGTGTGATTCTAAGAGTGTTATTTCTATTGCAAACAATCATATTGCACATAGTAGAACTAAGCATATAGAGATCAAATACCATTTTCTTAGAGAACATGTAGAAAAAGAAGACATCTCATTAGAATTTGTTAAAACTGATTATCAAATTGCAGATGTATTTACTAAGCCTCTGGATGAAACTAAATTCAATAGATTTAAAATTGAATTAGGAATGTTGGTCATAGGTTAGTTTATTAAAAAATATTTGGCTAAGTAAAATGGTGTCGACACATTCAGTGATAATGAGTCGACACAGAGTAGTCATGTCGACTAGTCAGGGAAAATGTGTCGATACATGAGAATCTGTGTCAACACCTAAGGGTCAAAGAGTCGACTCATCCGGATATGTAGTGTCGACACAGCCAGAGTAATAGTGTCGACACTTACAGATTTTGTGTCGACTCTTATAATAAGAGTCGACACATTATTCCGGCTGAACTATTCAGTATCTCCTGTGTCTACATACCATCAATTGGTGTCGACACATGATAGTCTGCACCGTGGTCGAGACTATAGAAGTATGTGTCGACACTTGTCAACAGTGTCGACACTTTTCGACAATCTTTGTCCGCCTCTTGACCTTCTGTGTTTTGAAAAGGTATATATAGGTCGAGAACATATTCTGTCGACACGCTCACCAGGTTTTCGAGACTAAAATCCTGTGTCGACAATCTCTCTTCTCTCCTCTCAAGATTTCTCATCATTTCAAGAAGCTGATTTGAAGGCTCAACAAGATGCTCAATTATCAAAGAAGAGATTCAGAGAGCTAGCAGAACAAAAACCTGATTTTGAGCAATGGAGCCCCACCTCAAGGAACATTATATTAACTGCCTGGAAGGCTGTGAAGGATCAGGTGCATGAAAGAGGCAAATGGTATAATGAATTTGAATGACAAAAGTATGAGGCCAGGCAGGAGGCCATAGTTCAATTCAGAAGAAAGGCTAAGGGTGGAAAGCTACCTCCTGATGCTTAGGAGCCTAGCAAGTATTTTCCCAAGCCATTTCATTATTTTGAGAGGCAAAGGATCAAGGCCGAGGCTCAGAAGAAAGCTGGTTTGAAAGGCAAAAAGCCTGCTGATGATGCAGAACCTCCTGTGATGGCTCAAGTTCAACAAGGAAAAAGAATTGTTATCAAGGAGCCTGACCAGCCTTAGTTTTAGTTCTACTAGTTTTTGTCCTAGAACTATGTTATTGTTAATGTGTTAAAACAATCAATGTAAACAAGCTGTAACAAACATTTCTGAATTTATAAACAACACTTTGTTCTATAATCGTTTCTTTTACATCTTTATTCTGTGATGTATCTGTGTTTAATGTTTTGTTTATAAAGTTCCCTGTGATATTATGCTTTTATACATCATCATATTGAATTTTCATAAATGGTGTATATCATTAGCTAAAAGGGTTATGACTTCTCCAAATAGGGGGAGATTGTTGGGTATATTGGAAAATATGTACCTGATTTGAAGAAGCCTAACCTAGCTCAATGATATACATCAAGGTGTATTTGATGTTATTTTGAGTTTATATGTGCATGTTAAGAATGTACTAGAATACAAGAAAAATATTCTAAGTCCATGTGTCGACACCAGAAGAAAGTGTGTCGACACTTCAGAAAGATTGTGTCGACACTTGAAGAATGCTGTGTCGACACAGAGAAAAAGAGTCGACAACAATTGTGTCGACACCTGGAGGTAGTGTCGACACACAGAAGTTTGGTCGACATCAACTATGTCGACACTGGGAGGCTGTGTCGACACACAGAATTGCTAGTCGACAACAATTGTGTCGACACCAGAAGACTGTGTCGACATACAGAGGCAGAGTCGACAACAGCTGTGTCGACACATGGAGTCTGTGTCGACCCACACTATATTCTGAGTCTATATCAACTGTGTCGACACACAGGACTTGTGTCGACACACAACAAAGTCTAGACTAAGTTAGTTGCTGGTGAATGGTGAAGTGTTTGTGTCGACACAAATACTCAATGTCGACACATTCTCAAGATGCAGTATCAAGAAGCTGAGTCGACATAAAGGCAGACATATCGGCATCATCAAAGGCTGTGTCGACACCTAAGTCACTTATGTCGACACATATTGACAGATGGTCTCGACATTTTCTAACAGACAGTCTCGACGCTTTGCTGACAAAGACAAAGGCACAAGATCTGTTTGAAGACTTGACAGCTGTGAGTTACAACAGGTCGACTGAAGCTGTCAGACTTGTCAGAAGTTTGTTAGAAACCGGATCAGCCGGTTACCAAGGATGAAGTCTATAAATAGTCAGATTTAGAAGAAGAAATACACACACATAGAAACTGATTGATTGATCATTGTTGTGAGATAAGATCTCTAATCAAGAAAGTGAAAGGCACAGAAGAAGATCTTCGAGAGAAGATCTAAGAAGACTTTCTGAAGTGAATATCCACTCAGATTCAGTCTAAGTTGAATTCATTCAAGAATTCAGAAGTATTATCAAGGGTTGTGGATAGAGAGAGATCCAGCCATTTGAAGACAAGAAGGAAGCTATCACAGGTTTCTTAAGAAGCAGTATATTCCAAAGGAAATCAACTCAAACTAAGTTCAGATTCAAGAAGCTTTGAAGAAAGCTAAGATCCAGTTGATTTAATCCATCAGCCTTTTCAAGAAGCTAATCAAGAACAGTCTTATCCCTTCTCTCTCAATAGGGGTAAGATATTATATAACTTCATTTTCAAATTCTGTAGGATCTATTTATAGATCTGAGTTGTAAGCCTATTTTATAAAGGCTGAGTGTAGGAGAAGGTGTTCTCTGAGTTGTAAGCCTATTTTATAAAGGCTGAGTTGTAGGAGAAGGTGTTCTCTGAGTTGTAGGCCTTGTGGCAAGGCTGAGGTAGGGCTGGTTAGCCTGAGCTGTAGGAATCTTATAGGGTTCTGAGTTGTAGGAACCTTTCAGGGTTCTGAGTTGTAGGATCTGAGGATCTGAAATAAAGGAGGAAGTTAGGCCGAATCTAGCACACTGCTAGATAGGTGAAGGGGGAAAGTGGATGTACCCAGACCTTGGGGAACCACTATAAATCTGTGTGCAATCTGTGATGTGTACATGTTTGTGATTGCTGTGCTGTGTTAGCTGCAGAGTTTTCTGAATTTTATTATAACCTGAAGATATATTCTGCCTTAAGTTAAAACAAGCATTAGAATCTATTCACCCCACCTTTAGGTGTTTAGGTGGTCTTGAAAGTAAAACTATCAGTGTTTCCAAAAACTCTAAAACATTTCAACATCCCCCAACAAACAGTAATGGCAAGGAGTGCACACACTACTAACGACATGACCCCGCAAGAACGTGCCAGAATAGCCCCCGCCAGCCCACCAACGAGTAACACTCCACTACTGGCTAGAGCCACTACTGTCGCACTTGTGGACTTAGTTGAGCAACGAGTCCGGATAATGGAAGAATGCCAAGCATAAGTACTCACCCTCCTATGGGATATGGGAGTGTCCAATCCTCCCAACGCAACTAACACGCGCAAAGCACAACCGGCAGTAGCGTGTCCCGCTTCAGGGCGTGGCATTCCCTGAAGAGCCCCCCATCAAAGAACTTTCCGATGGAGCAATCTTCGTGCATGCCACCCAAAGGCTAGAGTCGCAGGCCGACGCTCAGCCCTACCCTTGCCTAGGGGAAGTGGAAGCTCGACAAGACGATTATAGGTTCACTCACCAAGAGATCAGGGATATAATTGAGGAAGGGTATGCCCAGGAACGATGCAAGCACACACCTGGTTCCACTCCCTACGAGAAGTGAAGATCAACGACTTTGGGAGCTCACCCGCTTCTTCATTGACCAATTCATAGCCAACTGACGGATCATCATAGATCCCTCTCAACTCTACGACATTGCCAAAACGAGGGAGAGTCACTCAAGGTGTTCTTCAGCCGCTTCACCTTCTAGGCATAACAAATTCTGGGAGTCGTCCCAGAGCATCTTTGCAATGCCTTTCTAAGAGGGCTCCGCCCGAGTAGATTCTACTCCGCTCTAATGCGAGAGGCGATACCAAGCTATTTTGGACCTCGTTCACCGGGTCAAAATATAGATCACGGCTGATGAGGCCGTCAAGGACCAATGTCAGTAGTTTGAAGGGGACTCCAAGCGGAAGAGAAGTCGTAGCTTGCGCCCTCGGCCCATCGTCGAAACGACGAGCGCCACAATAATCCTCGCTAGGATCATGGCTCCCGCAAGAACCGAGAATTCACCCCGCTAAATACCGCCTGAACGAAGGTACTCATGGCCATTTAGGACTCTAACATTCTCCAACGACCCCAGCCATTGCTCTTAAACCGAGGAGACCAGGCACAGTAATGCCAGTTCTATCGCGGGAATGGGCACAACACGGAGGACTACACTTGACTAAAGGAGAAGATAGAGTGACTCATCTGCCAGGGGCATCTGGGGAGGTACTTACAGAATCAAGTGCACAATTGGCCCCTACCACACCAGCCAGGGTGGGAGCTGCCACCGACGCACAAGGAGACGCAAGGGGGCAGACAGGTAAATGGTTGGGGAGGTCAAGACTATTGCCAACTCGCCCTTCCAAGTCCTCTACATGGCTTAGCATGAAAAGGACCCGGGAGACCCGAAGCCACTAACATACACCGCCACCGGCTTTGGGGATGTAGAATTAAAAGGCGTGCGTACATTGCACCAAGATCCACTCGTCATTGGCACAGGAATCAACAATTTGTGATTCAGGGTCCGACGGATATTGATCGGCAGCGAAAGCTCAATGAACATTCTATTCGCGTCCATGCTGCTCAACATGAAGATCTCCCAAGAGTGTCTTGAACCAGCAACTGGACTGCTATACGATTTCGACAACGTACTAGTGCTCGTGCGGGGGACGATCTCTCTCCCCATTACCCTTGGGGAATTCCCAAAGCAAGCCACCCGAGACATTTAATTCGTAGTAGTCGACTCCAGCTCAATGTACAATGCAATTTTCGGTCGATCACTCCAAACACTCTTTGAGGCAATCTCCTCCATTCCACGTCTGGTTATGAAGTTTGGCACCCCAGAAGGAGTAGGAGTCGTACAGGGTGATCAGGAGCCAGTGCGACTCTGCTACCTTTAGCAGACGAACCTCGACTAAGACTCATGGCAGGAAGGATTAAGCGGGGCTTAAGCCATGTAACTCCCCTAGCCGATCCAACGTGACAATGTCACGGCTCAGCTCTAGGCGACGCTACCGGGCTCTCGCTCAGTTGGTGATGAGAAGTGAAAGAACTCCATAGTTAAGCGTGCTTGGGCAAGAGTAGTACTGGGATGGGTGACCTCCTGGGAAGTCCTCGTACGACCTAACTTAACTGTCGAGTTCGCTCATCAAAGGGAGGTTGTGGCCACCAGCAACCCACCTGTGGGCTAGAGAGGGGTTAGGGTGCTTGGGCTGCATCCCAATAGCATTCTTGGGCTAGAGTAGTACTGAGATGGGTGTGTAACACCCCCATCCGTCGTATGGCATATAACAGAAGGTCCAGCTGGAACCCGACGCCATATACCACAGACAGTTGGAAGGGTTACATAATAATACCAAATACTCAACTACTCGCCCTAACACAGAGCAATCTAGCGGAAGCTTTTAAACAGTTTAAGAGAATTCAAAATTGCACAATAACAACATGAATGTCCACTATTCACCACATGAATGAAATATAACAAATACACAATAGAGTACTTGGCCTTATGGCCTTACAAATGTTCACTTAACAACATAGTGTTTTACAGACATCGACTCGCAGGCCGGCCACACATGATAGAAATAAAATAACAGTTCGCTTTGGCCTTCGAGGGCCAGCACAGCAGCCTGGGCTTCAGCCCGCTATTTGGTACTTGGTTCCGCAGCACCTGCAAGCAACATTCCACCGCACGGTGGCAAACAAAGCAACGATCAGCTAAAGCTGACAAAATTATAACGACCCCGCCCCTTATTCGAGACGGCGGTGCTCCTTCCCTGCATTTCATTAGCGCAGCTAAAAAATTAAGTACATAAGTATATTTCTCCACAGGTGTAGGATTGCCCGACCAAACACCTCGTGCACTCAGGGAACATTCTCGGTGAATCCGGTCAATTCCGTGGCTTCACCACCATCCTCAGGACGGAAAACATTGTGAGCATTTTTAGTCTTTCCAACCGCAGTCCAAGACTTCCGACTATGCAGACGGCCAGTTCCACTTTAGGGCCTCTAGCACCGAACCGCATAGCCCAGGTCCGTTTCCACTTGCTCGTTGCTCACTCCGCCTAGTCACCTTAAGACATATGTGCGGGCCAAGCTTCACCCGGATCCTAATTTATTTCCAAACATCACATAACCCAGTTATGTTCAAGGCTGGCTCCCCGGCCGCCAAGTTAGCAGAATTACGTTTCCGCCCAGTTTTCTGGGTGCGCCTTGGAGTTAATCCCCAAAGATCCATGCTGCAATCTACCACGTAGAAACCCGAAGACACAAAGCACGGAGTCTTCTCCGACAATCCATACAATATGCAACATCACCGATCCAGACAACCACGTCCGGGTAGGCTTCACACACAGTGCCTAAGTCCGTACTTCGATTCCAGATTCTACATGCAACACAAGGGGGACTATTCACATCTACCCTAAGGAACACCACACACTCACCGCACACTCGCGGGAGCGGGTTTCCTATGTAGAAAAGAAAAGGACTTCACATGTCCAAGTGGAGAATTGTTACCCTTGAAGTCTGCTTTGGCGCCATGAGAAACTAGCCGGATGGAAGGCTTCGCAAGGGAATTCTCTCCACGGATCTGGTCTTGGTTCTCAATTTGGTGCTCCGATGCTCCGTCGATGGCCGGATTCCTCCCTTCCTTATTCCTTGCTCTCTTCTCTCTCTAACTTATTAGAAAGAGAGAATTTAAGAGGAAAATGAGGGATTAATCCCCTATTCCCGAACTTAACACATCAGGATCTCATCTGGGCCGTTAGTATTTAAAGAAAACGAACGACTCAGATTAGCCTAAAATTTCTTAATCCTGGGCCGAACACGGCTTTGCACACGACCGTGTCCTAGGCCGCGTGCCACAATCCAGCCATGATTATCGATCACAGAAAATAGCACGGGTTGGGACACGCCCGTGTCCCAACCTAACACGCCCGTGTCGGGTCCTCGACACACCTGTGACCGGGGGTCGTGTCGTAAATAACCGCCACGCCAACCGTCACGTCCCATAGTGGACACGGGTGGCGAAAGGCCCGTGTCAGACTTGACACGCCCGTGTCAACTAGTACACGCCCGTGTTCTGGGCCGTGTCCCTCAGTCGACACAGGACAAAACTTTCCAGAGAAGTACACGGCTATGTGACACGCCTGTGTCTCATGCCGTGTGCCTGACACGCCCTGGGACACGCCCGTGTCCCAGGCCGTATTCGAGCACTCAACGCTCGTCGACCTCAACTCGATGACCCGAGCACGACAAGACCATGTGACACGCCCGTGTCATAGGCCGTGTTCACCCTACCAAGACCCGAACTTGGTTCAAACACCGCCCGTTTCACTTTTGAGTTTCGGGGGGTTACATGGTGACTATAACGCCCCCGGTTTTTCTGTGATTGTTTAATCTTTGTTTGGCGTTACAATTGACGCGTTTTCGGCCTTTGTTGTTGTTAGAGCGTGGTCTTAGCTCTTTAAGTTCTTTGAGTGGCTTGTTTTGTAGCCTGTTGCAAGATTCCCTTGCGAGCCAGAGTCTATTTTGGTGACTCGGTGGAGCCTCTTAGGGAATGCTTATGTTTTGTATTCGGGAGGTGTTAGCCTGAGTTTTGTTCGTTGGATGTTGATTTCGACTTCTCCATTGTTTTCGTAGCATGAGTATTTAGCTTCGGTGTGAATTTTGTCGAATTCCGAGGTTGTTTGGTCTTCGCGTCGTTTTGGCGTTTTATTTTAGTTAACTGATATAATATTATCTCATGATTATTGTTTGTGCTGTTGGCTTGTTTGTGGCTAAGTATTGTTTGCTTGATATTATATATGATATGGTTTATGATATAGTCTATGATATTATATTATTTATGTCAGTGGTTGAGTGTTAATATATTATTTATAATAGTGGCTGTTATTATAATAGTATTATAATAGTATCATAAATATCATTTCTTTTCTTGAAACCCTATTCCTCTTCCCCAAACCCGACGGCTAGCTTCCTGCGGAAGGAGCTTGTGCGATGGAAGGAGCTGGAGCTTCCAGCCGCTGATTTCTTGTGTTTTAGAGCCCGAATTTCTCGTGCAAAGGCAGATTTGGACTGCTCTCGCCCGGATCTACCTCCCTAGGGTAAGTATTCCAAGTTCTAGGTTGGTCTTGGTAGCTAGGGTTTTTGCGGGTTAGCTTGTCTTCCCTCTAAAAGCTCCAGATCTTCTCTTAGGTGTCTGATCTTGCTGCTGGTGCTGAGTGAGAAGAGTAGCTGCCGATTCCTGGAAGTAGAGGCAAGTGGTGCTCTTTGCCCTTGCCAAGTTGAATTGTTATTCATCTGATTTCTAATTTTTATTCATCTGATTCTTTTTTGGTAGCTATTTTGTGTTGTTCACTTCTTAGAACTTAGGGCCGCTTCTAATCTTGTCCAAAGTTGGGCTGTTGTATAGCTCGTCCAGGCTTAGTCTTAGTAGGTGGTAGGTTTTGACTTCGGTTAACCTGCTGTTAGGGTAGAATATGTCCAGTTAGTCCATGTAATAAGAGGAAATAGGCTGATTTGTGGGAAGCTGTAGCCTAGCAGGATATTTTGGGTGGGAAATTATATTTGCTAACTCTCTGTCAGTAGGCGTTGAGTGTAAGCTTAGGACCGAAGTTTAGTTTTAGGGCTAAGTGTAAAAGCGTTGAGTGTGCTGTGCACACTCAACGCCTAGCTTTTCAGTCTGGTAACTAAGTTAAAAAGCGTTTAGTGAGTTAAACTCACTCAACGCCGTCTGTTTAGCCAGTATTTTAAGTAAAAAGCGTTGACAGCGTTGAGTGAGGTGAGCTCATTCAATGCCGGTTGTCTTAGTAATTTTTCTAAGTCTTTTGGCTTTGAGTGAGTTGAGATCACTCAACGTCGTCTTGCTAGTTAGAATTTTTCTAAGTCTTTTGGCGTTGAGTGAGTATAGCTCACTCAATGCCGTCTAGTCAGGCAGATTTTCTAAGTCAAAAGCATTGAGTGTGGTGAACTCACTCAACGTTGTTGGATGTTTTAGTGTTTAGCGTTGAGTGTGGTGAACTCACTCAACGTTGTTGGCTGTTAGCGTTGACAGCGTTGAGTGAGCTGAACTCACTCAACGCTGTCATCCAGTGAGAGATTTTTGTGGCTAAGACTTTTGGCGTTGAGTGAGTGCGCTCACTCAACGCGGCGTCGAGTGGACTCGACGCCTTCCCTTCTTAGTGCTGGGCGTTGAGTGAGTGGAGCTCACTCAACGCGGCGTCGAGTTAACTCGATGCCTTTCCTTCTTAGTGTTTGGCATTGAGTGAGTGGTACTCACTCAATGCGGCGTCGAGTGGACTCGACGCTTTTTTCCTTAAGCTGGTGTTTTCTCCCGAGTTTGTTAGTGTGGGTTTTATTCTGGTTTGGTGATGTTAATGCTAGTAGTTTGAATGTCGTATCGTGGATCATTGCACTTGGTTGTTTTGGGTCTCTGAGAGGGGCCGCTTTAGGTGTGCTAGACCCTATGGCCGCCACCGTGTTGCCTTTGAGATAGGTTGGGTCTCTGTAAAAGGTTGTTTAGGTGCGTCGGACCCCGTGGCTGCCACCCGCGTATCCTTGAGACAATTGGATCTTGTGGCTCGGTTTGGGGCTGATTTTAACGCCGACACAGATCTGGGGTTTTTCCAATGCGGGCGATCCACGGGTGTAGGGCTGTTGGTTCCTTCTCTCCTTTTGTTTGACATATGTTGGCTTTCGTTTTGCTTCTGCAGGTTTGAGTGAAGCTTGGTAAATTTTAGCACTTGGTGCAATTCTCTTACTTTAATGATAAGTATTATACTTATAGTTTCTTTTGGTTTCTTTGGTTGAGGTTGTCAACATTACTCTTGCAGGGTTTGGTAACCTTTTATGTTCTTTCATTGATTACTATCTAATGTTCCTTTGCCACTTGCATTGTTAATTCTTTACTGAGGTGTTCTTTCTTTGAATGCCTCAGGTTCAGGGCAATAGCTGGTTTTGCGACTGAGTTGGTTGAGAGGTCTAAGTTGTTAGCCTAAATCACCTAGAGGGGGGTGAATAGGTGAAATGCGTGTCAAATGCGGAATTAAAAAATTAACATAGCACACATCAAGCACTCACAGATGACAAGAGATTTATAGTGGTTCCCCAACCTTGGGTACGTCCACTTTTCTCACCGATCTAGCAAATCACTAGACTCGGCTACTCCACTATCTCGGATTGAAAACAATCCTACATCTCGGAACCACGTTCCTACAAATCTCGATCCAACTGGATCTACAAAACTCGGAAGAAAAATCTTCCTACAAATCTCGGAGAAAAACTCCTACAATGAAATTTTGGTTTGAGAATAAAAAATCAACACAACAAATTTCAGATCTAGATCTTTGACAGTCTTCTTCTTTAGGAGCTTTGACTTGATCAGAAAAGGTTGAAGATGACTTGAGAGAAAGATCCACGAATCTGAAAACTAGAACCACCTCGATCGAGAAGATAGATCTGAAATCCTTGAGGCTCGGCGAGATCGAGTGATTCACTCTTGTCTGGATCGCTGGAGAAATAGTCCTTGAAGACGGAGATCAACGATCCAGAATTTCTTCCGTGAACAACGATGGCGGCGGCGGCGGCGTGAGGATTAGGGTTCACGGAATTTTCTCTTTCTTCAAAAGAATATCTCTGTAATCTTGTTAATTAGTCAATTCTGAAATGACCTATTTATAGGTGGACTCCAACGGTCATAATCTTAATTAAGGATGACACGTGGACCAATCAGAAATGACGGATTCAAAATACTTAGCGAATTCGAACTTAGAAGAATTCTGGAATAGGGAACTGCTATACTCGAGTAAGAGAAGATATACTCGAGTATGGGAATTTAGATACTCGAGTGACAAAGAGACATATACTCGAGTATGAGAATAGAAATTTACTTGATAGAGAAATGAACTACTCGAGTATTAGAAGAGATATACTCGAGTATCAGAAAAGATATACTCGAGTATCAGCAAAGATATACTCGAGTATCAGCATATGAATCCGGGAAACATTCACCTACTCGAGTATTAAAATCAACTACTCGAGTATCGAATAATTTACTCGAGTATCAAAATCAATTACTCGAGTATCAACTGCTTACTCGAGTATTAAAACCAACTACTCGAGTATCGAATAATTTACTCGAGTATCAAAATCAATTACTCGAGTATCAATACTTGAACTTGCAGAAAAGAGAAGAAAAGGATCTACTCGAGTATGATATATGATTTACTCGAGTGATTACGTTACTTACTCGAGTATGAAAACACCTTACCCGAGTGACTGACTAACTACTCGAGTATAGAAATATATACACGAGTATTCAGAGCCTACTCGAGTAAGTCTAACTGATTACTCGAGTAAGTCTAATTAACTACTCGAGTATGGAAATATATACACGAGTATTAAGTCTGATACTCGAGTATAACAAAGGGGTTACTCGAGTATTTTGGACTTAGAAATTTTTCTGAGGAAATTAGTTCCAATGCTTCTGTCCATCAATCCAAGTGCATATAGGAAGTGTATCCCAATTGAGAGGCTATACATGGGCCAACACTTTGGATCACACAATGAGGGATTACATTGTATGGTCCTGTGTTTGGTGACCCATTATAGACTGACATTGGTCTACACTTGGCAATTAGAACCTGCACACATACAACTTAAACACAGCATCAAATACACCTTAATTCATCTTAGTTCAAGGTCTGACCTCCTACAAATCTGAGGTATTGTGGAGACAAATCCCAACAATCTCCCCCTATTTGTAGATGTCAGCATCCTCTATACTAAGGTGAATTATACAGAGTAAAAAGAACAATGCACATATACTTGAAAAACAAAACATAAGTTAAAGCAAGATAATCAATGAGATAGCCATAATCAGAATTAAATATATATATATATATAGAAATGTTTTAAGCACAGAAACAAAAGTCCAATTCCACATTCTTAGTTCAACTCAAGATGGGGCATCCTTGAGCATCCTTTCTCTTTTCAAGTCTTGCCTCTCTAGGTAGCTGAAAGGTTTTGGAAAGTAAGTCCTGGGCCTAGGAGGAGCAGCTGGGTTGTTATGCCCCCAATTTCTGTCATGCAGCCTGATCTTTATCTGAGATGCTTCATAGGCTTTCCACTCTGAATAACTGTAGTAATTATCTCTGTTCTCCCCAAGATCAGTCACTAACCTCAAAGTATCAAGAATTAGGGACTTAGAGGTAGGACTCCACACTTCAGCATGAACAACAGGTGGTCTACCTTCAGAAGCTGGCTCTTTCCTGGGTGCAGAGCGGCTGGCAGAAGCGCCGTCACCATATTTTCTTTTCCTCTTAGAAGGGCCTTGAGAACTGGAAGGAAAATCATCTTGCCATGCTTCAGTATAGGATAGGGGAGGCTCAGTCACATCACCCTCAGCTCTAGGTGAGAAAACTGGCACACCTCCTTGAAGGGTTGCTTGAGCTGAGACATCTGCTGGAGGCTGTTCTGCAAGAGGATTTAGATGCTGAGGTATAATGGTAGGGTCCAGTTGAAACTCAGGAAAGTTTTGATTATGCAGCCAGACAGCAGTGTCATAGGTATAGAATTTGACTGACTGGAGCTGGGAAAGAATGGATTCTTTCAATCCTTTTACTAGAACACTTATAGCCTCTTGAGATTGGGTAGACTGTTGTTTGACCTGGGCTTCAGCTTGTTCAGAAAGTTTTTCAACTTGTTCTTTTACAATCTTCTCCCCCTTGCTGATATCTATGGATAGCTGGGCAATAGCTTCATCCCTGAAGGTGCTCACTTCATTACATACTTTCACAACATTAGTTTCAGCTCTCTCATCTAGCTTGAGCTGATTGTGAGCTACTGTCTCTGCTTGGTTTCTTAGCTCACCTATGCTCGTGATGGTGTGATCTATGGCTTTGCCTCCAATCTTGAACAGCTGCTTGAGAGTGTCAGTGTTTGCTTGAATTTCAGCAAAGCCTCTGCTCATCTCCTTTTCAAGAGCAGAGACCTTGGAGTTGACTGGCTGCAGAGAGGCATCAAAGTAATCTCTCTGTTCTTTGAGCATGAGCTCAATCTTGCTGACTAGATCTGAAGAGGAGGAGGAAGAGGGAGCTGAGGTTAATCCAGGGACTGGTAGAGCAGTAGCAGTCCAAGGGGGGATCTCTTCCACAACCACTGAGCTTACAGCTCTCTTGGTTTGGATTAACTCAATGGAGTCACAGGGATCAGTGAAGGAGGGGAGAGAGAAATCAAGTGTCCTCAGAGGAGGGTCAACAGGGTCTGGGGAATCCTTCTCGTCATCGGACAGAATGATATCATCATGAAGATCTGTGGCACCCAAAGGGGAGAGAGCTGGAGACTGAGCAGGAGACTTGGCAGGAGACTTGGCATCTGAATCATTTTGAAAAGGACGAGCATCTGAGCTTAGCTCATCAATGAATCTGTCTATATCTTCAGCTGTAGACAGTAGGTGAGCTGTATCTGGAATCTCAGATTCAGGAATTTCTGATTGAAGATGAGCTGGAGTAGGGGAAACTGGAGGAGTAGCAACTCTGACTTCTTCTTGTGCTGGAATCACTGATTCAGAAGAAACTTTAAGCTAAGAAAGAGAAGAGGCAGGCTCCCCCTCAACTAAAGCACCAGAGGTAGCAATAGTTTGATGTAGAGGAGGAGATGGGATCCTGACTTCAGGTAAACTGCTGTCTTGTTGTTGTTCTGAGATGGCATCAGCCTTGGAGGCTTGGGCAGGGTTCATGATCTTGAGGTCATACCTCTGAATGGAAGATATTGAAACTTTCTTCATGTGGTGAAGAGGAGTCCCTTTAGAGAAGTCAAACACTGTAGGATTGATCTCATGGAGGAGGAGGGAGATAATCCTGGCAAAACTGGGATGTTTGACGCTTTCTCTGATCTTATCCAGTATCATCATTCCAAACTGGAATTTCTTCCTGCAGACAATAGCTTGCATAACGTCAAATAGATTTTGGGATACATCTCTAATGGAGTAAGTCTTGCACCATAGGATTTTGGCAATGATGTCAACGAGAAACTTTCCTTCTGAATTGAACAAAGAACGATTCAGGATTTCACCTCCACCTTCTGGATCTCGACCACAGAATAGAGAGGTGCGGTCGGCATCTGCCTTGTCTAAGTCATCTTCTTCGTCGACCACTGGCATCCGAAGCAGAGTGGCGACAGAGGTTTTATCTAACCGAATTTCAACTCCCCTTACCTTGGATTTCAGAACTGTACCATTGTGTCTAACCTTCAGATTTTTGTAGAACTCTTCAACATCAGGAAGTAAGAGACGGCAGGGTTCTTGAAGAACGAAGGTCAGTCCGGCCGTGTCCAGGAGAATCAGTAGGTTCTTGAAGTCATCCGAGATATCTTCAATGCCATCTATCACTAATTCAGAGCCGATTCCAAACTTGGAGGAGGGAGGAGCCATCAGCGATTCGGAAATCTTGCGGTGAAGGAAGACGAAGAACAGGAGTCGGGAATACGAGAAGTCGGCGGCTACTCGAGTGAATGAGAAGTGGAAAGGACTTTTTCGTTTTGAATATATATATAAATAATCCTAATTAGGTTTAAAGAGAATTAAGTATAATGGCATACCTGAACAAGGCGGCAATTTGCTGGGTGCGAGTAGAGATTTTGAAAATCCAAAATACTTCCGAATACTCGAGTAGTAGATGACAGCATACACGTGTATTAGGTTTAGTATACTCGAGTAGGCACATCATACACGAGTAATCAATCATACATACTCGAGTATGTAATCAGCATACACGAGTATTAAGTTCTTAACGAATTTTCATACTCGAGTATAAGAAGTTCATACACGAGTATCTTTTGGATTACTCGAGTATATGAACCTTTTTACTCGAGTATTAGCCGTTTACTCGTGTAAGTGTAGCGATGCTCGAGTCTCTAATACTTGAAGGAATTGCCCTGGTAGATGTCTATCTCCACTGAAAAACTATACCTCTGAGCAGCCAACATTACTGATATCTTCTTAATTTGAGAGTCCATCACTGGTCTTCTTTGTTGAGCAGTCCAAGCTCAGTTTTGAAGAACGAGAACTTGGACTCGTCCAGCGGCTTTGTAAAAATATCTGCAACTTGCCTGTCTGTGGAGACATACTGTAGAGCTATATCTCCATTTTCCACATGCTCCCGGATGAAATGATAGCGAAGCTCTATATGCTTGGTCCGGCTGTGGGAGACTGGATTGTTGGCTATTGCTATAGCGCTGGAAGAGTCACAGAACAGGGGAATGTTCTGGAACTTTATGTTGTAGTCTTCAAACTGATTCTTGATCCATAAGAGCTGTGCACAACAGCTGCCTGCAGAGATGTACTCTGATTCAGCCATTGAGATGGCTACACAGTTTTGTTTCTTACTGCTCCAGGAAATGAGTCTCCTTCCGAGAAATTGGCAAGTCCCGGAGGTACTTTTCCTGTCATCTTTGCTACCTGCAAAATCTGCATCTGAAAATCCAATTAGTTCACTATCATTACTTCTTGGGTACCATAAGCCAAGATTTGGTGTACCTTTGAGGTATCTCAAGATTCGCTTTGCAGCGATGTAGTGAGATTCCTTAGAGTTCACCTGAAATCTAGCACATACACATGTTGAGAACATTATATCTGGTCTACTCGCAGTAAGATAGAGCAAGGACCCAATTATGCTCCTGTACTTGGTTTCATCAAAAGGTTTCCCTTTCTCATCCTTGTCCAGAGACATAGCTGAGGCCATTGGAGTCCTCATACAGGTTGCATTCTCCATTCCGAATTTCTTAAGTAGCTCTTTGGTGAACTTGGTCTGTGAGATGAAAATCCCATCTTCAGATTGTTTCACCTGAAGCCCTAAGAAATACTTTAGCTCTCCCATACTGCTCATTTCAAACTTCCCTTGCATAAGTTTAGAAAACTTCTTGCAGAGGTTGTTATCCGTAGAGCCGAAAATAATATCGTCGACATAGATCTGCACTAGCAAAATCTTGCCTTTTATTTCCCTAAGAAATAATGTTTTGTCTATCTTTCCTCTTGTGAACTTGTTCTCAAGAAGGAAGCTAGACAGAGTCTCATACCAAGCTCGAGGAGCTTGTTTAAGACCATATAGTGCTTTTTGCAATAAGTACACATAATTAGGATGGGTTGAATCAACAAAACCTGGAGGTTGCTCTACGTACACCTCTTCCTTTATGTCACCATTTATGAAGGCGGACTTAACGTCCATTTGATAGACGGTAAAGCCCTTGAGTGCAGCGTAGGCAAGAAATAACCTGATCGCTTCCAGTCTCGCTACTGGAGCATAAGTCTGGTCGAAGTCGATTCCTTCTTCTTGACGATATCCCTTGGCGACAAGTCTGGCTTTATTCTTTATAATAGTTCCATCTTCATCCATCTTGTTCCGGTAGACCCACTTTGTCCCGATGACGTTCTTACCTTTGGGTCTAGGAACAAGTGTCCAAACCTTGCATCGTTTGAACTGATTCAATTCTTCTTCCATGGCTAGAATCCAGGATGCGTCGGAGTTGGCTTCCTCAAATTTCTTTGGTTCAACCTGTGAGAGAAAACTTAAGTGTAAATTCTCGTTAGTTGTACCTCGACGAGTTCTGACGCCATCCCGAGGATCTCCTATTATTTGGTCAACAGGATGATCCTTCAAGTGTCTGAACTCTAGAGTCCTTGCATCTGGGATTTCTTCCGCCATTGGAGTTGCATCTTCAGCTGGGATGTCTTCTTCATCTTGATCATCCACCTCTCCAATGGTGGTTGGAGAGGGGACCTTGATGAATGTCTCATCTTTATCTTCACTAGGTTCATCCAAGCTAAGTTCTTTCAACTTTGTACCTGCATCTACAATAGGCACACTAGACGAGTTGCTTTGCAACAGACTCGTCTCATCAAATACAAGATGTATCGACTCTTCCACCACTAGAGTTTTTCTATTGAATACTCTATAGGCCTTACTATGGCTACTATATCCTACAAAAATACCTTCAAAGCTTTTCTCGCTAAACTTGGTAGAGTGATACTTCCCGTTGTTGAGCACGAAGCATTTACAGCCAAAGATTCTAAAGTATGAAATGGTTGGTTGCCTGCCTTTTAGAAGTTCGTAAGGAGTCTTATCATGGTTCTTGTTGATGAGTGCTCGATTTTGCACGTGACAAGCGGTGTTGACGGCTTCAGCCCAGAAATACTCTGGAAGTGAGGCATCACTCAACATGGTCCGACAAGCCTCTATGAGTGTTCTGTTCCTTCTCTCAGCTACTCCATTTTGCTGTGGAGTGCGAGGAGAGGAAAACTCATGAAAGATACCTTGACTTTCACAAAATTCTGTCATGGCTCCAGACTTGAATTCCGTTCCATTGTCACTTCTGATTTTGACTACGGAACAGTTGTATTCATTCTGGATCTGCCTCACAAAATTAGTGAAAATACCGAAGGTATCTGACTTGTGTTTCAGAAAGAACACCCACGCAAAGCGCGAGTAATCATCCACAATAACCAACGTATATTCCTTACCTCCCAAACTTCTAACCTGTAGTGGACCAAACAAGTCCATATGGAGAAGCTGCAAACTTCTATTGGAGTCCTTGCCTATTATGCTTTTAAACGAACTTCTTGTTTGCTTGCCTTTGATACAAGCGTGACAAGGACTGTCCGTAACGCACTTGACATTAGGTGCATCACGCACTAAGTTTTGAGAGAATAATTTATTAATTGTTTTGAAATTAATATGTGCTAGTCTCTTGTGCCATTGGTCAGCAAGAGATGCACTACTTTTTGCCAAAAGACACACTGGTGTCGAAGAGTCTATACAAATAAAATTCAGAAAGAAAATATTTCTGCTTCGAGTGCCTGATAAAATAGTTTTCATATTGTTAACCGATTTTATCAAACACTTGTCAGCATGAAATTCAACTACGTATCCTTTGTCGCATAGTTGGCTTATGCTGATGAGATTGTGTTCCAATCCTTCAACATAGGCTACATCCGAAAAGGATACGCTACCGTTAGAGATCATACCATAGCCTTTAGTTATTCCTCGATCTGAACCTCCAAAGATGACCTTTGGTCCGTTGCAGACTGAGGTGTAATTCTGTAGTAGGCTCCTTGTCCCGGTCATATGCCGAGAATATCCACTGTCCAAGTACCAGATTGGCATTTTGGTGGCCTTTGGACATACCTGCAATTACAATCATTTAGCCTTAGGAACCCAAACAAGTTTGGGTCCTTGGTCTCGAGTTAGAATACTCCCCCTACGAGTATTAGCCTCATGAGTGGTCACTCTCACGTTGCTAACCTTAGGGGTTGCAGCATTTTCAGGATTGAACCAACAATCACTGGCAAAATGACCAATTCTGCCACAGCACCAACAGTTGAACCTGTTGTATCTTTGCCTTGTGTAGTCCTGCTTGACTTTCTGGAATGAAGGTCTGGCAGGAGCTTTACTCTTGGAGGAGGAGGCTTCATGATGATGGCAGTTACATGAGGTCTTCTCCTTCATAGGCTTTTCTACAATGGGTTTTACTTTTGGTGTCTTTTTGAAATTGTGACCATGAGCATAAGGTCCATAGCTTTGAAGCTGAATCTCCTCATAAGGTGCCTTGAAGACACTCTCGCCAAAGTTACGAGGACGAGTCCAACCTTGGTATCTTGACTTAGGCTTCTCAGGGATCGGCCTAGAAAAGTGTCCGTAGGTGGACTCATAATCGAGTTCGTTCGTGGGAAAGATAACTTTCTTGAACACAACAGGTTCCAAGGGAGCTTTCCCTTTTTCTTCAGCTAGAGCCTTCCGGGCAGCCTTATTCTTTCTCTTGGCCTTGTTTCTCCTAGAGGATTTATTAGAAGAGACAATGTGGCCTAAACCAGCACCCTTGGCCTTAGCAGAGAATTCAGCAACGATTGGAAGAACTGTCTTAGGCTTAGAAAAACTCTCAACAAGCTTCTTTTCAGCCTCGAGTTGTCGTTCCAATTCTTTGATGATTTCCTCTTTAAGGTCGATGTGCTTGAGAGCTTTATTGTATCCCTCCATAGCTGCATTGAGGTTCTCTTGAAGAGAGTTAGTCTTATCGACTTCTTCTCTCCAGCTGCTCTCACTAGCTCGTAGAGAATTTATCTCTTTGGCTTGAGTTTTCATTAATCTACGACATTTTTCGTAAGCGGTGAGTAACTCCTTATACTGACCCATGAGCTCAGATTCATCTTCAGAGGAATATCCCTCTTGCTCATTGTCATCATCAGAATCAGAGAGAGGAGTGTGAGATTTTACCTCCCCAGTAAACTGGGGGACTTGTTCATCATCCGAATGAGCCATGAGCCCAAAGTAAGCTTCCTCTTCTTCACTCGACTCAGATGAGTCAGAGTCGCTGAGAGTTTTGCTCTTCTTGGCTACTAAGCTTTTCTCTGTCCTCTTCTTGTGGTGTGAGGATTTCTTTTCCTCTCTTCTTCCACCCTCTTTCTTTTTGTGAGGGCAATCGGCGATGACGTGACCTGGCTTATTGCAACAATAACAAATGATGTCAGTAGAAATCTGTTTGTTCGGTTTAGAATTATACCTATCATGGCTACTTGAGCCTTTCTTCCGATGATCACTGTCATGTCGTGATCTTCTATATGAGGCATCCTTGCCTCTCCATTGCTTCTTCTTGTTCAAAAATTTCTTGAACTGCCTTGAGAGTAGGGAGAACTCTCCATCAGATAGTTCTGAGCCAGATGAGCTGGGCTCAGATGATTCTTCTTCATCAGCCTCAGGAACTGGGGCAGGAGAGCTAGCCTTTATCTTCCTTGAGCTATCTGCCTTTAGAGCGACAGATTTCTCCTTGGATGCAGACCTGCTTGTCTCTTCTTCAGCTTTTCTTGAGTTGATTTGTAGCTCGTAAGACATAAGCTTTCCGAACAGATTTTGCGGGTCCGTCTCAGCTAACCTTCCAAACTCCCGAATGACACATACCTTATTGTCCCATTCCTTGGTTAGGGATCTTAAGAATTTGTCATTGAGTTCCCCGTTGGTGAAGACTCGGCCATAAACTCTTAGGCCGTTCACTATCTTGAAGAAGTTCTCGAACGTGTCAGCTATGGCTTCCTTGTGACCTTGCCGGAAGGCTTCATACTTTTGATTCAGAAGGGATCTCCGATCATCCCTCACTTCCTCTGTACCTTCCATTAGAGTCACTAGGGATTGCCACATCTCTCTGGCAGATTGGCAATGAATCATATTTTGCAGCATTGAGTCATCGACTGCACTTGCTATGATATTCTTTGCTTTCTTGTCCAGAGAGACAAGTGCAATCTCATCCTTGTCTAGATCCATCAATTTCTTTGGTACCTTTTTGGTTGGATCTATTGTTGATGCGGTCATAGGAACATGAGGACCTTCTTCAACAATCATGAAGATCCGAGGGTCTACAGCTTCCATGAAGAATTTGACCCTTTCCTTCCACATAGGAAAGTTGTTCTTGGTGCAGATAGGGAGCTTGGCAAAATCCTTAGTCTTACTCATGTTTGATACTCAACTTAGAAGGATACGATCAAGGTGTTAACCTTTTAATGATCAACCTGCCTCTGATACCAATTGAGAGGTCTAAGTTGTTAGCCTAAATCACTTAGAGGGGGGTGAATAGGTGAAATGCGTGTCAAATGCGGAATTAAAAAATTAACACAGCACACATCAAGCACTCACAGATGACAAGAGATTTATAGTGGTTCCCCAACCTTGGGTACGCCCACTTTTCTCACCGATCTAGCAAATCACTAGACTCGGCTACTCCACTATCTCGGATTGAAAACAATCCTACACCTCGGAACCACGTTCCTACAAATCTCGATCCAACTGGATCTACAAAACTCGGAAGAAAAATCTTCCTACAAATCTCGGAGAAAAACTCCTACAATGAAATTTTGGTTTGAGAATAAAAAATCAACACAACAAATTTCAGATCTGGATCTTTGACAGTCTTCTTCTTTAGGAGCTTTGACTTGATCAGAAAAGGTTGAAGATGACTTGAGAGAAAGATCCACGAATCTGAAAACTAGAACCACCTCGATCGAGAAGATAGATCTGAAATCCTTGAGGCTCGGCGAGATCGAGTGATTCACTCTTGTCTGGATCGCTGGAGAAATAGTCCTTGAAGACGGAGATCAACGATCCAGAATTTCTTCCGTGAACAACGATGGCGGCGGCGGCGGCGTGAGGATTAGGGTTCACGGAATTTTCTCTTTCTTCAAAAGAATATCTCTGTAATCTTGTTAATTAGTCAATTCTGAAATGACCTATTTATAGGTGGACTCCAACGGTCATAATCTTAATTAAGGATGACACGTGGACCAATCAGAAATGACGGATTCAAAATACTTAGCGAATTCGAACTTAGAAGAATTCTGGAATAGGGAACTGCTATACTCGAGTTAGAGAAGATATACTCGAGTATGGGAATTTAGATACTCGAGTGACAAAGAGACATATACTCGAGTATGAGAATAGAAATTTACTTGATAGAGAAATGAACTACTCGAGTATTAGAAGAGATATACTCGAGTATCAGAAAAGATATACTCGAGTATCAGTAAAGATATACTCGAGTATCAGCATATGAATCCGGGAAACATTCACCTACTCGAGTATTAAAATCAACTACTCGAGTATCGAATAATTTACTCGAGTATCAAAATCAATTACTCGAGTATCAACTGCTTACTCGAGTATTAAAACCAACTAATCGAGTATCGAATAATTTACTCGAGTATCAAAATCAATTACTCGAGTATCAATACTTGAACTTGCAGAAAAGAGAAGAAAAGGATCTACTCGAGTATGATATATGATTTACTCGAGTGATTACGTTACTTACTCGAGTATGAAAACACCTTACCCGAGTGACTGACTAACTACTCGAGTATAGAAATATATACACGAGTATTCAGAGCCTACTCGAGTAAGTCTAACTGATTACTCGAGTAAGTCTAATTAACTACTCGAGTATGGAAATATATACACGAGTATTAAGTCTGATACTCGAGTATAACAAAGGGGTTACTCGAGTATTTTGGACTTAGAAATTTTTCTGAGGAAATTAGTTCCAATGCTTCTGTCCATCAATCCAAGTGCATATAGGAAGTGTATCCCAATTGAGAGGCTATACATGGGCCAACACTTTGGATCACACAATGAGGGATTACATTGTATGGTCCTGTGTTTGGTGACCCATTATAGACTGACATTGGTCTACACTTGGCAATTAGAACCTGCACACATACAACTTAAACACAGCATCAAATACACCTTAATTCATCTTAGTTCAAGGTCTGACCTCCTACAAATCTGAGGTATTGTGGAGACAAATCCCAACATTGGTCTCGCTGTGGCCGTGGTGTTGCTGAGGTTTCCCTCATTCTAGTGAGGTAGTTTTTTTGTTGCTTTTGTTAGTACAAACATACATACTCGCCAGCGGGTTCGCGTCAGGTTGTTGACGCCCGCAGATGGTTTTCTTTTGTGATACTAAGTACTGCGCTTAAACTGCTAGTTTACCTATTTTGGAAGTTGTTTTACTTGCTCTCTGGGAATGTTTTATGCTAGGTTGTATGTTAGATATTTTAACTTATAAAACCCCTACTGCTATTACTTCATACATGACATATTTCTAAAACTAAAATACTATCTTCTAAACTAACGTAAAGACTATCTGCATATTATACTAAATTTAGAGTCTTGCATACCATGAGTTGTCCTTCGGGGACGTTTACGCTCATGTAGGATGTCAAATCATCTTAACCGAAGTATTTTCCGCAGCGTATAAATATATTTTACTCGTGGACTAGTTGATCCACTGTGCCGAGGGATACAACCATCTAACTTAACTGGATTTCATTCATAATAACTTATGATTTTCTTTTAAACTTTAGAGTTTGGAGTCTTGCCTGAGCGTCTGCAGTCATCCTCTGCATGACGTGGCATCACAACACGTATTTTCTCTTACTCTGATATAATTTAATTGTTGAGAAAATGCGGGTCGTGACAGTGACCTCTTGGAAAGTCCCCGTATGACCCAACGTAACTATCGAGTTTCGCTCATCAAAGGGAGGTTGTGGCCACCAACAACCCGTCGGTGGGCTGGAGAGGGGTTGGGGTTCTTGGGCCATAGCCCGGTAGCATCGCCTAGAGCGGAGCCGTGACATTTTCACATTGTATCGACTAGGGTCGTTACAAGCCAACACGCCCTATTATCGATTGCTTTCCCTATTTTATCCAGAATAAGCTGCGAGAAGAAATTGGTGAGTACTTGTGTCTTTATTTCTGGCAACGAAGTATTTATTTTTACTTACACAGTGAACGGATTCTCCCCAAAGGCGAGATTGGCGAAAGCCTTTCTGTACCTCCCAGGCAAGATAGACAAAAGTCTTTATGCACCTCCCAGACGAGATTGGCGAAAGCCTTTCTATACCTTCCATGCGAGATGGACGAAAATATTTTTGTACCTCCCAGATGAGATTAGCGAAAGTTTTTCTGAACCTCTCAGGCGAGCTGGACGAAAGTCTTTCTGCACCTCCCAGACGAGATCGGCGAAAACTTTTTTGCACCTCCCAGGCGAGATGGACAAAAGTTTTTCTGCGCCTTTTAGGCGAGACGAACAGAAGTCTGTCTGCACCTCCCAGGTGAGATGGATAAATTTTAATCTGCACCTTCACTTGGACAAACTCAGGTTCTCCTAAGACGTGAATGAGCAAAGGTTCACACTACCTCCTCCTTGACGGACCCCGGTCCACCTAAAGCACGAACAAACAAAGGTTCTTTGCTACCTCCAACTAGACGAACCCCGATTCTCCTGAGGCGCGAACGAATAAAGGTTCTTCGCCACCTCCACTCGGACAGACCCCGATTCTCCTACGGCGCGAACGAACAAAGGTTTTTTGCCACCTTTACCCGGACGACCCCTGGTTTTCTGAGGCATGAACAAACAAAGGTTCTTCGCCACCTCCACCTGGACGAACCTCAGTCTTCCTGAGTCACGAACAAACAAAGGTTCTTCGCCACCTCCACCTGGACGAACCTCGGTTCTCCTGAGGCACGAACAAATAAAGGTTCTTCACCATCTCCACCCATACGGATCCCGGTCCTCCTAAGGTGCGAATGAACAAAGGTTCTTCGCCACCTCCATCTAGACGAACCCCGGTTCTCCCGAGACGTAAACAAACAAAAGTTCTTTGCCACCTTCACATGGAAAAACCCCGATTCTCCAGAGGCGCGAACGAATAAAGGTTCTTCGCCATATTTCCCGAGGCAAACCATGGTTCTCCTATGGCACGAACGAACAAAGGTTCTTTGCTACCTCCACCCGGACAACCCTGGTTCTCCGAGATGTGAACGAAAAAAGGTTATTTTCCACGTCTACTGGATGAAGCCTGATTCTCTTGAGGCGCGAACAAACACAGGTTATTCGCCACCTCCACTCGGACAAACCTTGGATCTCTTAAGACGCAAAGGAACATAAGTTATTCACCACCTTCCCCTGGACGAACCCAATTCTCCTAAGGTGAGAACGTACAAAGCTTATTCTCCACCTCCACCCAGATGAACCCATATTCTCCTTAGGTGCAAACGAACAAAGGTTATGCGCCACCTCCATCAGGACAAACCCCGATACTCCTAAGGCACGAGCGAATAAGGGCTCTTTGCCTCCAACTCCTGAGCGGCCTCAGACCCTCCTGAAATGCGACCGTTTGAATATATCTTGCTAGCAAGCTGATTGAAGTACTGATACTCGGGCTAGGCGCCACTCTGCCAAAGCACACACACACCAAAGAGTGCAACTAGAATACAAAAGATCCGAAGGCAAAAAGAGTCTCCACTAAAATAAAAGGTGTCTCACGGGCAACATCGTCATAAAAAAATAAAAAAAAACATACAACGACGCGAAGATGCGCCTACAAAACAATGTCAATCAAAACAAAAAAAAAGGGAAAAAATAGGTGCATAAGATCATCCCTCGACGTCGATGCCAACATCGTCATCCGAGGAATCTTCGACGCCCAGATCATCGCACTCCAAAAACCTCCGGGAAGCTCAAAACCCCATTACTGAAGCCCAAGTAGTATTCAACATCCGTCGGGGTGGAGGTGGCGAAGAAACTTTTTACATTCGCACCTTAGGAGAACTGAGGTTCATCTAGGTGGAGGTGGCAAATAACCTCTGTTCATTTGCGCTTGAGGAGAAACATGGTTCGTGCAGGTGAACACTGCGAAAAACCTCTGTCTGTTCATGCCTCAGGAGAACTGGGGTCGTCTAGGTGGAGGTTGCGAAGAACTGTTGGGTACATTGGAAAATGTGTACCTGATTTGAAGAAGCCTAACTTAACTCAATGATATACATCAAGGTGTATTTGATGTTATTTTGAGTTTATATGTGCAGGTTAAGAATGTTTTAAAATGCAGGAAAAATATTCTAAGTCCATGTGTCGACACCAGACGAAATTGTGTCGACACTTCAGAAAGATTGTGTCGACACTTGAAGAAGGCTGTGTCGACACTGAGAAAAAGAGTCGACAACAATTGTGTCGACACCTGGAGGCTGTGTCGACACACACTATATTTTGAGTCTACATCAATTGTGTCGACACACAGGACTTGTGTCGACACACAACAAAGTCTAGACTAAGTTAGTTGCTGGTGAATGGTGAAGTGTTTGTGTCGACACAAATACTCAATGTCGACACATTCTCAAGATGCAGTATCAAGAAGCTGAGTCGACATAAAGGCAGACATGTCGACATCATCAAAGGCTGTGTCGACACCTAAGTCACTTATATCGACACATATTGACAGATGGTCTCGACACTTTCTAACAGACTATCTCGACACTTTGCTGACAAAGACAAAGACACAAGATCTGTTTGAAGACTTGACAGCTCTGAGTTACAACAGGTCGACTAAAGCTGTCAGACTTGTCAGAAGTTTGTTAGAAACCGGATCAGCCGGTTACCAAGGATGAAGTGTATAAATAGACAGATTCAGAAGAAGAAAATACATAGAAACTGATTGATTGATCATTGTTGTGAGATAAGATCTCTAATCAAGAAAGTGCAAGGCACAGAAGAAGATCTTCGAGAGAAGATCTAAGAAGACTTTCTGAAGTGAACATCCACTCAGATTCAGTCTAAGTTGAATTCATTCAAGAATTCAAAAGTATTATCAAGGGTTGTGGATAGAGAGAGATCCAGCCATTTAAAGACAAGAAGGAAGCTATCACAGATTTCTTAAGAAGCAGTATATTCCAAAGGAAATCAACTCAAACTAAGTTCAGATTCAAGAAGCTTTGAAGAAAGCTAAGATCCAGTTGATTTCATCCATCAGCCTTTTCAAGAAGCTAATCAAGAACAGTCTTATCCCTTCTCTCTCAACAGGGGTAAGATATTATATAACTTCATTTTCAAATTCTGTAGGATCTATTTATAGATCTGAGTTGTAAGCCAATTTTATAAAGGCTGAGTGTATGGGAGGTATTCTCTGAGTGGTAGGGCTGTTTATGCCTGAGTTGTAGGAGAAGGTATTCTCTGAGTGGTAGGGCTGTTTATGTCTGAGTTGTAGGAGAAGGTGTTCTCTGAGTTGTAGGCCTTGTGGCAAGGCTGAGGTAGGGCTGGTTAGCCTGAGCTGTAGGAACCTTATAGGGTTCTGAGTTGTAGGAATCTTTCAAGGTTCTGAGTTGTAGGATCTGAGGATCTGAGATAAAGGAGGAAGTTAGGCCGAATCTAGCACACTGCTAGATAGGTGAAGGGGGAAAGTGGATGTACCCAGACCTTGGGGAACCACTATAAATCTGTGTGCAATCTGTGATGTGTACATGTTTGTGATTGTTGTGCTGTGTTAGCTGCAGAGTTTTCTGAATTTTATTATAACCTGAAGTTATATTCTGCCTTAAATTTAAACAAGCATTAGAACCTATTCACCCCCCCTCTAGGTGTTTAGGTGGTCTTGAAAGTAAAACTATCAAGAACCTTCGTTTATTCGTGCATCAGAAGAACCTTGGTTCGTCCAGGTGAAAATGACGAAAAACCTTTGCTCGTTCGCGTCTCAGGAGAACCGGGGTTCGTTCAGGTGGAGGTGGCAAAAAATATTTGTTCGTTCGCGCCTAAAGAAAACCAAGGTTCATCCTGGCGGAGGTGACGAAAAATCTTTCTTTAGGATCTCGCGGACAAGGCCACTGCTGGCAATGACCCTGCCCGCTCGCCGCCGAATAACCCTCGGCTGGATCGCAGGGGTTCGGCGAACCCGTCGGAGGGCGCTAGGCAGGCCGTCGGCGAATCCACTGGCGGCAGTGGAACCTTCCTGGTGAGCACCCCTGCACGGTCTTGTTTTTTAGTTTTTTTTATTTATTTTTCTAAGAAAATAATTTGTAACATAAAAAAATATGATTTTTTTAGAATTTAATAATCTCTACTATACAAAGAAATACTTTTATGTCATACCGCGTAACCCTGACATACCATCCAATCAATCTGAACCGTCTGATCTGATTAGATCATAATATCTCAGTCGTTCGATCACTGACAATCTGGACCATCCGTCTAATTTTTCCTAGAGCTCCTAAATCTAAAATGATAGGATATCTTAAACCTATAAATTTTACAGGGCACATATCCTATAGTATGGAATTAGAATTTTACTCTTTTAAGATTGAAAAAAATATTCCATTAACTAGCATATCGGGTGAAAAAACAGTGCAACTCACATGCCCTCTATTAAAACATTTTTACATATCATGCAATGCCTGTAAATTAAGACTTTGTTTGGGGGACTAATTTTTAACGGTCAAGTGGTTACGACCGCATGAACCGGAGCTTAATTAAGGTTCGGTTCATGCGGTTGTAATTAAGATTTGGTTAATGCGCTCGTAACCGCTTGACCAATGAAAATAAGCTCCCCCAAACCGAGACTAAATTTCAATTTATAGTGCTGTCACGGGGAGTGGGACACAGGAGGATAATAAAAAAAAATGTTGTTATTAGCAAATCAATTTTCGCTGTTAGCAAATCAATTTTCGCTGTTAGCAAATCATTACTACTAGTAAATCATAAAATTTGAAAATAAATATTTGAAAATCAATTGGTTATTAGCAAATCACTTAAAAAAATAAAAAAAAACTCCCAAAAATAAATATTTGTACTATACTATATCATTTGGCTTAGAAATTGAGTTGCAGGTGCCTCAAAATATATTTGATTTCTAATTCCTATGAGGGCGTGCTGTATATATGAGTTATATGTATATAAGAATAAACACGTCTTTTTGAACTGCGTCTTATACGTGTATTTTTATGAGAATTGTTCAATATGAAAGTTGTAGATCTCGTCGAGATCTACAACTTTCATGTTAAACACTTTTTGATTTGAAGTTTAGACCCCTGATTTGGTGCCCGAAAAAAGTCACGCCGAACATATGTACGGAGACCCGGGTTCGGCGTGACTTTTCGGAGGCCAAATCGGTGGCCTAAAAGGCTTCAAATTAAAAAAAGTGTTCAACATGAAAACGCAGTTCGAGATCCACAACTTTCATGTTGAACACTGTCGAGATCTACAACTTTCATGTTGAACACTTTTTGATTTGAAGCAGTTTAGAACCCCAATTTGGCCCAGAAAAAAGTCACGCCGAACATATGTATGGACGTCCGGGCTCGATGTGACTTTTTTTTGGGGCCTAAACGGCTTCAAATTAAAAAGTGTTCAACAATAAAGTTGTAGATCTCGTCGAAATCTACAAGTTTCGTGTTGAACACTTCTCATAAAAAGGCACTTAGAAAACGCAGTTCGAAAAAGCATGAAGAAAAATATGATTTGCTAGAAGTCATTTCAAATAATATAAATATTAATATTTTGAATATTTTTTGATTTGTTAGAAGCGAAATATTATTTGCTTATAACATCACCCTTAAAAAAGCGATTTTTTTTTTAAATACTCACGCAGCTGCTCACGGGGAGTGGGGTCCGCTGCCCTTTACTCACCGGGAGTTGGGTCCGCTGCCCTTTATTTTTTTTCATTAGTTCAGATTCTTGGGTCCGCTGACCTTTATTTTTTTCATTAATTTATTACTACAACAATATTCAAGCCTTTATCCCACTAAGTGGGGTCGGCTATATGGATCCTTTATCGTCATTGTGTCCTATCTTTTGTCATAATCCCACTAATGCCTAAGTACATCATTCTTTCCTTACAGCTTTATTCCAAATCTTTATTGGTCTACCACTCCTTTGTTTAACATGTCTAGTGACTAGACTCTCACAACGCCTAACAAGTTCCTCTAATGGTCTCCTTTGTACGTGTCCAAACTATCTTAAACGAGCTTCTCACATCTTCTCTGCAATTGGTGCTACTTCTGTCTTATCCCTAATACTTTCATTCCTAATTTTATTCAATCTCGTGTGTCCACACATCCACCTAAGCATTCTCATCTCCGCAACTCTCATTTTTTGCTTATGTACACAATTCACTACCCAACACTCAAAACCATAGAGCATTGCGAGCCTAATTGCATCCCGGTAAAACTTGCCCTTAAGTTTTAGTGGTAGTTTACGATCACATAAGATCCCCGACGCGCCTCTCCACTTCAACCAACCCGCTTGGATTCTATGTGTCACATCTTTATCAATACCTCCGTCTTTTTGAACTATCAATCCAAGATATTTAAAACACTCAGTACAAGAAATATTTTGATCACCCAACTTAATAACAAAGTCATCCATTCTTCTTGTACTGCTAAATTTAAGCTCCATATACTTTGTCTTTGTCCTGCTCAACCTAAAACCCTTCTTTTCTAAAGTATCTTGTCAATATTCAAGTTTTGCATTTACACCATCGCGCGTCTCATCAACCAAAACGATATCATCCGCAAACAATAAACACCAAGGTAATGCTTGTCGAGATAAGGGTAAAGAGATAAGGTCTTAAAGCTGAACCTTGATGTAAGCCAACAGCGATAAAAAATTCATGTGTTAATCCTCTAGATGTCCTCACACTTGTCACTGAATTTGCTCCAACATACCGCCCGATGTTGGGGCCATCTCAGGGACAAAGGGTTGCACATTACTCCCATGTTGTGCGTTGGTCACAACGAATACCGCTTTAACCACCCTTCTTATGGTTTCCAGAGACGTAGGGGTCTCAGGAACGTTACTTGGTGTCGTACTTTGCTCAGCAAACGTGTGTTCAGACTGCCACGCTCCACTTCCGGACACCTATAGCCGTTCAAAACACCATAAGTGACTGAACAAAATTTGCAAAAAGCAATTATAGGAACACGCAGGTTCCTCAAACATGTGTATTTTCATTCCTAAGTGGACATTCATGGGTTCTTTTCATGTTATAACGATGACGCACACACATGTGCTCACCACCCCTTAAAGTGAATTCGTCCACGAATTCATTTAAGCTTGACCGAAACCAGTAGTCTGATACCAATTTGTAACACCCCTATCCGTCGCATAGTATATAACAGTAGGTCCGGCCGGGGCCCGACGCCATATACTACGGACAGACCGGTTGGTTACGCATTGAAACCATTCAACCAATCACAACGTCCTACACAGCACCTAGCGGAAGCAATTATTAAGTTGCACAATTGAGAACCCTGCTAACATGAATGTCCACGCAACTAAAAACAAGGAATGTTTAATACACGAATATTGGCCTTAAAGCCTTACAAGAGTTTGCTTAATAAAAAGTGACTTCCAAACCTCGGCACGTAGGCCGGTCACACATGAGTACAAAAAGGAAAACACTCAAAACTTGGCCTTCGAGGGCCGGCACAGCAACTCGGGATTTAGCCCGCAATTTACCTCTCGGCTCCGCAGCACCTGCAAGCAACAATCCACCGCACGGTGGTAAACAAAGGCAACGGTCAGCTATGCTGACCAAATTATAACGATTCCGCCCCCAAACCGGGGCGGCAAAGCTTCTTCCCTGCACTTGTTAGCAAAACAAGCAACATAGCAAAATAAGCATCACATCACAGGTGCACGCTCACACGGCCGTACACCCCGTGCTCTCAGGGCACTTACTCGGCGAAGCAAGTCCGAACCCCGTCCGGTCCTCGACTCCACCACCACCCCCAGGGTGGCAATCTTGTGAGCATTTAGTCTTCTCAGCCGCAGCCTAGACTCGATCTCCAAATCTCGGTAAGTCCCACATAAAACTTTAGGTCGCTTTAACCGAGCAGGTGGAGCGGTTAGGGGTACACCAACCCGTTGCTCACCCCGTCATTGCCATTAGGCCTTTGACGCGGACTAAGCTTCCCCAGTCCCAAATAATGATCAAACATGGTACATAGCCCCGCTATGTACCCGGTGCTCCCAGGCCACCGATATGACAGAAATGCGTTTCCGTCCAGATTTCCGGGTGCACCTCGGGGTTAATCCCCCAGATTCGCTGATGGATACTACCGCATAGCAACCCGAAAACAAACACAATGCTCAAAGTCTTCTCCGGCCAACAATGCATAGCAAATCATCACCGATCCGGACCAACACGTCCGGGTAGGCTTCACACATCATGCCTATGTCCATACTACGATTCCGGACTCTAACAAGGGGGACTTCACATATCTACCCCAAGGAATACCACGATCTCGCCGCACACTCGCGAGAGAGGGGTTTTCCCATGCAAAGGAAGAAGAGCTTCACATGCTTAAGAAGAGAATCGTTGCCCTTTCGCTTTTCCTCGGCGCCATGATGATCTTAATGGATGGAAAGCACCGTATCGGCCTCGCCTTCGCGGATCCGGACTCGGATCGTGATTTGGAGCTCCGAAGCTCTGCCGGTGACCGGATCTTGGTCTTCTTCCTCCTCCTTGCTCTCCCTTCTCTCTAGGATTTAGAGAGAGATGAACCCAAGGAAATGATAGGGTTTGTAACCTATTCTCGGATATAACATCCCAGCAACAGCCCTGAGCCGTCGGATCCCAAATCAAGAAATCGAACGGCTGCGATTCAGCCGAATTTTACAAAATCTGGGTCGAACACGGCCTGCGACACGCCCGTGACCAGGGCCGTGTCGCCCATTCGCCATCTCGACCGACGCGATAACCAGCACACGGCATTCGACACGGCCTCCGACACGCCCGTGTCGCCTGCGACACGGCCGTGTCGATACCCGTGTCACACCCCCCCCCGTGTGCAATCGACCTACATTCCTAACCCGAGAAGGACACGGCCTGTGACACGGCACCCGACACTCCCGTGTCAGAGCCCGTGTCATGGCCCGTGTACATGACTCAGAAAACTCCCCAGTGTGACACGCCCTGGGGCACGCCCGTGTCCCAGGCCGTGTGCCTCAACTCGACGATCGCCGATCGTCAAAATGTCGACCACAAGACCCGAGGCCGAACACGCCCGTGACACGCCCGTGTCACGCCTGTGTCACGCTCGTGTCACGCCCGTGTCACGCCCGTGACATGACCTGTGACACCTGCTCCAAGTCCCAGACTTGGCTTAAAACGTCACCGTTCCTCTTTTGAGTTTCGGGGGTGTTACAGTTTATGTAAGAGAAGTCAAAGAGAACGACTTGGAAGAAGGATTTTGTCAAATATGCTGTCCTGGAGAAAATGTTGCAACTTCTGAAAAAAGATTGCAACCTCTGGACGAATTTCAAATTTTAAAATTCAAAAATTGTGTCATTTGTAAAAATAGAAAGATGCATCCTTTGGGGAAAGGGCTGGACGTTTTTTAGGAGAGATTATTAAGGAGTTATTGATTCATTCATCATCTTGAAGGGAGAGGGAGTTCTTCATCTAGGGTTTTCAAAGATCCTCATCCTTCAAGAGAGCGGCTAGAGAAAAAGAGGAGATTTTTCGGGCTGATCGAGGGAGCGACTCCAGCGAAGGAATCCTACGTCGCTTAATTGTTAATTTTCAACATGATTTGTAAGATCTCTCCAACCGTTATGTGTGATTTCTCTGTTATCATGAACTAAACTCTTTTAATCTTGTATTGTGAAAGTACCCTGTCTTTTGTGTTGATGGAATATTAAACTTCTCTTTGTGAATGTTTGGTGTATGTGTTTATCGAATCTATAATCTTTAGTTTGAAACTTTTGGCCAAGGTTTTGCCGTTTTACTACGCTTCATAATTCGAGAGAGGAGTTGCGTAAGTGTGTTATAGATCTGGTATAGTATTTAAAGGGAGAAAGAGATTTTCCCTTGGTATTAGCAACTTCGGTTTTTGATCTTTATGCGGTACTTGTCTCTCCCGAGGGGAATTAGAGGCTAGAGATTTCCGATACCGAGAGGTACGGATATTCTACCTTAAAATCATTGCAAGACGTGTTATCACTCACTTTCACAAAGTCATCTTCAAAAGATTTGTCACACTAGACTTCGGAAATCATAATACAAGATTATCTCTTTAATAGCCCAAAAGATTCGTCACACTAGACTTCGGAAATCATAATACAAGATTATCTCTTTAATAGCCAAGTACTTTCTCTTAGCGAATTGTAGTATATTTTCATTCATAGTCTTTATTACTTTTAATCGTAGTATTTAACAAATCATTATTTTGTCTGACTTGGATTTAAAGAAAAAGAATAACTGGTAGTTGCGAGCACTAAATCCATCACCTCTCCGTGGAAATGAACTTTACTCGCTTTTTATTACTTGATCCGGCATGTGCACTTGCGTGTAATACGTATACCTGTTTTGGGCGTATCAAGTTTTTGGCGCCGTTGCCGGGGAGGTGTAAAAATTTAGCGTGTATTTCTTACAATATTGGTAAAGCTTTAGTATTTAGAGTTCAAGCATGTTTTGTTGTTTAGTATAAGTTTTTATTATTATTTCTACTACATTGCTTGATTGTTTTGTTTGTGTATTGTCCATTTTCATTCTGCTTCTGTGCTTAGTTTATGTCCAGGTATCGAACACCGGAATTATTACCTCTGAATCTAGAAATTGAACGGACCTGTAGACGGAATAGAAAAAACATTTCAATTAGAACATATTCACCCTACAACAATGAATCCAAATAATCAAAATGCTAATGTTAATAATAATCAGGAGAATTTAGGACAAGAGGGTGCGGTAGAACAGAATGTACAACCCGCTGAAGTTAGGAGAACCTGTAGAGAATATAATATGCCTTTTAGTGGAGGGGTCCATCATAGCATCATTAAGCCGGCTATTGAGGCAAACAACTTCAAAATTGATTCCATGGCCATGAACTTAGTCCATCAAAAACAATTTAGTGGACTTAGTCATGAGGACCTGAATTCCCATATACGGACATTCATGGATGTGTTTGACACATTCAAGATTAACAGTGCTTTGGACGAGGCAATTAGACTACGTTTGTTCCCGTTCTCCTTGGATGGTAGAGCAAAAGAGTGGCTTGATTCACAACATGGCCTCACCACTTGGTTACAAGTGGTAGAGAAATTTTTAGCCAAGTATTTTTCACCCGCTAAAACTGCAAGATTAATGCGGGATATAACAAACTTTACTCAAGGGAATGGGGAAACGCTCTATGATGCGTGGGAGAGATTTAAGAAGTTGTTGCGTAAGTGTCCTCATCACGGATTGACCATACACCAACAAATATTGACCTTTTATAATGGCCTCCAGACATTGACCATGATTCAAGTAGATGGAGATGCGGGAGGATCTCTTTTGGGAAAATACCCTGAGGATGCTTATGCCATTTTAGAGGACTTATACTCTTATAACTACCAATCATTTGAGAGACAAGTTCCTTCCTCATCCGCGAGTGGTATGCACCAAGTAGACCAACTGAACTCATTTGCTGCACAAATGACTGCCCAATTCAACACCATTAACAAGAGGTTAGACGCGTTAACTTTAAATCATAATCAGATGAATCCACAAGTGAACAACATTATGACACCTCTTCCTACAAACCCTTCATTTACTATTGAACAATTATTAAGCAACCCGAACTCTAGTTATAATGAAGAAATCAACTACATAGGAGGGCAACCTAGGTATAATAATAACAACAATGCGATCCCAAATTATTATAACCCGGAGTTGCGCAACCATCCTAATTTCTCGTGGAAGAACAATACCGGAATAGCACACCCACTCAGTTTCAACTCAAACCAACGTTCACCCCAACTTAATAATTACAATCAACAAGGACCTTCTAGGAAATATTCTGAAGAGTTGATTGTCGAATCAATCCAAAAGAGTGACTCCCGCATCAATAGTTTAGAAGGTTCCTTACGGGTGATTGAAACGTAATTAGGACAAATTGCGAGTGCTTTGAGCCTTAGACCCCAAGGAACACTCTCAACGGATACCATTCCAAATCCAAAGGGAGATAACCAACAATGTAAGGCGGTCACTTTAAGGAATAGTAAGGAGTTAGTGGGTGCGCCAACAAGGGAACAAAAGAGGATGGTAAGCGAATAAAATGAATTGGAGGAGGTTAGTCCACATATGACTACTGAGGAGCCGAAACAAAATGATAGGGTTGATGAAGGAGTGGAAGTGTTGGAAGAGAAGGAAAGTGAGCCACTTGTCGAAAACATCACGAAGAAGAGTAGTGTAATAGTCTATCCTCCACCACCAGTCCCTCAACGGTTGAAGAAGAGTAAACTTGACAACCAATTTCAAAAATTCGTTGAAATGTTCAAGAAATTGCAAAATAACATTCATTTTGCGGAAGCCTTGGAACAAATGTCAAGCTACGTGAAATTCATGAAGGATATCCTATCTAAAAAGAGACGATTTGGTACGAATGAGACAGTGACACTCACTCGAGAGTGTATTGCCATTCTTCAAAAAAGACTCCCACCTAAGTTGAAAGATCCAGGGAGCTTTACGATACCATGTTCTATAGGATATAAGTTTGAGGGGAAGGCCTTGTGCGATCTTGGAGCAAGCATTAACTTAATGCTGCTCTCGATATATAGAAATCTAGGTTTTGGGAAAGTCTCCAAGACTTCTATAACATTACAACTAGCCGATAGAACCCTGGTATTTCCGAAAGGGATAGTTGAGGACGTACTAGTAAAGGTGGATAAGTTTATTTTTCCAGCAGATTTTGTGGTCTTAGATATGGAGGAAGACAAGGAAGTTCCAATTATTGTGGGGAGACCGTTCCTAGCCACGGGTAGGTCGTTGATTGATGTACAGAAGGGAGAATTGACAATGAGAGTGAACGACGAGAAAGTAACATTCAACTTACTTAAGGCAATGAAGTTTCCCCATCGAGAGGAGGAAAATATGGAGGTGGTAAATCATGTGTCCATATACGATTATGAGTCGACTCGCCAATTGTCTGAAGAACAAGATGATCTATTGACTCATGTATTGACAGAGGAGGATTTATCTGAGGAGGAGGAAGACATTCAAGAATGCTTACAAGCGTTTGAGAAGCAGCCTGCTTGGTTTCGTAAGCCGGAGCCACTAGAGATGCCTGAGAAGTCCTCCTTAGTAAAGCCTTCCATTGTTGAGCCACCATCATTAGAATTAAAACCACTTCCTGAGCACCTTACTTATGCATATCTAGGTGAGAACGATACTCAACCGATAATTGTTAACTCCAAATTTGTACAACCCCGTATTCGTAGAGCCAGGTTGGGTGCTCACCCGGGCGGCCTGCCCTGCGGGCGAGACCAGCTGCGGCTGGGTGCTCGCCCGGGCGTCCTGCCCTGCGGGAGAGACCAGCTGTGGCTGGGTGCTCGCCTGGGCGGCCTGCCCTACGGGCGAGACCAACTGTGGCTGGGTGCTCGCCCGGGCGGCCTGCCTTGCGGGCGAGACCGACTGTGGCCTTACTCTCGCCCCCGGCCTTTGGTTCTTCAGCATGGTCTAAGCCACCAAAGGAGCCTCGTCTCGGGTGCCCGGGGAGGTGGGGTATGGCTTGGCCTCCTCCCTCCCTTGGACCCCTTTGGGACGTCTTTTTACCGTTATGCCCATGCGGGGATGGGGGGATCACCTCTTTACCCCCCGGTGTGGAGGTTTTCTATTGGCTCGAGGCCTTTTTGCCTTAGGGGTATTTTGGACATTTCGTCCCCCAGGCTTGGAAAAACTATAAATAGACCCCCTTGAGTACCTTGTGAGAGAAAGAGTTTTTGGCTTCCTCCTGCCTTAGTTTCTTCTTCTTGGTAGAGTTTGAGAGCTCTCCAAGGTACCCAGCTCAGCCATTGGTGAGGGAGGGGAAGTGCTCTTGTGACCTTCCGGGTGTGTGGTGGGACCTCCATGCTAGAGCCGAGGGTCTGTTCCTAGTTTCCCAAGTCTTTGGTTTGTGACGTTCCCCTGAGTGTAGTAGGTGTGAGATCACCCCTCTTTTGGGACCCCGAACTCCACGAGAGACCAAGTATTTGGTTTCAACATTTTTTTGCGGTTAGCATGGAGAGTGACCAGCACAGAAGATCTCGGGAGAGTGTCATGGCTAGAGATCAGGGAGGTAGTGGTGATCTCAGCGAGCTCCCCAACCCCGGACCCTTCGTAGGAAGGGAGGAGTTCATGGCTTCCATCCAAGGAATCATGGAGATGCTGAGAAGCATTGCCCCTCGGGCTGACAGCTCAACCCCCACCCCCCAGGGACTGGCTCTCAAGAGTTTCGGCGAGCTGACCCAGAGCGGTCTCGACGAGCTGCCTCCCAGGGGCACATGCGAGATGACCCCAGCAGAGGGAGAAGGAAGTGCACCAGGTAGGAGACCTAGGAAGGAAAGGATGGGAGAGGGGGTGAGCGAGACCTCCTTGACCGGGAGCTGTTCCCCAGCCCGGCGAGTACTAGCCCTCTAGGCGAGCAGGTCGCGCGAGTAGAGGTTGCGAGACCACCCCTCAGGGGGTCACCCTTCAGTGAGCTGATCATCTCAGATCCCGTTCCCGAGGGGTTCAGAGAGCCAGACATGGCTTACTATACCAGGAAGGATGACCCCGTCCAACACCTGTAGTGGTTCGAGGATGCCATCTCCATCAGGCTGATGATGGATGCCTTCAAGTGTCGCCTCTTTGCGATCACGTTGAAGGAGAAGGCAAGGGACTAGTTTCATCAACTCCCTCTGAGGTCAATCTATGGGTTCGAGGACTTGAGCTGGAGCTTCCAGCTCCGCTTCTCCGCCTCCAAGAAGAGGAAGAGGAGTCCTGAGTCCATCTTTCTGATAAGGCAGAGGGCCGAGGAGTCGCTGGCCCACTATGTTGACAGGTTCCAGGAGGAGATCCTGGATATCCAGGAGATGCCAGGGTATGCCCTCCAGATGGCATTCACGATGGGGCTGCGCGAAGAGTTCTTCAATATGAGCCTGACCCGAAAGGCCCCCCTTTCCTTCGAGGAGCTGTTGGAAAGGGCGACGGAGGAGATAGCTATGTAGGCAGCCAACCCGACATTTTTCAAGAAGTTGGCGAATCTAACAGAGTCGGAGCCAAAGGAACAAGGTGGCTCAAGGCATCAGGAAGGAAGACAGAGAGAAGAGTAGAGAGCTCAGGGGTTCCATGGACAGGAGGGTTTGGAACCAGGCTGGAGGCAGCAGGGGGGACTTGCCCAGGGTCTAGGAATAACTCTCATCCAGGGTGGGGGAAACTTTTGCGGGGGCCAAGGGAGGTTCAAATTCCATAGGCAAGCCCCAAGAAAGCTCTTACCCCCACCACAGCAGGCCTTGGAAATAGGTGAAGGAGGAAGAGGCAACAAGAGACACCGTCGTACCCGCCGAAGGAGGGAAGGAGGAGCGTTGCCGTATTGTGACTTTCACTAGGTAGAGAGTCACGCCACGGCTACCTGCCCCAAATTCCTGGAAGTGAGGGTGGCGAGAGGCCCTGCCCAGCCTCAGCCGCCGGCGCAGGTTGAAGAGGTTCCACCTTGAGTGGGGGAGGATGACATATGTGAGGATCGGGTCGATGTCGGACCCGAGGTGGCATAACAGTGATCAACGGTAGAGTGGGGATCGAGGCCACTCAGAAGAAGAGCCATCATGTCATGTAAATACGGAGCGTCGCTTTGACATCCCAGAACCCGCCCCAGTAGGAGAAGATCACCTTCTCGATGAAGGACATTTCGGATTATGAGGATCTGTTCTGCGATGCGCTGGTCATCCAGACAACCATCGAGGGCTACACCGTTTCCCGGATCTTGGTTGATAATGGGAGTTCCATCAACTTAATTTTCAAGAAGGCGTTTGACGAGATGAAGGGGGAGCCAAGGAGGGAGTTGGCCTCAGACGGACCCTTGTTCGGATTTTCAGGGGAGAGGAAGGCGGTTGAAGGTGGAGTAGGACTCCAAGTGAAATTGGGGGGGGGGACTTCAAGGAACTGCCGGTTCGCCATTGTTGACACTTCGAGAAGCTACAATGCCATCTTCGGAAGGCCCCTCATCAGCGCCTTCCGTTCTGTGTCGTCTTCTTTCCACCAGTGCCTCAAGTTCAGCTCAGGAGGGATCCAGGTCAGAATCAAGGGAGACTCCACGATGGCAAGGCAATGTTATGTCACGACGTCAACACCATCTCTTGGTTGGCTAAGGTAGAGGAGATGGAGAAGATCATGGATAGCCTGAGCAAGATGGAGGTATCCAAGGGGATGGATGACGGCCAATATACCAAGACCCCCTAAAGAAGCCTCGACTCGGCAGAGTCTTGTATCTTTTCTTATGTTGTAATGAGTTCAGCCCCCGACCAGTTGAGTCGGGGGGGGGGGGTCATGTAACCCATCATGTTTTCCCCTTTGAGGATGTTGGAATTGATGAAGCTCAGGTGATATGCCCAGTCCCACCCCCCAAGTGGATCTCCACATGCCAGGCTCTCACTAGCTGGATGGGTCGAGGGTACCTCGGGGAGCCCAAGTCCTTTGCTCCGATAATGGTCCCGCTGTCAGGCTCCCACTAGCTGGCAGGTCCGGTGGTACCTCTCGTGGAAGCCCAAGTCCATTGCTCCGATAATGGTCCCGCGGCCAGGCTCCCACTAGCTGGCAGGTCCGGTGGTACCTCTCGTGGAAGCCCAAGTCCTTTGCTCCGATGACGGTCCCGCTGCCAGGCTCCCACTAGCTAGCAGGTCCGGTGGTACCTCTCGTGGAAGCCCAAGTCCTTTGCTTTGACGACAGTCCCGCAGCCAGGCTCCCACTAGCTGGAAGGTCCGGTGGTACCTCTCGTGGAATCCCAAGTCCTTTGCTCCGATGACGGTTCCGCTGCAAGGCTCCTCCTAACTGGTAGGTCCAGTGGTACCTCTCGTGGAAGCCCAAGTCCTTTGCTTCGATGACGGTCTTACTACCAGGCTCCCACTAGCTGGCAGGTCCGGTGGTACCTCTCGTGGAATCCCAAGTCCTTTGCTCCGATGACGGTCCTGCTGCCAGGTTCCCACTAGCTGGCAGGTTCGGTAATACCTCTCGTGGAAGCCCAAGTACTTTGCTCCGATGACGGTCCTACTGTCAGGCTCCCACTAGCTGGCAGGTCCGGTGGTACCTCTCGTGGAAGCCTAAGTCCTTTGCTCTGATGACGGTCCCGCTGCCAGGCTCCCACTAGCTGTCAGGTCTGGTGGTACCTCTTGTGGAAGCCTAAGTCCTTTGCTCCGATTACGGTCCCGCTGCCAGGCTCGCACTAGCTCCCAGGTCCGGTGGTACCTCTCGTGGAAGCCCAAGTCCTTGCTCAGATGACGGTCCTGCTGCCAGGCTCCCACTAGCTGGCAGGTCCGGTGGTACCTCTCGTGGAAGCCTAAGTCCCTTGCTCCGATGACGGTCCCGCTGCTAGGCTCCCACTAGCTGGCAAGTCCGATGGTACCTCTCGTGGAAGCCCAAGTCCTTTGCTTCGATGACGGTCCCGCTACCAGGCTCCCACTAGCTGGTAGGTCCGGTGGTACCTCTCGTAGATGCCCAAGTATTTTCACCCCCGATGCTGTCTCGTCACCCAGGATCCCATTAGCTGGCATGACAGGTTGACCCCTCGGGAGGCTAAGTATTTTCATCCCCGAGGCTGTCTCGTCACCCAGGCTGTAACACCCCTATCCGTCGGATAGCATATAGCAGAAGGTCCGGCCGGGGCCCGACGCCATATACTACGGACAGACCGGTTGGTTACGCATTGAAACCATACAACTAATCAGAGCGTCCTACACAACACCTAGCGGAAGCAAATTTAATTAAGTTGCAAAAAGATAAGAACCCTGCCACAAAGCATGAATGTCCACTACAACCCAGGAATGAGTACATACACAAAAGAGAACTGGCCTTAAGGCCTTACAATGTTCACTTAACAAAATAGTGTCTTCCAAACCTCGGCACGCAGGCCGGCCACACATGAGTACAAGAGGTAAAACACTCAAAACAAGGCCTTCGGGGGCCAGCACAGCAACTTGGGCTTTAGCCCGCTATTTACCTCTCGGCTCCGCAGCACCTGCAAGCAACAACCCACCGCACGGTGGTAAACAAAGGCAACGGTCAGCAATGCTGACCAAATTATAACGATTCCGCCCCCAAACCGGGGCGGCAAAGCTTCTTCCCTGCACTTGTTAGCAAAACACGCAACACAGCCAAACAAGCATCTCAACATAGGTGCACGCTCTCACGGCCGTACACCCCGTGCTCTCAGGGCACTTACTCGGCGAAGCCAGTCCGAACCCCGTCCGGTCCTCGACTCCACCACCACCCCCAGGATGGCAATCTTTGTGAGCATTTAGTCTTCTCAGCCGTAGCCTAGACTCGATCTCCAAATCTCAGTAAGTCCCACGTAAACTTTAGGTCGCTTTAACCGAGCAGGTGGAGCGGGTAGAGGGCTACTAGTCCGTTGCTCACTCCGCCACTGCCATTTGGCCCTTTGGCGCGGACTAAGCTTTCCCCAGTCCCAAATAACGATCAAACACGGTACTTAGCCCTGCTAAGTACCCGGTTGGCTCCCAGGCCACCGATATGACAGAACTACATTTCCGTCCAAGATTTTCGGGTGCACCTCGGGTTTCACCCCCAAGGCTCCCTGCCGCAATCAAACATGATACATAGCCCCGCTATGTTCCCGGCTGGCACCCAGGCCACCGAGATGGCAGAACTTCATTTCTGCCCAGATTTCCGGGTGCACCTCGGGGTTAATCCCCAAGATTCCCTGATGCATTCTACCGCATAGCAACCCGAAAACAACCACAACGCTCGGAGTCTTCTCCGGCTAAAATATGCATAACAAAACATCACCGATCCGGAACACACGTCCGGGTAGGCTTCACACAACATGCCTATGTCCGTACTACGATTCCGGACTCTAACAAGGGGGACTTTACTTATCTACCCCAAGGAATACCACGATCTCGCCGCACACTCGCGGGAGAGGGGTTTTCCCATGCAAAGGAAGAAGAGCTTCACATGCTCAAGAAGAGAATCGTTACCCTTTCGCTTTTCCTCGGCGCCATGACGATCCACTCAGATGGAAAGCACCGTATCGGCCTCGCCTTCGCGGATCCGGACTCGGATCGAGAATCGGAGCTCCGAAGCTCCTCCGGCGGCCGGATCTTGAACTCCTCCTTCCACCTTGCTCTCCCTTCTCTCTAAAATCTTAGAGAGAGAATGGCCAAAGGAAAATGGGTTTCTAAACCCTATTTCCCGACTATAACCACCCAGGAGCAGCCCCCCACCGTCGGATCCAAAGCCAAGGAAACGAACGATCGAGATTAGATCTGAAATCCCAAAAACTGGGCCGAACACGGCTTGACACACGGCCGTGTGTCTGGCCGTGTAGCTCATTCGCCGATCGACACGGGTCTTGACACGCCGTGTTCGAGGCCGTGTGCCCCACACACGGCTTGAGACACGGCCGTGTGTCTCAGGCCGTGTCCTTCTCTGACTCGAGACTGCACAAAAACGCATTCGACCACTGAACACGGGTAGGCACACGGCCGTGTGCCTGGCCGTGTGCCCCTGAGATGACCTCAAATCGAAAAGTGGTCAACATGAAAGTTGTAGATCTCGTCGAGACGAACAAAACTCATGTTGACCATTGTTCCACCCGACACCGTTTTGACCCTCAAAACGGTGCCCGAACGCGATCATCTCCGAGGTTGGGGTCTTACAACTCCCTCCCCCTTAAGAGAATTTCGTCCCGAAATTAAGAACAGAGACTACACAAAATAAACATAACGAGTACCTGAGGGGAACAACTCGGGGTACTCCTCGCGCATTGCCTTCTCTCGCTCCCAAGAGAGCTCCTCGCGTCCGTAGTTATCCCAACGGACCTTCACCATTCTGATTTCCTTGTTCCGAAGCCGCTTGACTTCGAAATCCTCAATAGATATGGGCTTGACTTTCGTTGTCAACCCTTCCTCAACCGGCACCTGATCAACCGCAATCACTTGCGAAGGCTCTTGCACCGCCTTCCGCAACACAGAAATGTGGAACACATCATGTAAACCACCCAATTCCTCCGATAGCCTCAAACGGTAAGCCGCTTCGCCGACTCGCTCCAGAACCTCAAAAGGTCCAAGGTATCTTGGGCTCAGCTTCTTCAAGCGTCTCACCCGCGAAACCCCCTTGAACGGCTTCACTTTCAGATATACCCAATCGCCTACCGCGAACTCCACGTTCCGGTGCTTGGCATTGTAATACTTCGCTTGCCGGTCCTGAGCGATCAACAAGTGCTCCCGAATGATCCGCACTAACGAGGTAGCACTCTCCACCTCCTGCTTCTTGTACAACCTTGCCTCACCCGTTTCAAGCCATGATAACGGCGTGCGACACTTCCTACCATACAGGGCCTCGAAGGGCGCCATTTGTATACTCGCTTGGTAGCTGTTGTTGTACGCGAACTCCACCAAATAAAGGTGGTCTTCCCAATGCTTACCGAAATCCAGAACACACATGCGTAGCATGTCCTCCAACGTTCTATTGACCCTCTCGGTCTGCCCATCCGTCTGCGGATGGAAAGCTGTACTGAACTTTAACTTTGTCCCCAGCATCTGCTGCACCAACCTCCAATCATTTGACGTGAACCGCCCATCGCGATCACTCACAATGCTACGAGGCACTCCATGCAGCCTGACAATATTGTCAACGTACAACTTTGCCAATTTCTCCACTGGATCATCCTTCCTATGCGGAAAGAAATGCGACACCTTAGTTAGCCGATCTACGATCACCCAGATGGCGTCGTTCCCCTTCTGCGACCTTGGCAACCCGTGCACAAAGTCCATGGATATATCGTCGAATTTCCACTCCGGTATAGGCAAGGACTTCAGAAATCCTCCCGGCTTTTGGCACTCCGCCTTCACCAAGGCGCACGTTTGGCATTTAGCCACGTACAACTCCAAATCTTTCTTAAGCCCCGGCCACCAAAACAACTTTTTGAGATCACGATACATCTTCGTGCTCCCTGGGTGGATTGAGTACTTGGTATGATGAGCCTCGTACATCAACTCCGCCCGGAGGTTACCCCCACTTGGGACGCACAAACGATGATCCTTCCTTAATAACCCATCTTCTACCGAGAACTGGGAATTTGACCCATCCAAAGCGGCCTCCAAAAGCTCTTTCATGGAGTCATCTAACTCCAATGCCTGCCGAACCCGGTCAGCCAGGTCATACTGCACCTCTGTCCAGTTTAACATTGCTTTGGCGCTCGTCTGCTTGTCCACGCAACAGATCTCAAGCTCCTCCAAATCCCGCACTAGCCGCTCATCATGCACCGACAACCAGTTGGCTCGGGCGGGAGCCCTGCGGCTCAGCGCATCCGCAACTGCGTTGCCCTTCCCGGGTACATAATGTATTTTGAAGGTGTAGTCCCCCAGGAACTCCATCCACCTCCTCTGCCTCATATTGAGATCCTTTTGATCCAACAAGTATTTTAGGCTCTTGTGATCGGTGTATATGTCGACCCTTACTCCGTATAGGTAGTGCCTCCACAACTTGAGTGCAAATATCACGGCCGCCAACTCCAAGTCGTGCACCGGATAATTTCTTTCATGCACCTTTAGCTGACGCGATCCATACGCTATCACGCTACCATGCTGCAACAACACGCAGCCCAAACCGCTACCCGAAGCGTCGCTATACACCTCAAAGCCCTCGGTCCCACTCGGCGAACTTAGCACTGGCGCCGTGGTCAACCGCCTCTTCAGCTCCTCAAAAGCTTGCACGCACTCTTGCGTCCACAAGAATTTCTGATCCTTCCTTGTCAACTTCGTGAGAGGTAACGCTACCCGCGAGAAGTTCTCTACGAAGCGCCTGTAATAGACGGCAAGCCCCAGCAACTCCGGACTTCCTCTACCAAAGACAACACAGGCCACTCTCGTATCGGAACAATCTATGCCGGATCCACCGCAACACCTTCCCCACTAACTACGTGACCAAGGAATGCCACTGAGGATAACCAAAACTCGCCTTTGGAGAACTTTACGTATAGCTCGTTCCTCCTTAGCGTCTCCAAAACCAAACACAGGTGCTTGAGGCGATCTACTTCGTACTGCGAGCATACCAATAGGTCGTCAATAAAGACGATCCCAACACTCCTTAGCGTACTCCCTGAACGTTTTGTTCATCAAAACCATGAACACCGATGGCGCATTAGTCAGCCCGAACGGCATGACCGTAAACTCGAAATGACCATATCTTGTTTTGAACGTTGTCTTTGGGATAACACTTCCCTGATTCTCAGCTGATAGTAACCAGACTTAAGATCCCGCTTTAAGTACACCGATGACCCACCCAACTGATCAAACAGATCGCCAATACTTGGGATCAGGTACTTGATCTCTTTTAACGACTTGCTCAGTTCTTCATAAACGATTCAGAGCCGCAAACTCCCATCCTTCTTCTACACGAAGAGGGCCGGTGTGCTCCAAGACGACAAACTTGGACGCACAAAACCTTCATCCATACGCTCTTCAAATTGAACTTTCAGTTCTGCCAACTCATTAGGCGTTAGCCTATGAGGAGAGCATGACCCAGATTTGGCACCTGGCGCCAGCTCACTCACGACAACGATTGCTCGCTACGGAGGGACTCCAGGGAAACACATCAGGAATATACCCGAGATACTACCCAATGTAGGCTCAGGCTTCAAAGCCTCCCATGATGGCAGTAACGACGCTTGCACGTCGAATCCCTGACCCCTAAACCGTAACCTTGCAACACAGAATCTCTTTTCGCGCGCATTGAACATCCGTAACGCCACAACGCATCCAATTTGTCCTTTGCCATCGAAGAAGGTACTTCAATACATGATATAAATCCCTTGGACAAAAGGTGCCCGAATCTCCCGTATCGAACAATGCTCTCGCCGGATTGCCAATAATCCAAACAAAACCTAGAACCTCCAGTCCTAAGCTAACACGCAAAAGGGTGGCAGGTATAAGAAGCTAAATTGCTATCAATTAAACCATACCTGTCTTCCCGACGGTCGGCCACACGGCCTCCTGCTGGCCAAGGCTGTCCATTCCCAGTTGGATCGGAGTAAACAGCGGTGTGACGAATGCCACCGCCTTTCCCTTCTCCTCAGATATTGCCCCTGACTTCTTTTTGGACATTGGGCGTCCAAACCAACAATCCCGGGCATAGTGCCCCGGCTTTCCACAAACAAAGCATTCATCCAGGGTTTGGACTGTAGTCGCTCCGGATGTGCTAGAGGAAGGGACTAGACCCGACCTCCTAGCCTTCTTGTACCACCTACGGTACCCAGATTTTGAAGTTGTCCGCTTGACCACCGAATCTTTTGCCACAGGATCTCCGACTGTTCCTGCCAAAACTTTCCTTGTCTTCTGAGCACTCTCCCAACACTCTCTGGCGAGGTGCCCTTTCTTGCCACAAGAATAACATTTGACGGTAGTTTGGGTAGTAGATGACCCAGCCTCTTCTCTCGTCATCTTTCGATACGCAGTCCTTATAGGATCTGTAAGGTTTGGTACCATATTCACCGGTACTCGGTGGGTTTCCCCCAACTCCACTTCCAAAGCTCTGGCCGATTCCACCAAAGCTCGGAATCCCAATAACTTTGGTCCTAGCAGTAGGATACGCAACTCGCTGCGCAGACCGTTATAAAATCTATCCACTATAGATTGCTCGCTTTCCCATTCAAAGCCTGGGTAGCGCCTTACCATAAGGAACGTCTGCAAATATGCGTCCACCGAATGCGCTCCCTGCGCCACAGTTAGGCTCCCCTGCTGCTCTACTTGACCCCCAAATGCCCTTTGCTCCAACATACCACCCGATGTTGGGGCCACCTCAGGGACAAATGGTTGCACATTACTCCCATGATGTGCGTTGGTCACAGCGAACACCGCTTCAACCACCCTTCTTATGGTTTCCAAAGACGTAGGGGTCTCCGGCACGTCGCTGGGTGCAGTACTTTTCCCAGAAAGTGTGCATTCAGACTGCCACGCGCCACACTCGTACACCTACAATCGTACAGAACACCAATAAGGGACCGAACAAAATTGCAAAAAGCAATTATAGGAACACGCAGGTTCCCCAAACATGTGTATTTTCATTCCTAAGTGGACATTCATGGGTTCTTTTCATGTTATAACGATGACGCACATACATGTGCTCACCACCCCTTAAAGTGAATTCGTCCACGAATTCATTTAAGCTTGACCGAAACCAGTAGTCTGATACCAATTTGTAACACCCCTATCCGTCGGATAGCATATAGCAGAAGGTCCGGCCGGGGCCCGACGCCATATACTACGGACAGACCGGTTGGTTACGCATTGAAACCATACAACTAATCAGAGCGTCCTACACAACACCTAGCGGAAGCAAATTTAATTAAGTTGCAAAAAGATAAGAACCCTGCCACAAAGCATGAATGTCCACTACAACCCAGGAATGAGTACATACACAAAAGAGAACTGGCCTTAAGGCCTTACAATGTTCACTTAACAAAATAGTGTCTTCCAAACCTCGGCACGCAGGCCGGCCACACATGAGTACAAGAGGTAAAACACTCAAAACAAGGCCTTCGGGGGCCAGCACAGCAACTTGGGCTTTAGCCCGCTATTTACCTCTCGGCTCCGCAGCACCTGCAAGCAACAACCCACCGCACGGTGGTAAACAAAGGCAACGGTCAGCAATGCTGACCAAATTATAACGATTCCGCCCCCAAACCGGGGCGGCAAAGCTTCTTCCCTGCACTTGTTAGCAAAACACGCAACACAGCCAAACAAGCATCTCAACATAGGTGCACGCTCTCACGGCCGTACACCCCGTGCTCTCAGGGCACTTACTCGGCGAAGCCAGTCCGAACCCCGTCCGGTCCTCGACTCCACCACCACCCCCAGGATGGCAATCTTTGTGAGCATTTAGTCTTCTCAGCCGTAGCCTAGACTCGATCTCCAAATCTCAGTAAGTCCCACGTAAACTTTAGGTCGCTTTAACCGAGCAGGTGGAGCGGGTAGAGGGCTACTAGTCCGTTGCTCACTCCGCCACTGCCATTTGGCCCTTTGGCGCGGACTAAGCTTTCCCCAGTCCCAAATAACGATCAAACACGGTACTTAGCCCTGCTAAGTACCCGGTTGGCTCCCAGGCCACCGATATGACAGAACTACATTTCCGTCCAAGATTTTCGGGTGCACCTCGGGTTTCACCCCCAAGGCTCCCTGCCGCAATCAAACATGATACATAGCCCCGCTATGTTCCCGGCTGGCACCCAGGCCACCGAGATGGCAGAACTTCATTTCTGCCCAGATTTCCGGGTGCACCTCGGGGTTAATCCCCAAGATTCCCTGATGCATTCTACCGCATAGCAACCCGAAAACAACCACAACGCTCGGAGTCTTCTCCGGCTAAAATATGCATAACAAAACATCACCGATCCGGAACACACGTCCGGGTAGGCTTCACACAACATGCCTATGTCCGTACTACGATTCCGGACTCTAACAAGGGGGACTTTACTTATCTACCCCAAGGAATACCACGATCTCGCCGCACACTCGCGGGAGAGGGGTTTTCCCATGCAAAGGAAGAAGAGCTTCACATGCTCAAGAAGAGAATCGTTACCCTTTCGCTTTTCCTCGGCGCCATGACGATCCACTCAGATGGAAAGCACCGTATCGGCCTCGCCTTCGCGGATCCGGACTCGGATCGAGAATCGGAGCTCCGAAGCTCCTCCGGCGGCCGGATCTTGAACTCCTCCTTCCACCTTGCTCTCCCTTCTCTCTAAAATCTTAGAGAGAGAATGGCCAAAGGAAAATGGGTTTCTAAACCCTATTTCCCGACTATAACCACCCAGGAGCAGCCCCCCACCGTCGGATCCAAAGCCAAGGAAACGAACGATCGAGATTAGATCTGAAATCCCAAAAACTGGGCCGAACACGGCTTGACACACGGCCGTGTGTCTGGCCGTGTAGCTCATTCGCCGATCGACACGGGTCTTGACACGCCGTGTTCGAGGCCGTGTGCCCCACACACGGCTTGAGACACGGCCGTGTGTCTCAGGCCGTGTCCTTCTCTGACTCGAGACTGCACAAAAACGCATTCGACCACTGAACACGGGTAGGCACACGGCCGTGTGCCTGGCCGTGTGCCCCTGAGATGACCTCAAATCGAAAAGTGGTCAACATGAAAGTTGTAGATCTCGTCGAGACGAACAAAACTCATGTTGACCATTGTTCCACCCGACACCGTTTTACCCTCAAAACGGTGCCCGAACGCGATCATCTCCGAGGTTGGGGTCTTACACAGGCTCCCATTAACTGACATGACAGGTTGACCCCTTGGGAGGCTAAGTGTTTTCACCTCGAGGCTGTCTCGTCACCCAGACTCCCATTAGCTGACATGACAGGTTGACTCTTCGGAGAGGCCTTATAATCTTTCAAACCACGAGAAGGGGCCACTCAGTGAATACGTTGGGTTGGATGTTTCTTTCTGAGCTTGTGCCAATCTCGAAAAGAGCGAGTATTATGTACAACCCCGTATTCGCAGAGTAGGGTCCCCTCGGCAGGCGCATGACCAACTTTATGTTTTTTAAGCTTTTGAGAGGTTTTGCACTCTTGGTGGCCAATTTTGGCTTGACCTTGGAAATATACTAGTAGGGGGATAAAAAATCTACCTCCCCCCTGGCCCCTTTTGGGGCCGGATGCGTCAAGATGGCAGACATCCGCCCCGGCTTCCCTAGGTGCAAGGTAGGAGCGGCGGGACCGGCTGGAGGCCAGGGTATCGCCCTCCCTGCACCCTAGCCCTGTGAGGGGAAAGACCAGGTGCGGTTGGGTGCTCGCCCGGTCGGCCTGCCCTGCGGGCGAGACCAACTTGTTGGGTACATTGGAAAATGTGTACCTGATTTGAAGAAGCCCAACCTAGCTCAATGATATACATCAAGGTGTATTTGATGTTGTTTTAAGTTGACATGTGCAGGTGAAGAATTGATAAAGTATGCAGAAAAATTCTAAGTCCAAGTGTCGACACAGAGGAAGCAGTGTCGACACACAGAAGAAAAGAGTCGACACAACACTGGGAAGCAGTGTCGACACATAGCAGTTAGTCTACAACTACACTGGGAAAAAGTGTCGACACAGAAGAAGTAAGTCGACACATCACTGGGAATTAGTGTCGACACAGAAGAAGTAAGTCGACACATCACTGGGAATTAGTGTCGACACAGAAGAAGTAAGTCGACACATCACTGGGAATTTGTGTCGACACAGAAGAAAAGAGTCGACACAACTCTGGGAATTTGTGTCGACACAGAAGAAAAGCGTCGACCTCAACATTGGGAGAATGTGTCGACACAGAAGAATATAGTCGATCTCAAGATTGTCGACATCAGCTGAATGTGTCGACACAGAAGAAAATAGTCGACCTCAAGTTTGTCGACACCAGCAGAATGTGTCGACACATTGTGATTAAGTCGACACATTAAAGCAGAATGTGTCGACACCTGAAGGCTAAGTCGACACTTACTAAGTTATAATTCTACAACAACTGTGTCGACACACAGGACTTGTGTCGACACACTGAAGAGTTAAGACCAAGTTATTTTCAGAAGAAGCTGTGTCGACTCAAAGGCAACTTAGTCGACATCACTGAAGACTGTGTCGACACCAAAGTCAATTGTGTCGACACAGATAGACAGATGGTCTCGACACTTTCTGACAGACTGTTTCAACAACTTGTGGTTCAAGACTAAGGCACAGGACTTGTTTGAAGACTTGACAGCTGTGGGTTATCACCGGTTGACTGAAGCTGTCAGACTTGTCAGAAAACGGTTAGAAACCGGATCAGCCGGTTGCCATGAAGAATGTCTATAAATAGATGGATTCAGAAGAAGAAAGCAACCTGTTGAAAAAACATTGTTGAGAATCAAAAAGTTGAGAAGGATTACGATCCAATTCATTTCAAGAAAGTGCTAGTCACTTAAGAAGATCTTCTCTGGGAGATCTAAGAAGACTATCTAAGGATAGATCTAAGAAGAGTTCTAATCAGAATTCAGAAGAATCTTTCAAAGTGCTGGATAGAGAGAGGTCAAGCCAGAATTAGAAGAAGAAGAAAGAAACCCCCAGTGGATTCTCAAGAAGCTGTTTGGAATCAACTCAGCTAAGTACATTTTCAAGAAGCCTTGAAGAAGGCTCAGATACAGTTGATTGCATCAGCTGATCAAGAATTGTCTTGGCCTTTTCTCTCTCAACTTTGGCAAGACAGATTAATAATCTTTTCTATATTTCTGTAGGATCTGTTTACACAGATCTGAGTTGTAAGCCTATGTTATAAAGGCTGAGTGTAGGAGTGTTGAACTCTGAGTGGTAGGGCTGTTTGCCTGAGTGTAGGAGAAGGATATTCTCTGAGTTGTAGGCCTTGGGGCAAGGCTGAGGTAGGGCAGTTGTGCTGAGTTGTAGGAACCAGTTGGGTTCTGAGTTGTAGGATCTATTGATTTGAGATAAGTGGAAGTTTGGCCGAATCTAGCATACTGCTAGATAGGTGAAGGGGGAAAGTGGATGTACCCAGACCTTGGGGAACCACTATAAAACATTGTGCAATCTGTGATGTTTTATTTTCTGTGATTGCTGTGCTTATTGTGTTAGCTATTGTTTTGAATTCTGCCTAGAAGTTTTTATAAGAAAAGCAGAACCTATTCACCCCCCCTCTAGGTGTTTAGGCTGCCTTGAAAGTTAAACTATCAAGTGGTATCAGAGGGAGGTTCCTCAAAAAGGACTTAACAGTCTGAGGTAGATCTGAAAGGCAGATTCAAGATTCAAGAAGATGGGTTCTGGAGAGAATCATAAGGAGCTAGGGTCTATGAAATTACCCATATGCAAGAAGGAAATCTTTGGGATCTGGAAAGAGAGAGTCAGATTGTTTATGGAAGCATCTGACCCAAGGATTTACATCACAGTACAAGAAGGGCCCTTCATTCCAATGAAGATATCTGTTCTTGATGCAAATATCCAAATACCAAAGACTTATTCAGAAATGACCAAGGATGAAATCATCTTGGCAACCATGGATAAAAGGGCACAGAATATCATTGTCAGTGCCATAGATGATTCAACATTTCAGAATCTGATTCACTACAAGACCTCCAAGGAGATGTGGGACACATTAATTGTCTACATGGAGGGATCTGAAGAAGTAAGGCTGGACAGAAAGTCTATGCTGAATCAGGAGTATGAAAGCTTTAGACAAGGAAAATCTGATAGCATAACTGAGTGCTATAAGAAATTCTATAGAATTGTGAATGAGCTAATATCCTATGGAAGAGTCTTCAGTACCTATGAACTGAATGACAAATTCTTAAGATCCTTATCAAAGGATTGGGATACAAAGATCTGTGCCATAAGAGAAGTGGCTAAATTGGCAGAAATATCTCCTCCAACCCTGTTTGGAAAGTTGCTATCCTATGAAATGCAACTTATGGTAAGGAAGGAGGAGGAAAGAAACTCAAGAGGAGAGCATAGAGAAAAGACTGTGGCATTTAATGCTGAAGCCACCAGAAAGAATAGGAGGAAATCACCATCTCCTCCTAAGGAAGTTGAAGAAGATAGTTCTGAAAATTCAGATAAGGGTTCAGGTAGCTGTGATTCAGATGCAGACTTTGCTGCATTCACTAGACAATTCCAAAGGTTCTTGAAAAAGAAGCAATGGAAGTCTAGGCCTTCTACATCACAGCAAGTTGATGACTATTATCAGAAGAGAAGGTCATCAAGGAAAGAGAAAAGCAGATCAAAGCCCAGCAAAGCCACTACTTCAAAGATTGTCTGCTATTGTTGCAATAGGCCTGGACATGTAGTGGCTGATTGTCCTGACAAAAGGAAGGAATCTTCAGAAAAGAAGAAGACTTATCAGAAAGACAAGAAGGAGAAATCCTTTGTAGCAAAGAAAGATAAAAGTCTGTCAGACCAGTCAACTTCAGAATCAGGATCTGAAGCAGAAGCATATATTGGACTATATGCTGCATCTGAGGAAGAGGAGTTTATGCAATTGCTAGACTCCATCAATGAACATCAATGCATGGGTTTGATGACAAGATCAGAAGAGGACATATGCCAGAATCAGTCTGGTTCTAATGAGGTAAATTGTTCTTCCTGTACATCTGTTTGTAGTACAAGTGAAGAATCAGCTACATCTGCATCAAGTGATGAAGATGCATCTGGATCTGAAGGAGATGTCTATCAATTGATAGACAAGTATGGGGACTTGTTGCAGGCCCTTAAGAAAAGCAAGAACCTGGTTAAAACACAGGCTCAGGAAATTGCTGAACTAAGGGTAACAATAACTGAGTTAGAAAAAGTCCTTGATCAAAAATTAAATGAAATTGCCAAGCTGAAGAATATAACTATTATTCAGATGGGCACAATTAATTATACTAATGATCAAGTAAAGAGTCTGGAGGCCAGACTTAGAATTGAAAGGGATTTAGTGGCTAGTTACTCTAAGCCAAAATCTGTCTTACCCTTGATAGATGAATTTGTCACTCAGAAGGGTAAGGCTGGATTAGGATTCAAAGGTAACTCCAGGGCTGGCAGATTCAAGAGGAAAGGCAAAGTCCCTATTCAGCCACTAAACCTTTCAGTCCCCATAAGATTTAGTAAGGAGAAAGTGCCTTCTAACATATATGATCATGAAGACATTCAAGGTCATATTAAGACAAATGTTCTGAAGAACAAGGGTGTTAAGGCAAGCAGGCCTACCTATGGTCATAAACCAAATGGTTTTAAGAAATCAGTAGGTGAAGTAGCAACAGCACCAGCAATGAACAGAAATTCTACTGACAAGGATGTATCTAGATCTAGATACAATAAGTTTGAATGTTGGTGCTGTGGCAAGAGGGGCCATTTTGCATTGGACTGCTGGTATAACACAAGTGTTATAAAGAATAAGAGTCTACCTGTTAGAAGAGGTTATGATAACTTTATTAATGCTAACCTGAACCAAGGACCCAAGACTTACTTGGGTTCTAAGGGTAAGTAATTCTGTATTGCAGGTGAATCCAAGTAACCATGCCCCTATATGGTACTTGGATAGTGGTTGTTCCAGGCACATGACTGGAACAAAGGGGCTGCTGAAGGAGTATTCATCTGTCAAAGATGGACATAAAGTGATCTTTGGTGGATCTGAAAAAGGAGTCATCAAAGGGTTTGGTAACATTTCCTCTAACCTAATTACTATCACCCAAGTGGCCTATGTAAAAGGTTTGAAACATAATCTAATAAGCATAAGCCAGTTGAGTGATCTAGGATATGACATTTCATTTGGTAAGGATGGATGTCATATCAAAAGATCAAGTGATCAAGAGATCATTTTGACTGGGTATAGGAAGAGAAATGTATATTGCCTTAATTTTGAGTGTGAAAATAAGGCTTCCCCCATTTGTCTTGTAGCTGATGACAATGCTTCCCATTGTGTTAAGTGGCACAAGAGATTGGCTCATCTAAACTACAAGACAATTGGCCAACTCTTTAGTAAAGAACTGGTGAGGAATGGGCCTCAAGTTAAGTGTATAAAGGAAGGGGTATGCTCAGCTTGTCAAAAGGGCAAGCAGACAAAATCCTCATTTCAAAGCCTTGAAAACAAGGATTCTGTGAGGTGCTTATACCTCTTGCATATGGATCTTTTTGGTCCTATGCCAGTTCACAGTCTAGGTAGGAAGGTCTACACTCTAGTGGTTGTAGATGACTATTCTAGATTTACATGGGTGTTCTTTCTGAGACAAAAATCTGAAACCCCAAGTGTATTACTTAATTTTGTAAAGCAAATTCAGAATGAACTTGATAGTACAGTGGTCAAAATCAGAAGTGACCATGGTACTGAGTTTCAATCTGAAAGCATAACAAACTTGTGTATAGACTTTGGGATTTTCCAAGAGTTCTCCTCACCAAGAACACCTCAGCAAAATGGAATTGCTGAAAGAAAGAATAGAACATTAATTGAAGCTGGTAGAACTCTATTGAGTGACACCTCTCTCCCAGAATATTTTTGGGCTGAGGCAGTTAACACTGCTTGTCATGTCATCAATAGGGCTTCTATCACCAAAAGCCACAGAAAGACTCCCTATGAGATTGTGAAAGGCAGAAAACCAAATCTATCCTATTTCAGGATCTTTGGTTGCAAGTGCTATATACTTAACAATGGCAAGTCATATTTGACTAAGTTTGCTGCCAAATCCCAGGATGGGATATTTGTTGGGTATAACACAAATAGTAAGGCCTATAGAGTCTTTAACTTAGCTACTCAAGTTGTTGAAGAATCTGTGCATGTTGTATTTGATGAAACAAGATTAATCAATAGTGAGTTGTCTTGTAGATCAAATGACTCAACAGGTATAAGCAAGAAGATGGACAAGCTCTCCATTGCTGAAGCTTCAAAGGAAGATGAAGCATTGGAAAATGAAGGCTGCTGTCCAGGGGGAGTACAAGAGATAATGGAAGCTGATGAAAACCAGGAGGCTCAGCAGAATGAAGAAGCTGGAGATGCTCAACCTGAAGGGAATCTTCCTCCAGCTATAAGATATCTAAGAGATCATCCAACTGATCAGATAATTGGTGATCCAAGACAAGGAGTGCAAACTAGAAGCAGAAATCAAAGCACAGTTTTGCATTCAAGTTTCTTGTCCCAGATGGAACCTAAGAAGTTTGAAGAAGCTATCCAAGACCAGCACTGGATTGATGCTATGCAAGAGGAGCTGAATCAATTCAGAAGATGCAAAGTCTGGGAGCTGGTTCCTAAACCAAGAGGCCACAATATAATTGGCACTAAGTGGATCTATAGGAACAAGCTAGATGAGAGTGGGATAATAGTGAAGAATAAAGCAAGGTTAGTTGCAAAAGGATACAGGCAGGAAGAAGGAATTGACTTTGATCAAACCTTTGCTCCAGTAGCAAGGCTGGAGGCAATCAGAATGTTCCTTGCCTATGCAGCCTACCAAGACTTCAAAGTATACCAGATGGATGTGAAGTCAGCATTTCTGAATGGTGATCTTAAAGAAGAAGTATATGTAGAGCAGCCATCAGGTTTTATAGATTCTCTTAAACCTGATTATGTGTATAAGCTTAGGAAAGCTTTGTATGGGTTAAAACAAGCTCCAAGGGCTTGGTATGAAACCCTGTCTACCTTCCTCATTGAGAATAAATTCTCAAGAGGAAAGATAGACAAAACTCTATTCCTTAGGGAATCCAAAGGAAAGATCATCTTAGTCCAGATCTATGTTGATGACATAATCTTTGGATCTACTGAAAACAACCTTTGTAAAAAGTTTGCCAAACTTATGCAAGGGAAGTTTGAGATGAGCAGTATGGGTGAACTTAAGTTCTTCTTGGGACTCCAAGTAAGACAGACTGATGATGGATTGTCCATATCCCAGTCTAAGTTCACCAAAGAATTAATTAAGAAGTATGGTATGGAGTCATCCTCCACCATGAGAACTCCTATGGGAACTAGTATGCCTATATGCAAAGATGAGACAGGTAAACCTGTTGATGAATCATTGTATAGAGGAATAGTTGGGTCTCTACTATATCTCACTGCTAGTAGACCTGACATTATGTATGCAACATGTGTCTGTGCTAGGTACCAAGCCTGCCCTAAAGAATCTCATTATACTGCAGTCAAAAGGATTCTGAGATATCTAAAGGGCACTCCTACTCTAGGTCTTTGGTACCCTAGGAATAGAGATTTTATACTAACAGGCTATTCAGATGCAGATTTTGCAGGATGTAGAGAGGATAGAAAGAGTACTACAGGTACTTGTCAATTCCTGGGAGGAAGACTAATATCTTGGAGTAGTAAGAAGCAGACCAGTGTGGCAATTTCCACAGCTGAGTCAGAGTATGTTGCTGCTGGAAGCTGCTGTGCATAGCTATTGTGGATGCAGCATCAGCTTAAGGATTATGGTATTCAGGTAAGTAGAACACCCCTTTTATGTGATTCAAAGAGTGCTATTTCTATTGCTAATAACCCAGTTTCTCATAGTAGAACTAAGCATATAGAAATCAAATACCATTTTCTTAGAGAACATGTAGAAAGAGGAGACATCTCATTGGAATTTGTAAAAACAGATTATCAAATAGCAGATGTGTTTACTAAGCCTTTAGATGAAACCAAATTCAATAAATTCAAAATTGAATTAGGTATGTTAACCATTGATTAATGTATTAACAAAATCATTAACAATGCAATTGAAGTGGTATATAAATAAGTAAAGGTAATAACAACAACATAATCAAGTGTTAAAAAAGACACATTGAAGTTACAGAAATTGGCTAAGTAAGAATGTGTCGACACATTCAGTAGTAATGTGTCGACTCAGAGAAATTATGTCGACAAGTCAGAAATATTGTGTCGACACAGAGAATATGTGTCGACACTTAAGAGTTATATTGTCGACTTAACCAGAAATATAATGTCGACTCAACCAGGAAAATGGTGTCGACACTTACAGAATATGTGTCGACACTTATCCTTAGAGTCGACACAGAATTTCTGTTTATCTAAGGTGTCGACATAACCACAAATTGGTGTCGACACATAGTGGGCTGTAGTAATGTCGAGACGGTAGAAGTTTGTGTCGACACATTCCGTCTGTGTCGACACATTTTGACTGTTTTTGGCGCCTTTTGAACTTCTTTCAACTGCGGCTATAAATAAGGTCAAAATCTCATTCTGTCGACACGCTTCCAAGGTTTTCGAGACTAAAACCCTGTGTCGACAGTCTATCTTTCTCTCTTCTCTCAAGCTTTCTCGACAAAACGATGGCGCCAAGGATTGAAGATAACATCAATGAAGGGTATGAGTTGGTGCGCCAGGCCTTTGCAGAGGCGCCGCCAGATGTCCAAGGAGTTATCACCCTCCTCTCTGCGTCAGGGTTAGAATTTCTCATTTCAGAACCTACTAAAATCTGGAAGAAGGAGGTGCACGAGTTCTTTATCTCTGCATCAGTCCATTCTACTGGCCTCAAGATTAAGTCCACTGTTCAAGGGACTAAGGTAAAGATTAACCAAAGAAGTTTAAGAAAGATCTTCCAATTGCTAGTAGTTGAGAATGAAGAGGAAGTTCCTATATCTAAGACAAGGGAAGCCCTTCAATGGTGTGGACTGGATTCAGGATTGAAGATTGGAGCTGCCTTCAACAGGAAGGGTATGAATCAACAAGGGAAATTCTTGTCAGAAGTAGTTGGGAAGGTAATCCTCTGCAAGACAGGTGGACATGATAGGATTTCTGCCTATATGTTCAGCCTGATGACCAGGATAGTTTTTACTATTCCTACTGATTGGTCAGGAGTGATCTTTGACAAGATCAAAGAGGGAATCAAGAAGCCTAACATGGCTAGGATCATGAGCCTGTACTTTACTGGAGTGATTCCTGAAGTGATGCAGCAACTGCAAGGGAGTAAGATTAATCATATGAGAAGAATGGATATGAGATTATTCTCCAGGTGGGATAGGGTGCTGTCCAAGGATGTGTCTGAAGAGAGCAGGCCAGACACCCCTGTGAAATCCCCTACACAAAATCAAGAATCTGAACAATTACAAGAAGACCCCCTGAGGACACAGGTTGAAGATCAGCCAGACACAACTGTTGTCCAGGAAGTGTCAACACCTGCACAGATGCAGGGGGAGCCAGTTTCCACTCCTGCTCCAAAGGTATCTACTCCTGCTCAGGTATAGGGGGAGCTAATGTATTTTACTATAAAAGACATTGCTCATATTCTTATTCCTGCACAGGTTCAGGGGGAGCTAGTGTCCACTCCTACTCCAGATACAACAAATACAGAAGTGCAAGTACAAGAGGAAGCACAATTAAACTTGTCTCAAGATTTAACTGCTGCAGAAGTAACAGCTCATCTGGAATTTACTATGGAAGAGTTGTTCCCAGATATTGATACTACTGCTGATAAAGAAGGAGGTGGACCAGATATTGAGAAGTCCATAGGTATGGACATTGATCAGGAAACTGAAATTGAGCCCCAGGTTGAGGGTGAGCCAGTGGATGTTGAAGCTGAGCAACAGGTCCCTGGAACTGATACAATTCATCATCCTCAAGAAAGAATTCATGTAGATACTTCATCTGAAACAGAAACTGAAGAAGCCAGTGTGGCAAAGAAAAGAAAATTTGTTGTATTTAAGAGAAGAAACAAGAACTATAAGCAGGCTTTACAGACCACACCTCTACAGGTATCTCCAGCCTTTGATTACAACAAATTTATGATAGATCTACAAGTAAAATTGGATGAACAAAGGTTGGCTATGGAAAAGTATGTTGATGAGAATAACAAGTCACTTCAGTTTGACTTAGCTCAGGATATCAAGTCCATCCAGTTTCAGGTAAACATGCATAAAAAGGAAATGACAAATTGCTTCCACAAGGGTGGCAATGCTGTGGTTTATCTAGCTAAACAACAGGAGGCTATCACTAAAAAGGTGGATGACATTGCCTTGAAGCAAAGTTATGTTTTGGAAAATCAGATCAGAATGAATGATAATTTAACTGAATCTCATAATGAGATCATTGAGGAGGTAAAGAAGATTGTTCCAGGTCTGCCTGCAGATAGAGCCAAAGAAAAGGAAGAATTTGATAAGAATTTTCAAGCTGCCATTGCATCTGTTCAGACTGCCATCTCCACCTCTCAGAAAGAAATATCTGACAAGCTTCAAAAGTTAAGACCATTTTTCAAAGAGGGTGTGAATTATTTGGATGGCCAAATTCGATTTCAAAAGGAAGATCTAAGAGATCATGTCTCTAGAGAAGCCATAAAGGGGGAGAGGATGCTAATACATGCAGGCTCAGAGCACTCTAAATGGGTGACCAATAGCATTCGAGCCACTTTGGGATATCCCCCATTGTGTGATGATGCTATGGTAGCTGAATCAGGAATACAATCAAAACTACTTGAAGGCACTCAACCTGAGGTTGCCCAAGTCATTTACCCCCCTCCAGATTTTGAAATGATTGATCAGAAGGTTCAAGAAATGTATAGTCCTCCAAAGGAGGTTACTAATATTGTATTTGGAAAGGTTGATAAGCCTGAGGCTACTCTAAAAGAACAACAAGATGCTCTAGTAGCAAAGAGGAAATTCAGAGAGCAGGATGTACTGAAGCCAGATTATGAGCAGTGGAGTCCTACTTCAAGGAACATAATACTCACTGCATGGAAAGCTGTACAAGATAAAGTTCATGAGAGAGGCAAGTGGTACAATGAAATAGAATGGCAGAAGTATGAGGCAAGACAAGAAGCAATAGTACAATTCAGAAGGAAAGCCAAGCTAGGAAGACTGCCATCTGATGCTAAGGAGCCAAGCAAATACTTCCCTAAGCCTTTTCATTATTTTGAAAGGCAAAGGATCAAGGAAGAAGCTCAGAAGAAAGCTGATCTTAAAGGAAAGAAGATAGCTGAAGATTCAGAAGCTCCTGTGACAGCTACAATTCAATCTGGCAAAGGAATTATAATTAAAGAGCCTGATCAAGCCTGATTTTGTTTCAAGTTCTTTTATAGTGTTTTGTAATGTTATGATGTAATCATTAAATGTAAAACATTGTAATCAAACATTACCCAGTTATAAACAAAATGTTGTTTGGCATATTATAATGTGCATTCTGTGATAATTTGTTTTTATGTTTTGTTTATATTAAAGTATTCCTGTTATGTCATTAATCATCATTTAGTACTGTTTATAAATGGTGTATATCATTGGCTATAGGGGTTATGACTTCTCCAAATAGGGGGAGATTGTTGGGTACATTGGAAAATGTGTACCTGATTTGAAGAAGCCCAACCTAGCTCAATGATATACATCAAGGTGTATTTGATGTTGTTTTAAGTTGACATGTGCAGGTGAAGAATTGATAAAGTATGCAGAAAAATTCTAAGTCCAAGTGTCGACACAGAGGAAGCAGTGTCGACACACAGAAGAAAAGAGTCGACACAACACTGGGAAGCAGTGTCGACACATAGCAGTTAGTCTACAACTACACTGGGAAAAAGTGTCGACACAGAAGAATTAAGTCGACACATCACTGGGAATTAGTGTCGACACAGAAGAAGTAAGTCGACACATCACTGGGAATTAGTGTCGACACAGAAGAAGTAAGTCGACACATCACTGGGAATTTGTGTCGACACAGAAGAAAAGAGTCGACACAACTCTGGGAATTTGTGTCGACACAGAAGAAAAGCGTCGACCTCAACATTGGGAGAATGTGTCGACACAGAAGAATATAGTCGATCTCAAGATTGTCGACATCAGCTGAATGTGTCGACACAGAAGAAAATAGTCGACCTCAAGTTTGTCGACACCAGCAGAATGTGTCGACACATTGTGATTAAGTCGACACATTAAAGCAGAATGTGTCGACACCTGATGGCTAAGTCGACACTTACTAAGTTATAATTCTACAACAACTGTGTCGACACACAGGACTTGTGTCGACACACTGAAGAGTTAAGACCAAGTTATTTTCAGAAGAAGCTGTGTCGACTCAAAGGCAACTTAGTCGACATCACTGAAGACTGTGTCGACACCAAAGTCAATTGTGTCGACACAGATAGACAGATGGTCTCGACACTTTCTGACAGACTGTTTCAACAACTTGTGGTTCAAGACTAAGGCACAGGACTTGTTTGAAGACTTGACAGCTGTGGGTTATCACCGGTTGACTGAAGCTGTCAGACTTGTCAGAAAACGGTTAGAAACCGGATCAGCCGGTTGCCATGAAGAATGTCTATAAATAGATGGATTCAGAAGGAGAAAGCAACCTGTTGAAAAAACATTGTTGAGAATCAAAAAGTTGAGAAGGATTACGATCCAATTCATTTCAAGAAAGTGCTAGTCACTTAAGAAGATCTTCTCCGGGAGATCTAAGAAGACTATCTAAGGATAGATCTAAGAAGAGTTCTAATCAGAATTCAGAAGAATCTTTCAAAGTACTGGATAGAGAGAGGTCAAGCCAGAATTAGAAGAAGAAGAAAGAAACCCCCAGTGGATTCTCAAGAAGCTGTTTGGAATCAACTCAGCTAAGTACATTTTCAAGAAGCCTTGAAGAAGGCTCAGATACAGTTGATTGCATCAGCTGATCAAGAATTGTCTTGGCCTTTTCTCTCTCAACTTTGGCAAGACAGATTAATAATCTTTTCTATATTTCTGTAGGATCTGTTTACACAGATCTGAGTTGTAAGCCTATGTTATAAAGGCTGAGTGTAGGAGTGTTGAACTCTGAGTGGTAGGGCTGTTTGCCTGAGTGTAGGAGAAGGATATTCTCTGAGTTGTAGGCCTTGGGGCAAGGCTGAGGTAGGGCAGTTGTGCCTGAGTTGTAGGAACCAGTTGGGTTCTGAGTTGTAGGATCTATTGATCTGAGATAAGTGGAAGTTTGGCCGAATCTAGCATACTGCTAGATAGGTGAAGGGGGAAAGTGGATGTACCCAGACCTTGGGGAACCACTATAAAACATTGTGCAATCTGTGATGTTTTATTTTCTGTGATTGCTGTGCTTATTGTGTTAGCTATTGTTTTGAATTCTGCCTAGAAGTTTTTATAAGAAAAGCAGAACCTATTCACCCCCCCCTCTAGGTGTTTAGGCTGCCTTGAAAGTTAAACTATCACAACTGCGGCTGGGTGCTCGCCCGAGTGGCCTGCCCTACGGGCGAGACCATCCAGGCTGGGTGCTCGCCCGGGCGGCCTGCCCTGCGGGCGAGACCAGCTGCGGCTGGGTGCTCGCCCGGGCAGCCTGCCCTGCGGGCGAGACCAGCCTGGCTGGGTGCTCGCCCGAGCGCCCTGCCCTACGGGCGAGACCAGCCAGGGTGGGTGCTCACCCGGGCGGCCTGCCCTATGGGCGAGACCAGCTGCGGCTGGGTGCTCGCCCGGGCGGCCTGCCCTGCGGGCGAGACTAGCCAGGCTGGGTGCTTGCCCAGGCGGCCTGCCCTGCAGGCGAGACCAGCTGTGGTTGGGTGCTCGCCCGGGCGGCCTTCCCTGCGGGCGAGACCAGCCAGGCTGGGTGCTCGCCCGGGCAGCCTACCCTGCGGGCGAGACCGGCTGCGGCTGGCTCTCGCCCCCCCGGCCTTCGGTTCTTCAGCGTTGTCTAAGCCCCCGAAGGAGCCTCGTCTCGGGTGCCCGGGGAGGTGGGGGTATGGCTTGGCCTCTTCTCGCCCTTGGACCCCTTTGGGCTGTCTTTTTACCATTATGCCCTCGGGGGGGGGGGGGGGATCACCTCTTTACCCCCCCAGTGTGGAGGTTTTCTATTGGCTCAAGGCCTTTTTTCCTTAAGGGTATTTTGGACATTTAGGCCCCCAGGCTTGGAAAAACTATAAATAAACCCCCTTGGGTACCTTGGGAGAGAAAGAGTTTTTGACTTACTCCTCCCTTAGTTTCTTCTTCTTGGTAGAGTTTGAGAGCTCTCCAATGTACCCAGCTCAGCCATTGGTGAGGGAGGGGAAGTGCTCTTGTGACCTTCCGGGTGTGTGGTAGGACCTCCATGCTAGAGCCGAGGGTCTGTTCCTAGTTTCCCAAGTCTTTGGTCCGTGAAGTTCCCCCGAGTGTAGTAGGTGTGAGGTCACCCCTCTTTTGAGACCCCAAACTCCACGAGAGACCAAGTTTTTGGTTTCAACAAAATTAGAACCGGAACAACTACAACAACTTATTGAACTCTTAAAACGATATAAGTCAGCAGTAGGCTGGACCATATCAGATATTCAGGGGATCAACCCATCACTATGCATGCACAAGATCCGCTTAGAGGAATCTTGTAAGGGATCGATTGAACCCCAACGCCGTCTGAGCCCATTGATGAAAGAGGTGGTAAAGAAAGAAATTATTAAATGGCTAGATGCAGGGATAATCTATCCTATCTTAGATAGTTCCTGGGTGTCGCTGATGCATTGTGTCCCAAAGAAAGGAGGGATGACAGTAGTGAGGAATGAGAAGGGTGAGTTAGAATCCACTAGGACGATTACCAGGTGGAGAATTTGTATCGACTATAGAAAGTTGAATAAAGCCACCAAGAAGGATCATTTTCCCCTTCCCTTCATTGATCAAATATTAGACAAACTGGCAGGGAATGATTTCTTCTGCTTTCTAGATGGATACTCTGGTTACAATCAGATTATGGTAGACCCAGAGGATCAAAAGAATACTACCTTCACCTATCCTTATGGGACATTCACATTTAGAATGTTGCATTTTGGCCTATGTAATGCACCAGCTACTTTCCAGCGTTGCATAATCTCACTCATCGCAGATCTTCTAGAAGATGGACAGGACCCTGAAGATTATGGAATCGAGGTCTATATGGATGATTTCTCTATATTTGGCAAGTCATTTGAGGCTTGATTAGTCTGTCTAGAGAGGGTGCTGACGCGATGTGTGGAAGCGAATTTGTTATTGAACTGGGAAAAATGTCACTTCATGGTATGTGAAGGGATAGTTTTGGGTCACCATGTATCCAGAGTGAACTAGGTGTAGATAAGGCAAAGCTTGACGTGATAGAACAACTACCTCCACCCACGAGTGTGAAGATGTTGAGGAGTTTCTTAGGACATGCTGGCTTCTATCGTATATTTATCAAGGATTTCGCAAAAATAGTAAAGCCGTTAAGTGGTTTATTACAGAAAGACGCAAAGTTTTGTTTCAATAATGAATGTGTGGAAGCGTTTAACGAACTGAAGAAATGTTTGACCATGAAACCGATCGTTGTGACACTCGATTGGAAAGAGTCTTTTGTTTTGATGTGCGATGCAAGTGATAATGCAGTGGGAGTCGTCTTGGGCCAAGTGAGGGATAAGATATTCCATACAATAGCCTATGCTAGCAAAACCCTCATTGACGCCCAAGTGATGCAGACTTGCAGGTTGACACCGAAATATATCTACGGGCTAGCACGCTTATCTCTCTACGATCCAAATTCTACACTCGCACAATCGATCCACACGGCACCACGTAATTAACATTACCAATTATATGCTAGCGTACGGGTAGCCAAACCGATTAGGATCGAACAAGGGCTATAGGCCAATGTTCTTTCTGGCTAAAGGGACCTACACGGTTCGAACGAGCGGTGTTGTACCAAAAGAGATCTACCGTATAAAATACGATTCGGAATGGGTAGATCTCTCCCAACAAAAGAAAACGAAGGTTCGCCAAACCTTTTCGAAATTAAATCAATCAAGAAAAACACAACCGATCGAAGAAAATCCACGATGAATTAATGCTATCAAAATTCAACGCTAAGAATCTACTACCACAGGAATTAATCTATGAAGAGAAACACACAATCGGTAGAAAGGATTCGTTACCCTATCAGAATGGATGATTCCGATTTCTCTACTTGGATCGTTCTTCAACGGCTCCGTAAGAGTTACGTCGATTGGAGAGAAACTTGTCTGCCTTCGTTGCGCCACGCCGGAGTTTGAATCCACAAAGGAAATCTTTGCCTTGGCCGATTTCTTCAAGGAGGTGGGTTGAATGATTGCTTTGTTCGAGGTTGGTTTTGAGGGGAGAAAAGGATTGGAGAGGGTTGTTACGGTGAGAAAAGAGGAGGGAAAGAGGGAAGGAGTCTTGTGGCCAAATTCCATAAGGAGGAGAGGGAGGAGGGTGGCCGAAATTGCCTAGGAAGAGGGGGAAAGAGGGATGGCCGAATTTTGCCAAGGGGGGAGAAGGATCTCAAAAGATCTTTAGGGGGATTATTTTCTTATTCTTCTTCTCTCTAAACAATCCTTCATCAACATGGCTATATATAGCCTACACCACTCAATCTCCCTTCAATCAAAATTCAAAATTCAAAATTCAAACTGAAAATAAGATGGTTATAAGCACCCATCGTTACACATGAAATGAAATAATTAAAACAACACATGATGATTATAAGCACCCATCATTACACATGAAATGAAAATTAAAACATGAAATAAATACTTAAAATAAAATTGCTAAAATAATAAAATTACTAAAATATATATAATTATAATTATTTAATTTGTAATTATATACTTTTATATAATGGCGGTGGACGTCGATCCCATCCTCGAGCTTGCGGCAGCGATCGTCCCAATCGACGAACTCTCTCAGACGGGGATCACTGGCGGCCGTGTCAGCAATGTCTCCATCAATCCTCCACCGCTCAAAAGTACTCATCACTGATGAGTTGGTCTGAAAGTACCGGTGCAGGAGAGCATCATCCCAGAGAAACACGTAGCGGCAAACAACACCACTTGGAGAAGAAAACACTTCAACCTTAAGTATCCTGTCATGCAAAAATGTGGTCCTAGAGAACCTCGGAAAAGCATTAGGCAATAAATGATAACAAATTTCTACATCAGCAACCAACGTACCTCCAGTGAAGACCGATGAAGAGAGCGATCCAAACACAAACTCACTACCCAAACCATAAGAAAACAAAGTGGACTGAAACAGACAGGCAGATAATTCAAGCGGTGGAGAAACATATAGCGTTAAATTAGAAACATTAAAAATAGGGGTAATACCCCAATCAACGGATAACTTCCAATGATATGCGTATTCTCCTAATTTCATTAATATCCGAAAAAAGTCCAACTCGCTAACTTGCCAACTTTCTATAGTGCCTGAAGGCAACCGTTCAGGGACGAGTCGCACCAAAACTAAATCACAAATCATATAGTGAGACGCTCTTTTATGTAAACTAGCATGAAATTGATAAAATATAATTTGCATGGCTAGCGCTTCACTACTATGCTTATATAATTTTTTAACATGAGAGGTATAAACTAGTGCGAGTTGACTTGGATTATCAGACAGTGGAAATGAAATCAAGTCAAAAGGCACTTGTACTTTAAATCCGTGCACCATCTCATTCGGCGAGCAACATGTAAGACCCCCCTTTTTTTCTTTTTTAACCACCGGGGTCTTAGCCCAGAATTGCCGCTTTGCGGTGACACCGACTCACGGGAAGGCAACCACTACAAAACGCCAATTCTGCCGGCCCTTTTCGATCACAAGAGAGAGAAGTATTTATACAAAAATGTAAACAAGTCCACAAAAACATGTAAATAAAAGAGAATCATATCCAGTCCATCAATACATAACAACAGGAAAATAGATAAATGGGCTCGAGCCCAGTACATCAGAGTCCTCACTACAAGTCGCTCATCGCGGAAGCTAAGAAAATACTAATCACTCATGGAGCTGGTCGCAGGTGCACCGGTGCTAGACTGTCCCACCTCCATGCGCACCGTACTCCGCTGGTGCTGGTCCCTGGACTGCTAGTCCCTGTCTCCCATCCAGAGCTCCTGTAATGTTGTGGTTCGAAAACCATTAGTCATAAAGACTAAGCCCTATCATCCCCTACCCCTCCCACCACGGCTCCTAAGCACCGGGCGGAGAGGAGGAAAGGGAAGCTACAAAAGAGGAGAATAGTCAAGCAGGTGACGGTGGACCTAACTAGCAAGTTATAACAGGTGAACAGTATAAATGTTGTAATAGGTAGAGCAATTATTAAGTAGCAAATTGTATATAAAGGCAGCTAGAGAATAGTAAGTAAACAAACTAGTAAATAAGTATGTAACCTTAACTTATATGAATGCCCATACAAACTTATAAGTTAAGGGGTCTTCTGCAAGGCTCTCATCGTATAAAAAGTCCCATACCGATTTATACGTTGGGGTGTCGGTTGTATGCGAATATGAGTGTAGTGATATGCTATGCCATGATTCATGCAAGTGCAACTCACGCACACGACTCTATGTGCACAGACCTTTAGTTCCCCCTGTTCGGGCAGCTAGCTTCACTCCCAGGAACCTCCGTAGTGGCAAACGGAGACAGTGGGTCGGGCCCCCCACACCTAGGCCGGCATCCACACTACCAGGCCTAGCCCTCCCGTACGCCCCTAGAAGAACACAACCTAGAGTATCCGCGTACTGCTGCAGAATGTACCCTCCAGACTTTCTTTGGCTAAGTGTCCCACACCGCCGAGTCAGCGTACCGATGTCGGTGTGAACGACGATCAGGTACCGAAGACCCACCACCTTTATTCTGTACTCCAACCCTCGAGCCCTCGGCCCCCCGGACAGTCCTGTCCGTGCATCTACCTTCAGAGCTACTGTCTGAATGGCAACAAGTCCTATTATTCTACTTTCCTAGCTATCGGGGAGTGAGTGTGTGTAACCCTAGTTATACTAGTTGCTCTTTTAATTTATTATTCCTATGGTTTACGTTAGCCCAGGACTGCCCCCGGTATACCCCGTGAAGGGCTCTCAAGGGGCACTAGGAACCAAGACGGCGACATTACGGCCCGAAGTTCCCTTTCGCAAGGCACTTATTATTATTGGTTGATCTCCCTTAACCCGATCCTCTTTTAGTTACTTTAGTTCTAACCCTAGAGTATTAAGACTCTTCCTCTTCTTCCCGGGATGGACGATCTTTCGTCGTTCCCGTACTCCCTTATCCTAACCAGTCCCACACTCTACTTATCCTGACTTCTAATGATGAACTCAATCTTAACTTGCCCTACCAACCATCAATTACCAGAATTCCGTGGCTTTACTATATGCAGACCATCCTAAACTATATGAGGTACCCAAGGGGAGGTACACCAAGTTGTCTTCCAAATCTCCTATAATATTTACTGGTGGTCTACCATATCATACTTTGCCTAAAACCAGAAACTTATAATTTTCCTAATTAATCTGATATTTATTTAATTTTCCCAAAGGACGTGCCACGGGTCATTTTAAACATGAACTACATGATCTTCCTAAGTAATGGATACTCAAAAATCATGATCATTAAATAACAGCAAGATAACCTCAAATACAAATTCTCAGAATTTTATAGAAAGTATTTAACCTCTAAATAATTTATTCAGTATAATCACGTTAATTCTACGTAATGAAGGAAGTACTGAAATTATTCATCTAAAAATTATAGAAAAATCACTAGTCAGTAGTATGATATATAAAAGATCTTTGTACAGAGAATCATAATTTTACTAGCTTGCTAAACACCACTAAAGATTTAATCAAATAATCAAGGTAAAACTTACTAAATGAAGCAAGCCTTAGAATTAATCTTCCAAAAATCCCATAAAAATTCACAGAGATTTTAAATCATAATAAACGTTCTCTGCTTAAATTTCATCACTTTCCAGAGAGTGTGTATTCCCTAATAAATTTTCTAAGCAAATCATACAACTACTAAATCATTAAAGGAAGTATCCAAAATAATGATGATAAAATTCATAGAAAAATATCTAGAGCTTGTACCATCCCTATAATTCACTCTACCCAAATCTCACCACTTTTCAATGTGATTTAGTGTAATTTCCTATCTCTACAAGTTTTGCGCCCTAAACTAGGGTTAGATTTTTAGGTATCCCAACGGTCTCTAAATTTACTAAGATTCCATCCAGAGAACTATATTGGCCCTATGGTTCTCTTCACCCAATTTCGGGTCAATCCAAGGTCATTTGACCACATGACCTTCACAAACCACCAAGATCCATCCTTAGGGTTTGGCCTTGGTCCTTAGGGCAAACTTACCCCGATCCACCTCAAACTCCATGAGGGGGTGCTAGAGAATATTACTAGCCAGTGGTAAAAATCTCAGCCTCTGTTGAGGTGATCTGACCACTCAAATTTCAAAAGTGCACTTTTAACCTAAGACCCCTTATTAGGGCAAAACTTAGGGTTGATCATTTCTAATCCAAACCATCTACAAATGAGATGAAAAATTATACAGAACCTTATGGTGACCCCAGGGACCACTCACCAGAATTTGGGAGGGTTTGGAAATTATTTAACTATCTAATTAAATTCAGCTAGGATTATTGAATTTTTCTAAAAACTATAGAAAAATATTTTCCAAAAATTCTCATTTTTGAATAGCACCTAGATATATGTAAGATTAGACCACACCCCAAATTTCAAGTCATTTGGATGACTGGATTGGAGTGGGGAATTTTTCTAAGGTCAAGGCAGCCCTCTGGATAGACCTCACCAAAAAGGGTGCTGTGGTCTAACCAGGATTCCAAATCGAGTGAAATTAATTTTTAATTAATGTAGACTTCAAGGGCTACATTTTCTATGTTGATTATTTTTCCTGTAGGAGCCTCTAGGTATTTTTCCCAACTTATTTAACATGACAGATATTTCATTCAGAAATTGTTTTAAAAATAAAATCTAATTTGACGGCACTGTTCATCTTCTTCTACAGCCCGAACCAGAGGCCTGAAAACCTAATTTCCTGTAGCTTTTCCAAGCTATTTCCCGGCCATCCAGCCATCTCCCTGGCCGGCCACCACCACCACCACCTCCGTTGAGGCGAGGGCTATCGTCGGGCGGCGGCACGGCCGCCGGAGAGGCGGTTTCCGGCGAACCCGCCACCATGAAATTTTCGGAAAACCACGAATACGCTCACCCGATCTGGCTCTTTTGAGCCCGATATCTCTCCTAACGATTCCTAAGATCTATCCGCAGAAGAAGAGGGAGGGGAGGACCTTGTTCGCGGGTTGGAGGCGTGCAGAGCGTCGGGAAGCCATTTGCGCGGTGGTGGCGTCGCCGGAAATTCTTCAACAGCAAGGGGGAAGTCTGAAACAGTTTGAGGGAGTATAACCTTTTCCTCTTGCTCTTAGGAGTCTTTTATAGATCAGCAAACGGGGAGGGGAAATGATGAAACGTTGGAGATGAAACGTTCGCGGCCATTAATAATTCTCTTAATGACGTTTCGGTTATGGCAAAGGCAGTTGAAACGCTGGAGATGAAGGGGTGTTTGCCAGGTGGCGATTTCCTATTGGACCCACTTTTCCTTAATTATTAACATAATTAAAGTAGGAAACGACCCATAAATACTCTTGGTTTTCCTCCCCACAGTCAGAATTTATTAAGGCGTCGGTTACCGAAATTTCCAGTCTAGCTGACGTTTCGGCCTTGGTCACGGGCGTGACACATAGGTCACGGGCGTGACAGGCCCGGTTAGCCAATTCTGGGTTCGACGATCGTCGAACTGAGATCGACGATCGTCGAAGGGTGGTCACGGGCGTGACACCTGGGTCACGGGCGTGACAGGCCTGTGCGGCCAATTCTGGTTCGACGACGTCGAACTGAAATCGACGATCGTCGAGCGTGTCACGCCCTATGTCACGGACGTGACATTGTGGGTCACGGGCATGACATGCCTGGTGACTAATTCTGGTTCGACGACGTCGAACTGAAATCGACGATCGTCGAGCGTGTCACGCCCTATGTCACGGGCGTGACATGGCGGGTCACGGGCGTGACATGCCCGTGGGGCCAATTTTGGGTCGACGACTGTCGACCTGGAATCGACGATCATGGTCACGCCCTATGTCACGGGCGTGACATGGCGGGTCACGGGCGTGACAGGTCTGGTGACTAATTCTGGGTCGACGATCGTCGAATTGGGATCGACGATCGTCGAGCGTGGTCACGCCCTATGTCACGGGCGTGACGGGTCGGTCACGGGCGTGACCAACCCGTGACCCGATTTCTTGGTCGATTTATTTCAAGTTTTGGGCTCCCTAGGGTTCTACCACAACCAACCGACTCCTAGGGGTCTAGCCGGAAATGGGATGTTACAAATCCCAATAAACAAAATAAAGATTTCGTCCCCGAAATCAAGGTTAAGCCTACGGGACTCTAATCGGGAAAAATAAGCTTGTAACATCCCATGAGAACTGAAAGATTACCTCTCTACGTTATGTTTTTTTTTGTGCGGTTTCGAATCTAAGATTAATTCGTCCACTTAACTAGGTATATACACCCCAATAAACAAAAGATTAACCCCTATTCTTGAAATTTCAGTTCCATTGGTTTAAAACAGGAAGGCAAATTGATTGTCCAGAGGGGTTGTGAGGTATACCTGACGAAAAAGTTCCGGTTATTTTTGCCGCATCAAGTTCTGTGGCTCCCATGTATGCTCCTCCTGACCATGATTGTTCCACAGAACCTTGACTAACGGGACCTTCTTCCATCGCAAGACCCGCACTGCTGTATCGTCAATCCTGATAGGCTCCAAATCGACTGACCGATCCGAGGCCACTGGGCCATCTGCCGAGGAAATCAGTTGCTCAGGGCGTAGCAGAGCCCTCCGAAGTGAGGAGACGTGGAAGACGTCATGCAATCCCGCTAACTCCGGCGGTAGCTCCAGTCTATAGGCTAAGGGGCCGATCCGCTCCAGGATCCTATAGGGCCCCATATATCTCGGACTGAGCTTCTTCCGCCCGCGAACCCGCGAGACTCCGTGCATCGGCCGTATCTTCAAGAAAACCCGGTCTCCTACCTGGAACTCTACTTGGCGATGCCTCGCATCGTAGTATTTCGCCTGTCTGCTCTGGGCTACCAACATCCTGTCTCGGATCAATCTAATCTGAGCATCTGTATCTCCCACAAACTCCGAGCCTAGTGCCTGCGGATCCTCATCCTGAACCCATGATAGTGGGGTTCTGCACCTCCTTCCGTACAACGCTTCGTATGGAGCCATGCCTATACTGGACTGATGAGCGTTGTTGTACGAAAACTCGACCAGTGGCAACAATCTCTCCCAAGGCTCGCCACGGTCTAAAATACACAGTCGTAACAGATCTTCCAGTGTACGGTTTGTGCGCTCTGTATGTCCGTCGGTCTGAGGGTGGAAAGCTGTGCTGAACGTCAACCGAGAACCCAGATGGGCCTGGACTGACCTCCATTCCCTGGATGTAAACCGCCCATCCCGATCCGAAACGATAGTCTTGGGCACCCCATGATAATGCACAAACTGCTCGATGAACCTCCGTACTAATACACTGACCGGTGTGTCCTTTGTCACTGGGATGAATCTGGCCACCTTTGTCAGCCTGTCCACTATCACCCAGATCGAGTCGTTCCCCGCACGGGATCTAGGTAGCCCATGTATGAAGTCCATGGCTATATCCTCAAACTTCCACTCCGGCACTGGAAGCGGCTGCAGCAAGCCTGCCGGGTTCCTACACTCCGCCTTCACAAGCTGGCAGGCCTCACAATGCGTCACAAAATACGTAATATCTTTCTTCATACCCGGCCAATACATCGTCCTCTTTAAATCCTTTACCATCTTGGTGATCCCCGGGTGTACCGAATACCGGCTGCAGTGAGCCTCCGTCAAAATATCCTCCCGGATCCGTCCTCCTGCTGGTATGTAGACTCTGCCCCGGAAACACAGGAGCCCATCCCTCAAAGAGTAATCTCCTGTCGTGTCTTCCTCCAAGGCTCGAAATATCGGCTCAGCTCTCTCGTCCAGCATCTGCCCATCTCTGATGCGGTCTCGAATGTCATCAGTAGTAGCCATCGACCCCAGGTACTCCATGTACAGCTCCGGGTCATCCTCAGACACTAGCGAAATCTGCATCTCCTCGAATGATCTAATCAACTCCAAAGCCATCAGCTGCGGGCCTACTCTAGTCGTACTCGCTCTCCGGCTCAGAGCATCCGCAACCACGTTCGCCTTCCCCGGATGGTAGTGCATGGTATACTGGTAGTCCGAAAGAAACTCCACCCAGCGTCTCTGCCTGATGTTTAACTCCTTCTGGGTGTCGACGTACTTCAGATTCTTGTGGTCGGAGAAGATGTCACAATGTACCCCGTAGAGATAGTGCCGCCAGATCTTAAGAGCAAAAATGACTGCCCCCATCTCTAAATCGTGCATGGGGTAGTTCTGCTCGTGCTGCTTCAACTGACGGGAGGCGTAAGCTATTACGTGCCCGTTCTGCATCAGAACGGCACCCATCCCCTGATAGGAAGCATCTGCATACACCTGGAATCCCTCCTTCCCTGATGGAAGAGCAAGGATGGGAGCCGAGGTGAGACGATCCTTCAGCTCCTGGAAGGCAGATTCGCATCGCGACGTCCAAATAAAAGGGGACTCCTTCTTCGTCAGAGACGTAAGAGGGAGGGCAATCTGAGAGAACCCCTTTATGAACTTCCGGTAGTAACCGACAAGTCCCAAGAAACTTCGAACATTCGTGGCTGACTTTAGCGATGGCCAATCCCGTACTGCCTGGATCTTTGCAGGATCCACTGCCAGACCTGCTCCACTGATGACATGGCCCAGAAAGGCCACCTCCTTTAGCCAGAACTGGCACTTGCTGTACTTGGCATACATCTCATGCTCACGCAGCTTCCCCAAGGTCAAGGCCAGATGTCTCGCGTGCTCCTCCTCCGTCCTTGAATAGATGAGAATGTCGTCTATGAATACAATGACAAAGACGTCCAGATACTCCTCGAACACCCGATTCATCAAAGTCATGAATGCGGAGGGTGCATTCGTGAGCCCGAACGGCATCACGGTAAACTCGTACAAGCCGTATCTGCTGCTGAAGGCCGTCTTCGGGATGTCCTCCTCCCGAATACGAAGCTGGTAGTACCCTGACCTCAGATCCAGCTTTGAGAACCAATGGGCTCCCTCCAGCTGGTCAAAAAGCTCGTCTATCCGTGGTAAGGGATAAGTATTCCGGACTGTCAACCTATTCAGAGCCCGGTAATCGATGCACAGTCGAAGGGTCCCGTCCTTCTTCTTAACGAACAGCACCGGAGCTCCCCATGGTGAAGAGCTAGGCCGAACGAACCCGGCCTCCACTAACTCCTGAAGCTGGCTCCGGAATTCCACCAACTCCTTTGGGGCCATTCGATAGGGAGCTCTGGATACCGGCTTAGCCCCCGGTATGAGCTGAATCTGAAAGTCCTCTCGGTGTGGGGGTAACCCTGGTAGCTTCTCTAGAAACACGTCGGCGAAGTCCTGCACCACTGGAATATCCGCAATGGAGTCCTTGGCTACGACAGCCTCAAAGAGGACCTGATAAACCTCTTCCCCCTGTAGGTGGGCCTTAACGGCCTACATAGACGATAGTAAGGTACGGGGTGCTGGTATAATACCTTCGATGATGATGAAGGAGTCGCCGTGCCTCACGGTGATCCTCTTCGCCACGCAATCGATCTGGGCATGGTTCCAGTACAGCCAGGTCATGCCCAGAATCAGATCGTAATCTGGCATCCTCAAAACCGTCGCTGGTGCGTCAAACGCCTTTCCGCCGATCCTCGCTTCCATATCACAATGAGTAGAGGTCAATATCTCTGATCCATCGGGTAAGCGCACCCTCAGCATCTTCCCGGTGCTTAGCTCCACTCCTGCCAGTCCTTTCACGAAATCCTCCGACACGAATGATTGCGACGCACCAGTGTCGAAGAGGGTGTGAGCGGGCTTGCCGCTAACGAAGACTATGCCTGGGGTGATTAAGTGTCTTAGTATTCTTGTTGCAGTTTATCTTCTCTTAATTTCTAACCAGGTTACGTCTAAAATAGTAGTTTATATGAAGAAAATTTACAGGTAGTGCCATACCTGTGATAACCTGCTCCGGGTTCCGGGGCTGTGTCAGGTCTAGAGCATACACCTGCTCTCTCTCTGGCCTGCGGCCTCGATCCTGAAATCCCCGTCCTCGGTCCTGTCCTCGTCCGCCAAACTGTCGGGGAGGTGGAGCGCCCTGATGTGTTGGTGGGGGTGCTCGCCTCACAGGGCAGTTCCTCTTGATATGCCCCGGCTGGTTGCACTGATAGCATACCGGTGGCTGCTCTGCTGTCCTTGGCATTTCCAGCATCTGTATAGGCTGGGGAGCCAATACCCCCTGAGTCCTCTGCTCCTGCCCAAACTCCTGACGAGGCTGATCCCCGTTCCTTCTCTCCCCGATAACCTGGCCCCGAGGACGATCTCTACGACCTCCAATCACTGAATCATCAGCCGGTCTCTTCCGATTCTTCACTGTAAGCTGATCCGCCTCTCTCTTCTTAGCCATCTCCAAAATCCTGGCCAGACTCCCCTCTGAAACGAAAAGGAGGGCCTGCCTCATGTCATCCTGCAGCCCCTTATAAAACCTCCGGGCGTAGCCAGCATCGTCTAACTGGTAAGCGTCCGCATAACGGGCCAGGTGAGTGAACTCCTGATAGTACTCCACCACAGTCCTGTTCCCCTGCCTCAACCGTAGGAACCTATCCTCCAGGTCATCTCTCGCCGACTGAGGTACAAAGTGTCCCAAGAGCGCTGCTCTAAACTCCTCCCAAGTAATATCAGCACAGTCCATCCCTGCAAAGGTGGTGTCCAGCTGAGATTTCCACCATCTCTTTCCGTGTGACTCTAAGCAGGAGACTGTCACAGCGACTGCCTCCTCCGTGGGGCATCGAATCCCTGCCAGCATCTCGTAAATGGTGTCCAACCACTCCTCCGTACGTACTGCAGACTCCGTCCCCTGGTAGGATGGAGGGAAAAGTCCTCGGAAGACCGTCATCCAATTGGCCCCGGGGTTTGGCTGTGGGGCCGGGGCTTGCTAAGCTCTAAAGGCCTCCAGGATGGCCGTCAGTGTTTGCCCCATCTCCGTCTGCTGGAATGGAACTGGTGCTAGCGGAGTCGGGACCACATTCGGAGCCTGAGGTGTCCCCTGCTGCGATGTAGGGTTCGTCGCAGGCTACAAGCAAAAATTCCATTTGTTAGAGAGCGAATGAATGGGATTTAAGAAGAGTTAGGATGGACTTTCACATGTGATTTCCCTCATGGGCACACCATTGCTTCCGCTGCTAGTTTGTCCGCAAACTAAGCTCGCACGGGGGTGGCCCAAGGTTTTTGTGGACTACTTCTCTTTCGATCGAGGTCCGCTCTGATACCACTTGTAAGACCCCCCTTTTTTTTCTTTTTTAACCACCGGGGTCTTAGCCCAGAAATGCCGCTTTGCGGTGGCACCGACTCACGGGAAGGCAACCACTACAAAACGCCAATTCTGCCGGCCCTTTTCGATCACAAGAGAGAGAAGTATTTATACAAAAATGTAAACAAGTTCACAGAAACATGTAAATAAAAGAGAATCATATCCAGTCCATCAATACATAACAACAGGAAAATAGATAAATGGGCTCGAGCCCAGTACATCAGAGTCCTCACTACAAGTCGCTCATCGCGGAAGCTAAGAAAATACTAATCACTCACGGAGCTGGTCGCAGGTGCACCGGTGCTAGACTGTCCCACCTCCATGCGCACCGTACTCCGCTGGTGCTGGTCCCTGGACTGCTGGTCCCTGTCTCCCATCCGGAGCTCCTGTAATGTTGTGGTTCGAAAACCATTAGTCATAAAGACTAAGCCCTATCATCCCCTACCCCTCCCACTACGGCTCCTAAGCACCGGGCGGAGAGGAGGAAAGGGAAGCTACAAAAGTGGAGAATAGTCAAGCAGGTGACGGTGGACCTAACTAGCAAGTTATAACATGTGAACAGTATAAATGTTATAATAGGTAGAGCAATTATTAAGTAGCAAATTATATATAAAGGCAGCTAGAGAACAGTAAGTAAACAAACTAGTAAATAAGTATGTAACTGTACAACCCATATTCGACGAGGGAGGGCCCTACCACCGCCAGGTCATCAAAAGTCAAAGTCAACAAAGACAAGGTGGGGATCCAGACCAGCACCCCGGGCCGCGGAATGTTCGGGCGAGTATGGCGAGCTCCCCAGGCCAACTCGCCAGGTGGCGACTATGACCAGATACTCGCCTCTTCCAGGCGAGCCCCCCAAGGAAGTCGCCAACTCGCCAGGGTGGGGGTATAAGTAAGACCCCCCCCCCCCTCTCTCTTTGGTTTACCCTATAAATAGGACCCCAGGGGTACGAAGGAGAGGACAAGCAATTCTCGGCCTGAGCCCTCGCGAGTTCCAGCAACTGCCCTTGACTCGTTATTGCTCAAGCTCGCCTCCTTCGTACCTAGCTCGGCCAATCTGGTTGAGAAGGGGTTGCTTCTCCTAAGCAACTGGGTACGTGGTGGGACCTTCCTGCCGTAGCAACCTGGGGTCTTGTTTGCGCAATTCGTTCCTGTTTCCTGACCAGAGATCATCTTCCCGACTGGCCGACCAGTAACTTCAGGTTGCCTAGCCCGATTTCTGAGGTTGAGAAATTTCTCGGCTTCAACACTTGGTGCGGTGAGCGTGGATAGCGACCGAAGAAGAAAGTCGTGGTTGGAAGATGGCCGATGGTGGAGACCGGGGCGAGTTGGGAGGTAACTCGGGGGGAGCTGGAATCCCGGGGCAAGGTAGCGAGTATGTGACAGTGGCGGCTTTTGCAGAGTTCGCGAGGAGAGTGGAGAAGGCGATACTCGACGGGTTATCCAATCCGCCTGAGGTGACGGCGACTTCCCCCCACTGCCGGACACCCCCGGGCGAGGAGATACCAACTCGGAGAGCAGGGAAGGAGCCCGCTTGGGCGAGTGGAGAGCAGGTGATCCCGCCGCGACATCACCCGGCGAGTAGTCAGGGAATCCGGTTTCGAGATCCAGAACTCTCGGCGAGGTATGGAGATACTCGCCGATGGAGCAAGTATGACTGCTCGAGCGGGGAGGATACTCGCCGCCGCCAGGAAGGGAGGAGCCCCTTTTCCGACGAGATCCTCGCAGCCCTCGTCCCCGACAACTTCAAAGAGCCAGTCCTCTCGTACTACTCCGGCAAGGACGACCCGGTGGGACATCTTCAGTGGTTTGAGGATGTGGTCTCCATTCGCAACATGTCCGATGCTCTCAAGTGCCGGCTCTTCTCCATTACCTTCAAGGGTAGCGCGAGAGATTGGTTCCACCAGCTGCCAGCCAGGTCAGTTTACTGCTTCTCAGATCTTCGAAGGGGCCTATTAGTAAGGTTTGCGACGTCCAAGCGGAGGAAGAAGGAGGCAACCGCCCTCTTCAAGATCGTGCAGGGGCAGCACGAGAGTTTGGGCCGGTACATCGATCGATTCCAGGAGGAGGTGCTGGAGGTGGAAGAGGTAGACGGGTTCACCCTGATGGTGGCCCTCAAGTTTGGGCTGAAGCAGGGCCTGTTCAACATGGAGTTGGGGCACAGGCCGCCCAAATCGTTCGAGGAGATGGTGGAGAGAGCCAATGTGTTCATCCAGGGAGAGGAGAGGAACAAGGAGTTCCTAGCACGGCTCGATGGAGACCGACCGCTTGGGCAAGACAAGGGAAGACTGCTGGAGAGGGAGAGGGCGCCGGAGGGGGGCAACGACAGGAAGCAGGAGAGGCCGCAGGGGAAAGAAGAGAAGGGAGAAAGGGGAAGGGAGATCAGAAAGGTGGAGAGGCAGGAGAGGCGGGAGAGGCCTCGAAGGCAGGAGGATAGGAGGCACGTCGGAGGTCGAGAGGCGAGGAGCGAGGAGAGAAGATTCCAGTACCCGAGGGATCGCCCCCAGTGGAGGCGGCCCATCCGTCAGGAGGAAAGGAGGGCTTACAACCCTCGGGAGCAGGGAGGAGGAAGAAGGGAAACCATGGCCATCACGCAGCGAGCCGCTAAGCGCCGGCGGAAGGAGAGGCAGCAGGAGAGGAGGCAGGAACGGCAGCAGGAAGCGGCGATTCCCCTCTACTGCGATATCCATCGAGTGGAGGGGCACGAAACCTTGGCTTGCCCTGAGTTCTGGGAAACAAGGAGGAGGATGGAAGCAACGGCGGCCGAGAGGGAGCAGCCGCAGCAGGAGGCCCAGGTTGAGCAGGTGGCTTACCAGGCACCGCAGAGGAGGAGAAACGAAGACAGGATCGACCAAGGAGGAAGGGGGAATGTCATTCCCGGTCCGGGAGGCGGGCACGTCGGAGTAATCAACGGAGGGGTTGGGCTAGGAGCTTCCCGCAAGGGAAGTCTCCACCAAATCTACAAAAGGAGCGTCGCCTCGACGTCTCAGACCCCCCCTCCCTTGAACGAGATCACCTTCTCGGAGGAAGACATGCTCTGGAACGAGAACCCCTTTCATGACGCCCTGGTGATTCAAGCAGCAATCGAGGACTTCACCGTCGACCGAATCCTCACGGATAACGGGAGCTCGGTGAATATCATCTTCAAGAGAACCTTCGTCGGCCTTCAGGTGGAAGCGTCCCGGGTTCAGGCAGCGGATGGGCCTCTCTTCGGCTTCTCCGGGGAGAAGAAAGAGGTGGAAGGAGGAGTTGAGTTGCTGGTCACCCTCGGGGGAACTTCGATCCGATGCCGCTTCGTCATCGTCGACGCACCCAGCGGCTACAATGCCATCTTCGGACGGCCCCTCATCAACTACTTCAAGGTCGTCCCCTCGTCATATCATCAATGCCTGAAGTATTGCAGGGACGACGTCCAAGTCAGGATCAGGGGAGATCCCAGGGCCTCCAGGGAATGCTACCTGAACGCGGTCAACACCATCAGCTGGATGGGCGACGCAGAAAGGTTGGAAAGGATGATGGAGCAGGAAGAGGGCCTGCAAGCTGCTGAGGAGCTGGAAGAAGTAGAGGTGATCTCCCTGAGAGGAGAGCCGGAGCTGCTGAAGATCGGAGGAGCCTTACCCCCGGAAGGGAAGGTGGAGATAGCTGCCTGCCTACAGGAAAACGCGGACGTCTTCGCATGGAGCGCCGCCGAGATGCCAGGGATTGATGCTGATGTTGCCTGTCATCGCCTCAACCTGGATACAGCAACGACCCCAGTCCGTCAGAAGCAAAGGAAGAGCGCCACCACTCTAGCGGGACCCATCCGAGAGGAAGTAGGGAAGCTGCTGGAAGCAGGTTTTGTTTCGGAGATCCAGTATCCAGGCTGGGTCTCCAATGTTGTAATGGTAAAGAAGTCCGGAGGGGGCTGGAGGTTATGTATCGACTTTTCAATGTTGAATAAAGCTTGCCCGAAGGATTGTTATCCCCTGCCTCAGATCGACGCGCTGGTTGATTTTGCCGTCAGGTTTCCTGTGATGAGTTTCCTTGATGCTTTTTCAGGATACCATCAGATCCGGATGCATCCCCCCGATTGTCGCGACGTTTCCTTCATCACCAGCGACGGATGCTATAGCTACAAGATGATGCCCTTCGGGCTCAAGAACGCCGGCGCGACATATCAAAGAATGATGGATCACGTCTTTAGAGAGCAAAAGGGGCGGAATCTGGAAGTCTACGTGGATGACCTGCTCGTTAAGAGTAAGAGCGCCTCAGAGCACGTAGCGGATCTGACAGAGACCTTCGCCACCCTGAGGAGGTACAAGATGCGGCTCAACCCGGCCAAGTGTGTTTTCGGCGCGGGAAGGGGGAAGTTTCTAGGGCACCTCCTTACTCCCCTAGGGGTGGAGCCTAACCCCGACAAGGTAAAGGCCATCGTGGAGATGGCATCCCCGAGGGATTCCAAGGAAGTTCAAAGGTTGACCGGAAGGCTGGCAGGACTTAGTCGGTTTCTCTCCAGGGCCGGAGAGAAGTGCTCCCCATTCTTCAAAGCCCTTCGGGGGAACCAGAAATTCGAGTGGACCCCGGAGTGCGAGGAGGCCTTCATGAAGCTCAAACAACAGCTGACTCGAGCTCCTCTCCTTCAGGGTCCGCAGGGCGGCGAGGACCTCTTGCTCTACCTAGGGGTAGGGGCTGAAGCAGTTAGCTCGGTGTTGGTCCGAGAGGAGGGAAAGAAGCAGCTTCCAATCTACTACGTGAGCCGGGTGCTAAGGCAAGCCGAAACGCGGTACCCCATCCTGGAGAAGTTAGTCTTTGCCCTGGTAGTTTCGGCCAGGCGACTCTGTCCATATTTCCAAGCCCACTCTATCAAGGTAGTCTCCGACCACCCCTTGAGGAGTATCTTGGACGGAGTGGAGCACTCCGGCAGGCTCGCCAAGTGGGCTGTAGAGCATAGCGAGTTCGACATCTCCTACCCCCCAAGGGTCGCGATCAAAGCACAAGCCGTGGCGGATTTCCTGGCCGACTTCTCGGCCGAGGTCGAGGCAGACACGGATGTCTCTCGGCCGGTCCCCTGGAAGATGTTCGTAGATGGCGCGTCAGGGAGACACTCCGTGGGAGCCGGGGTGGTGCTGGTTAGTCCTCAGGGGACCAGGATTGAGCAAGCCGTCAAGATCCATTTTTCGGTCACTAACAATCAGGCGGAGTACGAAGACATGGTGGCTGGTTTGCGACTCGCCAAGGAACTGGCAATCAGAGATATCAGGGCTTTTACCGATTCCATGGTGGCGGCATCTCAGATTCGGGGAGAGTTCGAAGTCCGAGATCCCATCTTGCAGCAATATCTGGTTAAGGTCAAAGGCCTATTCGGGGGGTTCCGATCCTTTCACGTTGAGCACGTGCCCCGAGAACGCAACTCCGAGGCAGACAATCTTGCGAAATACGGCCCTCGGGCTGGGGGAACCGCCATCGAGTTGTTTCGACCATCCATCGAAGAAGGCGAGTTGATGGAGATCGATCGGCGGGCCTCGTGGAGAGATCCTTTCATCGCGTTCCTGGCGACAGGCCGACTACCATCTGACGGGCAAGATCAAAGAAAGTTTCGGTATAAGGCCGCGTACTACTTGCTGCAGGACGGCGAACTCTATCGCAAGACCATTTCAGGCCCTCTGGCCCGATGCCTGTCAGAACTCGAGATTCCCCGGGTCCTCGAGGAGATTCACTCAGGAGAGTGCGGCAGTCACTCCGGGACCCGCACCCTGGAGCAAAGGATTCTGAGGCACGGTTACTTCTGGCCGACCATCCGAAAGGACGCAGAGGCCCATTCCAGAAAGTGCTCCCAATGTCAACTCTTCGCGCCCCTCGCGCTCCAGCCGGCTCAGCAGCTTCGCTCGATTACCGCTCCGTGGCCCTTCGCAATTTGGGGAATGGATTTGATCGGCCCGTTCCCTCAAGCTAGCGGGCAAAGGAAGTTTGCTCTGGTAATGGTTGACTACTTCACGAAATGGATCGAGGCTAAGGCTCTGGCCAGGACCACGTCTCAAATCGTCAAGAACTTCATCTGGGGGGAAGTTGCATGCAGGTTCGGGATCCCTCTGGCCATCATCACCGACAATGGGCCGCAGTTCGCCAGCCTGGAACTGGGAGACTTTTGTAAACAGTTGGGAACCGACCTTCGGTTCGCCTCGGTACATCACCCTCAGAGCAATGGGCAAGTAGAAGCCGCGAACAAGCTTATCATCAACTTGCTAAAGAAGAAGATCACCAATCTCATGGGGAATTGGGCCGAACAGCTCCCTTCCGTCCTCTGGGCCCTCAGGACCACCCCGAACTCGGCCACAGGGGAAACACCCTTCAAACTGTCACACGGGTCCGAGGCGCTTATCCCGGTCGAATTTGAGGTGCACAGTCCAAGGGTCATCACAGCCGAAGACGGAAGCGAAGAATGACGGCTAGAGAATGAAGAGGCTCAGAGGCTCTCCCTAGATTATGTGGAAGAGCTTCGGGACTTAGCCTCCATGCGCCAGGAAGAAACCAAGAGGCACATGGCGAGGCACTTCGACAAAAACGTCCGCTTGAGGAACTTCCTCGCGGGGGACTTGGTCATGAAGAAGGTGGACGCCGCTGGGCGGGGAGCCGCCGTAGGCAAGCTCCATCCCAACTGGGAAGGACCTTTCATCGTCCAAGAAGCCTTGACCACAGGAGGCTATTACCTACAAGACCAAGCGGGAGAGCAGCTGCCTGGAACCTGGAGCGGGGATGATTTGAAAAGATTTTACCCGTAGCGGTAACTCATGTATCTATTTCTGTAAACATTCTTAATGAACAAAGGATGCGGGATTTCATCTTTTTTGTGTTAAATGTGCCTCGAGGCTTCTGAGTGTTTCCATGGTCCGCCTCGTAGTCGACCTCGGGGGGCAGCGGTCGGTTTGTTCCTCATACATAGCCCAGTACGGATGATGGGACGATGCTTCGGGATTTTAAGCGCTTTTGTAAGACCGAGCCTCTGCATTGTCGGCCGAGATCAGCTCCCCCCTTGCATGTCGGCCTATGTCTCCCCGAGTGCATCTCTCTTCCGTCTGGAGGACCTGCGAGGAACAGATCTGCACCCTGATCTCCCGGACTTGAGGAGAGGCCAGCCTCGTAAAACACCCAGAAGGGGAAGATCTCAAGCGAGCAGCAAGACAGGATAACCTGCCAAAGAAAGGGTATGGACGAGCCCGGAGGGAGGTGTGTGAATTCCGAGCGCGTTCGAAAAAGGACCCTCGATGAACACCACCCCCATCCTAATCGTACCTGGAAGCGACCTTCACTGTCAAATCGGGATGCGGGACTCCAACCCGTTCTCACTGAATAGCCTAGTTCGGACGATGGGACGAGGTTTCGGGACTTTAAGCGCTCTTGTAAGACCGAGCCTCTGCATTGTCGGCCGAGATCAGCTCCCCCCTTGCATGTCGGCCTAGGTCTCCCCGAATGCATCTCTTTTCCAACTAGAGGAATTCTGAGGGACGGGTCTGGACACCAATCCCCCGATTCGGCAGGATCAAGAGCGTCCCTCCGGGGGGAGTTTCTTTCTTGCCAAGATGTCTCTGGGATTAATCTCCAAAATGTGTAAAGACGCAGGATTTTATTCAAGACTAAGACTTCGAGTTGAGCAGTGTCGTAAGACCGGTATCCCCACGAGCTCCTCTCCTCGGGAATCGGCCGATCTCCTCGATTGTAATTCAAGACTTCGAGTTGAGCAGCGTCGTAAGCCCGGTAACCCCACGAGCTCCTCTCCTCGGGAATCGGCCGATCTCCTCGATTGTAATTCAAGACTTCGAGTTGAGCAACGTCGTAAGACCAGTATCCCCACGAGCTCCTCTCCTCGGGAATCGGCCGATCTCCTCGATTGTAATTCAAGACTTCGAGTTGAGCAGCGTCGTAAGCCCGGTAACCCCACGAGCTCCTCTCCTCGGGAATCGGCCGATCTCCTCGATTGTAATTCAAGACTTCGAGTTGAGCAGCGTCGTAAGACCGGTATCCCCACGAGCTCCTCTCCTCGGGAATCGGCCGATCTCCTCGACTGTAATTCAAGACTTCGAGTTGAGCAGCGTCGTAAGACCGGTAACCCCACGAGCTCCTCTCCTCGGGAATCGGCCGATCTCCTCGATTGTAATTCAAGACTTCGAGTTGAGCAGCGTCGTAAGACCGGTATCCCCACGAGCTCCTCTCCTCGGGAATCGGCCGATCTCCTCGATTGTAATTCAAGACTTCGAGTTGAGCAGCGTCGTAAGACCGGTATCCCCACGAGCTCCTCTCCTCGGGAATCGGCCGATCTCCTCGATTGCAATTCAAGACTTCGAGTTGAGCAGCGTCGTAAGACCGGTATCCCCACGAGCTCCTCTCCTCGGGAATCGGCCGATCTCCTCGATTGTAATTCAAGACTTCGAGTTGAGCAGCGTCGTAAGACCGGTATCCCCACGAGCTCCTCTCCTCGGGAATCGGCCGATCTCCTCGATGACGAGAATGAGGGGCCCGCAGGCTATGTTCGACGACTAAGCCCGGTTCAATTTTCGTCATGCGCGAGCAGGCGAGCAGACCTCGCGCGAGCAGGCGAGCTGATCTCGTGCGAGTAGGCGAGCAGATCCCATGCGGGGAAGCGAGCTGGAACCGCGCGAGTAAGCGAGCCCCGGGGGGCATGCAAGTATGTCCCACACGCCACCCGCGCGGTTATCTCAGCAGGTTCACGAGTATCCGGGTGCAGGGGCGAGTAGGTCCCGGCGAGCGGATGGTCGATGTCGGGACCATCCCCCTGCGACCTAGCGAGCGTTCCTCTCCGAGCCTATGAGCCTAGCGAGTAACATCCAGTCAGAAAGGAAAAAACCGAAACTTTGTATAAATCATTAAGTCAAAAATTTGGTTTACAAAAAGAATATCGGCGAGCAACTAGGACTCGTCGTCGCCAGTATCAGGCCGATATTCATCATCCCCGATATCGCCGATATCTGCAAAGTCGTCGCTCTCTGCGCTCTCGCCGCTGCTGCTTCCGCTGCCGCTGCTGCTTCCGCTGTCGCTGCTGCTTCCGCTACCGCTGCTGTCAGAATCACTGGAGCTGGTCGGCGACGACGCGCTATACGGCGGGACAGTCCCCTCGGCGAGCAGCTCGGGAATGAGTTCGTCGACAGTGAGCGGCTTCTCCCCCTCGACGAGCTGACCCCCGAGCCTAAGGCGCGCGAGTATGACGTTCCCCGCCGCCCGCGCAATCTCGCGGCGAACGGAGGATCTCTCCTCCCAGAGGACGCGTGATTGCTTCACCACTCGCGCCGGGTCCTCGGGTAGCGGGGTTGAGGAGCTCGGCCATCCTTCAGCAGCGACCAGCCTCGTCTCCATCACCGCTGCGCGAGTTTGGGCTGCCTCCAGCTCGGCCTGGGAGGCGGCAAGCTTCTCCTCGCACTCGGAGAGCTTCTTCGCCGCTTCTATCTCGGCAGCCTGCGAGATGATCGACGTCAGGACCTGTCAACGGCACAAATCGAGCAACCCACCCAAGGATAGCTCACCTCGAAGTCCTTCCAGCGGGCTGACTGCATGCCGAGGTCGATGGCCTTCTTGGAGACGACCTTGAGGGCGTCGGTCATCTCCAACAGCTTCCTCGCCGAGTAATGCCCCAGTTCGGCAGACCGCGCGAGCGCGCAGGCCGACTGATGGGCGAGCTCCGTCGGGGTCAGCTCCATGACGGACTCTGCGTCGGCCCGACCGTAGATGGCGTGGAGGACGGCGAACGCCTCTCCATTATCCTCCCAGTCAGTCGACCAGGACGGGAGGTTGGTGCTCAGCGACACCGAGTTTTCCCCCGCCGACCAGGTCACGAGCGGGCGACCGAAGGCGTCCACCACCCCCTGCCCGAGGCCGTAGTTGGGGTGGAAATGGGGCGATTGGGTGCCCGTCGGCGACCAGCAATCGACGGATCGTGGCGACGAGGTCTTCGCCCTCTTCCTCGCGGGACCCTGCGAGCTGGCCCGCGACTTTCCCTTAACCGCCTTCTTCTCCCCAACGTCGGCAGGAGGGCGAGCATCCGACTGCGTGGCGGCGACTTCCTTCGCCAAAGGAAGCGGCTTCTCCGGAAGCTCGTTGGAAACTGCAAAACGCGCGACAAAATTAGCTTCAGCGGCAAAAGGGAGAGCGAGTAACCAGGGCGCATTTCGAGTTCGGCTTACTTTCGTTAGGGTGGACTGGCTCGAGCACGTTGACGTTTAGTCGCCAGAAAATGACGTCAAAGCGCCGACCGCGAAAGTATTCGAAGAGCTGCTCGCGAGCTCCTTCGAGGATGGGAGGAAGAAAGGCGACATCGGCTGGTTGGTGCGGCCTGCCGAGAATACCGCCGAAGTCGCCATGAACGACAATCAGCTGCTCGCTCCAGCGATGGACCTTATTCGCGGTCCCAACCAAGGTGCAGACATGGCTGCTAAAAAAGATGACCCCCTCCGAGGTCGCCGCAAAGGCGAAGATGCGGCGGAAGACGGAGAGGTCGAAAGCGATCCTCTCTTCCCGAAGGAAGCATAGGAATCCCATGATGATCGCCACGCCGTTGGGATTGATCTGCGCGGGGACAATCCCGAAGTAGCGCAGGATCTCGCAGAACTCCGGCCAGAAGGGCAGCCGGAGGCCTGCGTCGAAGTGACGCAGCGACATTACAAGCGAACCCTCAATATGGGTATTGAGGCGCTCGCTGCGAGTGGGGAGTCTGGCCGAGTATTCGTCAGGCAGGGAGCGTTCCTTGAAGGTCGCCAGTTCCTTCTCGGTGGTTATGGACTTCTTAAAAGCCGCGTCTGCAAAGTTAATTGCGTGGGCCAGTCGGCGAGCGCTGGCGTCGTCACCGACCATGTTGGCGAGATCCGAAAGCAATGAGAGCGACGAGTTGATTGTTCAGATACTCGTCAGGAGGAAAGAAGGTCGCTACAGCAATACGCTTTATGACCCACCTACCCCTCCTATTTATAGATATGACAAACCCAAGGGGGGGGGGGGGGTCAGCCGTCCCAGCGAGTATCTAACGAGCTCGCGCGATGAAGATAAACCTGCGACATTATCAGGTGAACTAAAGCTCGGCACATCAAGAAATAAAGCGCGTACACAGAGGCGAGAATATTCGCGCACACGAATTAATCAAATTAGAAATAGATGTCCGGAAGTACAAGTCGCGCGAGGCGAGTTACATTCGAAAAACAAAGAAAAAAACTATGGCGCCCTCGGCCGCTCAGGAGGGTGCGGATGTCGCCCAGCCCAGCCAATCTCGCGTGCACGCCGGTAATGCTCCGTCGCCAGCGCTGTCGCGTCGTCGCCAAGCCTGAGCTGCTCCTCCATCCTCGCCAGACGTCCAGCAGACCCCATGCTCGCCCGAATGCCGGCCAGCTCGTCAAGCACCAGCTGCAGGCGGTGGTTGTTCAACTGCAGCTGGCGGTCATTCTCTTTAACCACGTGGAAGCGAGCTTCATAGTTCTCCAAGGTCGCCTGGAGCCCTTCGACCTTGGCCATCCTCGCCTCCAGAGCCGAGATGCGTCGGTGAGGATCGCAGATAGCGAGCTGGTCGAACTTGCTCTCCAGCTCCATGTGGGCGCGAATGGCGGCCTGGCGATACTCGCTCCCGGACAGCCCGATAGCGTCGAGGAAAGTCGCCCCAGAGGTCGTCGAGCGATCTGACAAGGCAGGAAGATGGATCGTCAGGTCAGAAAAAGCAAAAAGCAGAGCGGTATTCAGTGGTAGGAGGCTCACCACGGCCAGGAGATCGGGATCGGCGCGGCGAAGGAGGTCGCCCGGAGGTATCTCGCCTCCCCGAAGAGCTACTCGGAAGATCGGCAGGCCTACCCTGCCCGCGCTCTCCAGACCCTCGGCCGACGTAGTCGGGGTCTCTAACCCGCGGAGGAAAGTAGGGTGGCCGCGGCCTCTCCGGCTTCTTCACCGGCGGCGGAGCTGTAGACGAGCTCGCATAGTGGTGCGGAGCCCTCGGCGCAGGAGCCGGAGGAGGTCGCGGGTGGTCCGACTTCGGCAGAGCAGACAGAGGCGGCGGAGGGGGCAAGCCGGTGCTCGGCGTCTGGCCAGGAGTGGAGACCGCAGGCGGCGGCGGCAATGGAACGCTCACCGGGGGTATCTTCTCGCCGCTCGCAGCAGCAGAGGCCGCCGTACTCGCCGGAGGAACCTCGCGCATCGGCCCAGATGACCCGGCGGGAGTGGCTTTCGCCGGCAGCTCCTTACTCACAGGCGGGGGGTCCTTCACCAACACCGCCCTAGACGCCTTCCCCGAGCTGAGGCCTATCCTGATCGTGCGGGCGATCTTGAACGGCCTGTCGGCCGCCAGGGCGAGTAAGGGCGCCGAGCTGAGGGGGACGACATCAAGTGCCGCGTCCGCGGCAATCGGAGAATCTGCATAAAGAAAGAAGTCAGTAAAGTGGCAGCGACAACCCAGCAGGGAAGAGTTCGAGGTAGCGACCTGTCAAGGTGACGACCTCGGCCTGAGACGCCGCGGACTCCTTCACGGCCGCGAGCTCCTCAGTCACTCCCGGGTTCTCCAGCGGGCTGCCCCGGGTCGACCCAGGGAGGTCGTCGAGCCCTAGGTCGTTCAACACCCTCTGGGTACTGGACGACACTACGGGATTTTCAGTCGCCGCGGCGACCTGGTGCGCTAGTGAAGGCGAGCCGACCACCGTAGTGGCGGGCTGCTTGACCTTTTTCGTCTTCTTCTTCTTCTTCGGCGGGGGCAAGGCAGTAGGATCATCCTCGCGCGGTCTTTTCGGCCTGGCTATGCCGAGGAGGCCCGACAGGGCGGCGAGATTGTCCTTCAACAGCTATTCAGCGTCCGACATCTTCGGTGAGCTCCAGGGACCGTCTCAAAAACGAAGCCCCCCTATTTATAGACTACTCTACCAGCAGGCGACGAGGTGAGCTGACCATATACCCGGCAGGGATGCTCGCCGAATAGGTGTTGGATGAATCTTTCCGGGCTCCTACGTCGCCCAAAAAGAGCGGGGATTGTGTACAACCCATATTCAACGAGGGAGGGCCCTACCACCGCCAAGTCATCAAAAGTCAAAGTCAACAAAGACAAGGTGGGGATCCAGACCAGCACCCCGGGCCGCGGAATGTTCGGGCGAGTATGGCGAGCTCCCCAGGCCAACTCGCCAGGTGGCGACTATGACCAGATACTCGCCTCTTCCAGGCGAGCCGCCCAAGGAAGTCGCCAACTCGCCAGGGTGGGGGTATAAGTAAGACCCCCCCCCTCTCTTTGGTTTACCCTATAAATAGGACCCCAGGGATACGAAGGAGAGGACAAGCAATTCTCGGCCTGAGCCCTCGCGAGTTCCAGCAACTGCCCTTGACTCGTTATTGCTCAAGCTCGCCTCCTTCGTACCTAGCTCGGCCAATCTGGTTGAGAAGGGGTTGCTTCTCCTAAGCAACTGGGTACGTGGTGGGACCTTCCCGCCGTAGCAACCTGGGGTCTTGTTTGCGCAATTCGTTCCTGTTTCCTGACCAGAGATCATCTTCCCGACTGGCCGACCAGTAACTTCAGGTTGCCTAGCCCGATTTCTGAGGTTGAGAAATTTCTCGGCTTCAACACCACCCAAGGACAGCTCACCTCGAAGTCCTTCCAGCGGGCTGACTGCATACCGAGGTCGATGGCCTTCTTGGAGACGACCTTGAGGGCGTCGGTCATCTCCAACAGCTTCCTCGCCGAGTAATGCCCCAGTTCAGCAGACTGCGCGAGCGCGCAGGCCGACTGATGGGCGAGCTCCGTCGGGGTCAGCTCCATGACGGACTCCGCGTCGGCCCGACCGTAGATGGCGTGGAGGACGGCGAACGCCTCCCCATTGTCCTCCCAGTCAGTCGACCAGGACGGGAGGTTGGTGCTCAGCGACACCGAGTTTTCCCCCGCCGACCAGGTCACGAGCGGGCGACCGAAGGCGTCCACCACCCCCTGTCCGAGGCCGTAGTTGGGGTGGAAATGGGGCGATTGGGCGCCCGTCGGCGACCGGCAATCGACGGATCGTGGCGACGAGGTCTTCGCCCTCTTCCTCGCGGGACCCTGCGAGCTGGCCCGCGACTTTCCCTTAACCGCCTTCTTCTCCCCAATGTCGGCAGGAGGGCGAGCATCCGACTGCGTGGCGGCGACTTCCTTCGCCAAAGGAAGCGGCTTCTCCGGAAGCTCGTTGGAAACTGCAAAACGCGCGACAAAATTAGCTTCAGCGGCAAAAGGACGAGCGAGTAACCAGGGCGCATTTCGAGTTCGGCTTACTTTCGTTAGGCTGGACTGGCTCGAGCACGTTGACGTTTAGTCGCCAGAAAATGACGTCAAAGCGCCGACCGCGAAAGTATTCGAAGAGCTGCTCGCGAGCTCCTTCGAGGATGGGAGGAAGAAAGGCGACATCGGCTGGTTGGTGCGGCCTGCCGAGAATACCGCCGAAGTCGCCATGAACGACAATCAGCTGCTCGCTCCAGCGATGGACCTTATTCGCGGTCCCAACCAAGGTGCAGACATGGCTGCTAAAAAAGATGACCCCCTCCGAGGTCGCCGCAAAGGCGAAGATGCGGCGGAAGACGGAGAGGTCGAAAGCGATCCTCTCTTCCCGAAGGAAGCATAGGAATCCCATGATGATCGCCACGCCGTTGGGATTGATCTGCGCGGGGACAATCCCGAAGTAGCGCAGGATCTCGCAGAACTCCGGCCAGAAGGGCAGCCGGAGGCCTGCGTCGAAGTGACGCAGCGACATTACAAGCGAACCCTCAATATGGGTATTGAGGCGCTCGCTGCGAGTGGGGAGTCTGGCCGAGTATTCGTCAGGCAGGGAGCGTTCCTTGAAGGTCGCCAGTTCCTTCTCGGTGGTTATGGACTTCTTAAAAGCCGCGTCTGCGAAGTTAATTGCGTGGGCCAGTCGGCGAGCGCTGGCGTCGTCACCGACCATGTTGGCGAGATCCGAAAGCAATGAGAGCGACGAGTTGATTGTTCAGATACTCGTCAGGAGGAAAGAAGGTCGATACAGCAATACGCTTTATGACCCACCTACCCCTCCTATTTATAGATATGACAAACCCAAGGGGGGGGGGGGGGGGTCAGCCGTCCCAGCGAGTATCTAACGAGCTCGTGCGATGAAGATAAACCTGCGACATTATCAGGTGAACTAAAGCTCGGCACATCAAGAAATAAAGCGCGTACACAGAGGCGAGAATATTCGCGCACACGAATTAATCAAATTAGAAATAGATGTCCGGAAGTACAAGTCGCGCGAGGCGAGTTACATTCAAAAAACAAAGAAAAAAACTATGGCGCCCTCGGCCGCTCAGGAGGGTGCGGATGTCGCCCAGCCCAGCCAATCTCGCGTGCACGCCGGTAATGCTCCGTCGCCAGCGCTGTCGCGTCGTCGCCAAGCCTGAGCTGCTCCTCCATCCTCGCCAGACGTCCAGCAGACCCCATGCTCGCCCGAATGCCGGCCAGCTCGTCAAGCACCAGCTGCAGGCGGTGGTTGTTCAACTGCAGCTGGCGGTCATTCTCTTTAACCACGTGGAAGCGAGCTTCATAGTTCTCCAAGGTCGCCTGGAGCCCTTCGACCTTGGCCATCCTCGCCTCCAGAGCCGAGATGCGTCGGTGAGGATCGCAGATAGCGAGCTGGTCGAACTTGCTCTCCAGCTCCATGTGGGCGCGAATGGCGGCCTGGCGATACTCGCTCCCGGACAGCCCGATAGCGTCGAAGAAAGTCGCCCCAGAGGTCGTCGAGTGATCTGATAAGGCAGGAAGATGGATCGTCAGGTCAGAAAAAGCAAAAAGTAGAGCGGTATTCAGTGGTAGGAGGCTCACCACGGTGAGGAGATCGGGATCGGCGCGGCGAAGGAGGTCGCCCGGAGGTATCTCGCCTCCCCGAAGAGCTACTCGGAAGATCGGCAGGCCTACCCTGCCCGCGCTCTCCAGACCCTCGGCCGACGTAGTCAGGGTCTCCAACCCGCGGAGGAAAGTAGGGTGGCCGCGGCCTCTCCGGCTTCTTCACCGGCGGCGGAGCTGTAGACGAGCTCGCAGAGTGGTGCGGAGCCCTCGGTGCAGGAGCCGGAGGAGGTCGCGGGTGGTCTGACTTCGGCAGAGCAGACAGAGGCGGCGGAGGGGGCAAGCCGGTGCTCGGCGTCTGGCCAAGAGTGGCGACCGCGGGCGGCGGCGGCGGCAATGGAACGCTCACCGGGGGTATCTTCTCGCCGCTCGCAGCAGCAGAGGCCGCCGTACTCGCCGGAGGAACCTCGCGCATCGGCCCAGATGACCCGGCGGGAGTGGCTTTCGCCGGCAGCTCCTTACTCACAGGCAGGGGGTCCTTCACCAACACCGCCCCAGACGCCTTCCCCGAGCTAAGGCCTATCCTGATCGTGCGGGCAATCTTGAACGGCCTGTCGGCCGCCAGGGCGAGTAAGGGCGCCGAGCTGAGGGGGACGACATCAAGTGCCGCGTCCGCGGCAATCGGAGAATCTGCATAAAGAAAGAAGTCAGTAAAGTGGCAGCGACAACCCAGCAGGGAAGAGTTCGAGGTAGCGACCTGTCAAGGTGACGACCTCGGCCTGAGACGCCGCGGACTCCTTCACGGCCGCGAGCTCCTCGGTCACTCCCGGGTTCTCCAGCGGGCTGCCCCGGGTCGACCCAGGGAGGTCGTCGAGCCCTAGGTCGTTCAACACCCTCTGGGTACTGGACGACACTACGGGATTTTCAGTCGCCGCGGCGACCTGGTGCGCCAGTGAAGGCGAGCCGACCACCGTAGTGGCTGGCTGCTTGACCTTTTTCGTCTTCTTCTTCTTCGGCGGGGGCAAGGCAGTAGGATCATCCTCGCGCGGTCTTTTCAGCCTGGCTATGCCGAGGAGGCCCGACAGGGCGGCGAGATTGTCCTTCAACAGCTGTTCAGCGTCCGACATCTTCGGCGAGCTCCAGGGACCGTCTCAAAAACGAAGCCCCCCCTATTTATAGACTACTCTACCAGCAGGCGACGAGGCGAGCTGACCATATACCCGGCAGGGATGCTCGCCGAATAGGTGTTGGATGAATCTTTCCGGGCTCCTACGTCGCCCAAAAAGAGCGGGGATTGTGTACAACCCATATTCGACGAGGGAGGACCCTACCACCGCCAGGTCATCAAAAGTCAAAGTCAACAAAGACAAGGTGGGGATCCAGACCAGCACCCCGGGCCGCGGAATGTTCGGGCGAGTATGGCGAGCTCCCCAGGCCAACTCGCCAGGTGGCGACTATGACCAGATACTCGCCTCTTCCAGGCGAGCCCCCCAAGGAAGTCGCCAACTCGCCAGGGTGGGGGTATAAGTAAGACCCCCCCCCCCCCCCCCCCCCCCCCCGCTCTCTTTGGTTTACCCTATAAATAGGACCTCAGGGGTACGAAGGAGAGGACAAGCAATTCTCGGCCTGAGCCCTCGCGAGTTCCAGCAACTGCCCTTGACTCGTTATTGCTCAAGCTCGCCTCCTTCGTACCTAGCTTGGCCAATCTGGTTGAGAAGGGGTTGCTTCTCCTAAGCAACTGGGTACGTGGTGGGACCTTCCCGTCGTAGCAACCTGGGGTCTTGTTTGCGCAATTCGTTCCTGTTTCCTGACCAGAGATCATCTTCCCGACTGGCCGACCAGTAACTTCAGGTTGCCTAGCCCGATTTCTGAGGTTGAGAAATTTCTCGGCTTCAACAGTAACCTTAACTTATATGAATGCCCATACAAACTTATAAGTTAAGGGGTCTTCTGCAAGGCTCCCATCGTATAAAATGTCCCATACCGATTTATACGTTGGGGTGTCGGTTGTATGAGAATATGAGTGTAGTGATATGCTATGCCATGATTCATGCAAGTGCAACTCACGCACACGACTCTATGCGCACAGACCTTTAGTTCCCCCTGTTTGGGCAGCTAGCTTCACTCCCAGGAACCTCCGTAGTGGCAAACGGAGACAGTGGGTCGGGCCTCCCACTCCTAGGCGGGCATCCACATTACCAGGCCTAGCCCTCTCGTACGCCCCTAGAAGAACACAACCTAGAGTATCCGCGTACTGCTGCTGGATGTACCCTCCAGACTTTCTTTGGCTAAGTGTCTCACACCGCCGAGTCAGCGTACCGATGTCGGTGTGAACGACGATCAGGTACCGAAGACCCACCACATTTATTCTGTACTCCAACCCTCGAGCCCTCGGCCCCCCGGACAGTCCTGTCCGTGCATCTACCTTCAGAGCTACTGTCTGAATGGCAACAAGTCCTATTATTCTACTTTCCTAGCTATCGGGGAGTGAGTGTGTGCAACCCTAGTTATACTAGTTGCTCTTTTAATTTATTATTCCTATGGTTTACGTTAGCCCAGGACTGCCCCCGGTATACCCCGTGAAGGGCTCTCAAGGGGCACTAGGAACCAAGACGGCGGCATTACGGCCCAAAGTTCCCTTTTGCAAGGCACTTATTATTATTGGTTGATCTCCCTTAACCCGATCCTCTTTTAGTTACTTTAGTTCTAACCCTAGAGTATTAAGACTCTTCCTCTTCTTCCCGGGATGGACGATCTTTCGTCGTTCCCGTACTCCCTTATCCTAACCAGTCCCACACTCTACTTATCCTGACTTCTAATGATGAACTCAATCTTAACTTGCCCTACCAACCATCAATTACCAGAATTCTGTGGCTTTACTATATGCAGACCATCCTAAACTATATGAGGTACCCAAGGGGAGGTACACCAAGTTGTCTTCCAAATCTCCTATAATATTTACTGGTGGTCTACCATATCATACTTTGCCTAAAACCAGAAACTTATAATTTTCCTAATTAATCTGATATTTATTTAATTTTCCCAAAGGACGTGCCACGGGTCATTTTAAACATGAACTACATGATCTTCCTAAGTAATGGCTACTCAAAAATCATGATCATTAAATAACAGCAAGATAACCTCAAATACAAATTCTCAGAATTTTATAGAAAGTATTTAACCTCTAAATAATTTATTCAGTATAATCACGTTAATTCTACGTAATGAAGGAAGTACTGAAATTATTCATCTAAAAATTATAGAAAAATCACTAGTCAGTAGTATGATATATAAAAGATCTTTGTACAGAGAATCATAATTTTACTAGCTTGCTAAACACCACTAAAGATTTAATCAAATAATCAAGGTAAAACTTACTAAATGAAGCAAGAATTAGAATTAATCTTCCAAAAATCCCATAAAAATTCACAGAGATTTAAAATCATAATAAACATTCTCTGCTTAAATTTCATCACTTTCCAGAGAGTGTGTATTCCCTAATAAATTTTCTAAGCAAATCATACAACTACTAAATCATTAAAGAAAGTATCCAAAATAATGATCATAAAATTCATAGAAAAATATCCAGAGCTTGTACCATCCCTATAATTCACTCTACCCAAATCTCACCACTTTTCAATGTGATTTAGTGTCATTTCCTATCTCTACAAGTTTTGCGCCCTAAACTAGGGTTAGATTTTTAGGTATCCCAACGGTCTCCAAATTTACTAAGATTTCATCCAGAGAACTATATTGGCCCTATGGTTCTCTTCACCCAATTTTGGGTCAATCCAAGGTCATTTGACCACATGACCTTCACAAACCACCAAGATCCATCCTTAGGGTTTGGCCTTGGTCCTTAGGGCAAACTTACCCCGATCCACCTCAAACTCCATGAGGGGGTGCTAGAGAATATTACTAGCCAGTGGTAAAAATCTTAGCCTCTGTTGAGGTGATCTGATCACTCAAATTTCAAAAGTGCACTTTTAACCTAAGACCCCTTATTAGGGCAAAACTTAGGGTTGAACATTTCTAATCCAAACCATCTACAAATGAGATGAAAAATTATACAGAACCTTATGGTGACCCCATGGACCACTCACCAGAATTTGGGAGGGTTTGGAAATTATTTAACTATCTAATTAAATTCGGCTAGGATTATTGAATTTTTCTAAAAACTATAGAAAAATATTTTCTAAAAATTCTCATTTTTGGATAACACCTAGATATATTTAAGATTAGATCATACCCCAAATTTCAAGTCATTTGGATGACTGGATTGGAGTGTGGAATTTTTCTCAGGTCAAGGCAGCCCTCTGGATAGACCTCACCAAAAAGGGTGCTGTGGTCTAACCAGGATTCCAAATCGAGTGAAATTAATTTTGAATTAAAGTAGACTTCAAGGGATACATTTTCTATGTTGATCATTTTTCCTGTAGGAGCCTCTAGGTATTTTTCCCAACTTATTTAACATGACAGATAATTCATTCAGAAATTGTTTTAAAAATAAAATCTAATTTGACGGCACTGTTCATCTTCTTCTACAGCCCGAACCAGAGGCCTGAAAACCTAATTTCCTGTAGCTTTTCCAAGCTATTTCCCGGCCATCCAGCCATCTCCCTGGCCGGCCACCACCACCACCACCTCCGTTGAGGCGAGGGCTATCGTCGGGCGGCGGCACGGCCGCCGGAGAGGCGGTTTCCGGCGAACCCGCCACCATGAAATTTTCGGAAAACCACGAATACGCTCACCCGATCTGGCTCTTTTGAGCCCGATATCTCTCCTAACGATTCCTAAGATCTATCCGCAGAAGAAGAGGGAGGGGAGGACCTTGTTCGCGGGTTGGAGGCGTGCAGAGCGTCGGGAAGCCATTTGCGCGGTGGTGGCGTCGCCGGAAATTCTTCAACAGCAAGGGGGAAGTCTGAAACAGTTTGAGGGAGTGTAACCTTTTCCTCTTGCTCTTAGGAGTCTTTTATAGATCAGCAAACGGGGAGGGGAAAGGATGAAACGTTGGAGATGAAACGTTCGCGGCCATTAATAATTCTCTTAATGACGTTTCGGCTATGGCAAAGGCAGTTGAAACGCTGGAGATGAAGGAGTGTTTGCTAGGTGGCGATTTCCTATTGGACCCACTTTTCCTTAATTATTAACATAATTAAAGTAGGAAACGACCCATAAATACTCTTGGTTTTCCTCCTCATAGTCAGAATTTATTAAGGCGTCGATTACCGAAATTTCCAGTCTGGCTGACGTTTCGGCCTTGGTCACGGGCGTGACACATAGGTCACGGGCGTGACAAGGCCGGTTAGCCAATTCTGGGTTCGACGATCGTCGAACTGAGATCGACGATCGTCGAAGGGTGGTCACGGGCGTGACACCTGGGTCACGGGCGTGACAGGCCTGTGCGGCCAATTCTGGTTCGACGACGTCGAACTGAAATCAACGATCGTCGAGCGTGTCACGCCCTATGTCACGGGCGTGACATTGTGGGTCACGGGCGTGACATGCCTGGTGACTAATTCTGGTTCGACGACGTCGAACTGAAATCGACGATCGTCGAGCGTGTCACGCCCTATGTCACGGGCGTGACATGGCGGGTCACGGGCGTGACATGCCCGTGGGGCCAATTTTGGGTCGACGACTGTCGACCTGGAATCGACGATCATGGTCACGCCCTATGTCACGGGCGTGACATGGCGGGTCACGGGCGTGACAGGTCTGGTGACTAATTCTGGGTCGACGATCGTCGAATTGGGATCGACGATCGTCGAGCGTGGTCACGCCCTATGTCACGGGAGTGACGGGTCGGTCACGGGCGTGACCAACCCGTGACCCGATTTCTTGGTCGATTTATTTCAAGTTTTGGGCTCCCTAGGGTTCTACCACAACCAACCGACTCCTAGGGGTCTAGCCGGAAATGGGATGTTACACAACAAGCATATAAATCATCATAAGACGCAACTATATAGAGTAATTTACTAAAGTGCGCCTAAATATCTTGCTACCATGTGGTGTGAACCCATGCACTATGTGACTCAACCCGAAAACGGAGGGTAACGGGGTTAAATCCGGGGGTACGAGAGCCTTAAAATCATAGATGATTTTCATAGGCATCAAAGTCGCAGTTCTAATTTTATATTTAACGTCATCCAATTCAGAAGCAGTAACTGTATCCAAAATGGGCACATCAATATGTCTCAGACTAAAAAGAACCATCGCGAGTCCTAGCAAGTCATCTAATCGAGTCAAGTGAAATGAAGGGAGAGTCGACATGGATGATTCTGGAGGAGGAGCTAAGTCATACTCACTGTCAAAACACGAATTTAACGTCCAGGAAAAATCCTCCGGTAAGTCATCAAAATCAATGGGAAGATCAAACAGTGGATTCGTCCTCACAGAAAACTCTGCTGGATCGTCATCACCTAACTCACTCTCAGATAAACATTCATCACAGGATGACTCTACCAACTCAGCCTAAATGTCTTCCAACCCACTAGATATTTCATCCAAATCAGGATCAGTAACAGTCTCAATAGTAGACAAAATCAAATCTGACAAATTTTCTAATCCACATTGGGATTCAGGCAAAGGAGGTAACATCAAAGAACTATCTTTCGGGTCCTTAGCGCTACCGTCATCCAAAAGTAACCCTCTAACATAGGGAAAAGCTTCCAAAACAACACAACCTTCGCTAACCAAATCTTCCCATGAAGTAGGTACATTGTCTAAATCAGGATAGAGGATTGGGCAAATCGAATCCGGGGTGTACAACCCCATATTCGCTGGGAGGGACCCAAAGGCTTCAATGGTCAGGATTGGGCTAGTCTCAGGCTAACCTCGGGTTAACCCTAAGGCATACTTGGGGAGTTCTCGCCCTGAAGGAGCTCTCGCCAAGGGCAGGCGAAAGCTGAGGAAACCAGGGCAGATAGTCGACCCCTCGGCAGGAGAGATCGTCGACCGACTGAAGCAGAGGGCCTGACTGCGGAAGCTCCCGCCTTAGGGAGAGCTCCCGCCCAGGGCAGGCGAGAAGGCCTTAGGTGAACCTTCTTTCGCATTAACATCATGACTACCTAGCGCGAGAACCTTCCTGGCAGGAGTTCTCGCCAAGGCGGGCCTAAAGGGGACCCAGCGAGAGCCTTCTAGGCCGGGGGTCTCGCCAAGTGGGCCCACGGGGTGGGACCCGGAGTCCAGAGAAGATTATTTTATTATTATCCCGAGGTAAAATTACCCAAATGCCCTTAGGAGAACAGCGGGATTTGGCTATTGGCAGACCCCTCAGGGGTATTTCAGTATTTTCAGGTCAAAGGAAGACTATAAAAAGACCCATAGGGGCTCTTTGGAAGACAGGGCTTTTCATTATTCTCCCACTCTAGTGCCTTCTGAGGAGCTCCCAGCCCAGCGTTTGGCTTTGGAGGGGAAGCTCTCAGAGATCTTCCGGGTGTGTGGTGGGACCTCCCAGCTGTGGCTTGGGGTCAGTCTTTTTGACCTTGGCAGCCAGTCAAGGGTCGAGGTAAGAGAGAAGTAGGCGTCGGCTGCACTTTGGTTGGTGAACATTCGTTGGGGGTCATTTTTGGCTTCAACAGTTCTGGTGCGGTGAGCGTGGAAGCAGCCGGTGTAAGAAAATCTCGAGTTGAGTCCCATGGCAGGAGGCGAAGGTGAAGGATCAGGCGCAGGAGGATCCCCCACCCGGGTGGACGAGGCGACGAAGAAGATGTTTGAGGACTTCAGGCGGGAAGTCATGCAGACGATCAACTTGGCCTTCTCGGCAAGGAATGAGTGGGAGACGCCGCAGGTCCCGGTGGAGGCAGGCGAGAGGGACGTAGCCGCGCGGGAGCTTTTCCCAGGCCAGCGTCCCGAGAAGGAGCTTCCGGCGGATCTAGGCGAGAAGGAGGCGACGGTGCGGGAACTCTTCCCCGGGCATGGTCTCGCGGATCGGTCCAGCCAACCGAGGTCGCGAGACGGGCCTTCTCGCCAGGCGGGAGGCGAGACCCCCTTTAGTGAGCTCATTGTCTCGGCTCCAGTGCCGGATGGGTTCCGGGAGCCGGACATGACCTACTACACCGGGAAGGATGACCCGGTTCAGCACATGCAATGGTTTGAGGACGTGGTGTCCATCAGACAAATGTCGGATGCCTGCTCTTTGCCATCACTCTGAAAGAAAAGGCCAGGGACTGGTTCCACCAGTTGCCGGCAAGTTCCATCTACAGTTTTGAAGATCTGCGCAGAGGTTTCTTGTTGAGGTTCTCGACTTCAAAGAAGCGGAAGAAGGAGGCTGAATGCCTGTTTGCAGTAAGGCAAGGGCCGGAAGAGACGCTGGGTCACTATGTCGACCGGTTCCAAGAGGAGGTTCTTCTGGTCCAGGAGGTCCCGGAGTACGCGCTGATGCTTGCCTTCACCCTGGGGCTGAGACCAGGGTTTTTCAGCATGGAGTTGAAGAGAGTGCCCCCTCTCTCTTTTGAGGAGCTCATGGAGAGGGCGGCGAAGGAGATAGACTTTGAAAGGGCAAACCCTGCGTTTGCGAGGAAGCTGGCCAGGTTGGCCGAGGATGATGTGAAGGAGCCGGTAGTGAGAGAGCAGAGGGAGCAGAGGGAGCCGATGGGAGATAGAAGGAGAGAAGAGCCCCGAGGGCAGGGGCAGCAGCATGGGGGGGCCAGGGAGCCGAACAACCGACTGGGTTGGAGGCCTCAGGAGGGTCGCCCCCAGGGCCAAGGAGGATTTCAGGGAAGAGATAACTTCCGGGAGCAAAGAAGGCTGGAGCAGGGAGAATGGCGACAAGGACCAAGGGGTCATTTCCCACCACCGCAGGAGGCCATGGAGGTGGGAAGAGGAAGAGGAGGAAGAGTTCGGGGAGCCGGAAGAAGGGGAGGAGGAGAAGGAAGAGGGGGCAGGGTGGTGTTGCCCTATTGTGACTTCCATCAGGAGGAAGGTCACGCAACGGCCACCTGCCCAGAGTTTCTGGAGATCAGAGGGGCCAGAGGGGTCGGAAGGCAGGATCCGCCTGTAAGGATCGTCGAAGTACAGCGAGAAGAGGCTGAGGACAGGTGTGAAGACAGGGTAGACGTGGGGACCCGAGGAGGGATCGGAGTGATCCACGGGGGAGTGGGGATCGAGGCAACCCGCAAGGGGAGCCTTCAAACCATGTTCCGCTGAGGGGTCGCCTCGACCTCCCAGGCTCCCCCCCAGAGGAGAAGATCACTTTCTCATCCGCGAATATGCCAGACTACGATGATCCGTTCTGCGACGCGCTTGTGATCCAGACAGCGATAGAAAACTACACCGTCTCCCGGATACTGGTGGACAATGGGAGCTCGGTGAATGTGATCTTCAAGAAGGCCTTCGATGAGATGAGGGTGGAAGGAAAAAGGGTCCTGGCTTCCGATGGACCGCTTTTGGCTTCTCCGGAGAAAGGAAAGAAGTGGAAGGGGGAGTGGGCCTGCATGTAAGGCTTGGGGGCGTCTCACGGAACTGTCGGTTCGTGATCGTGGACGCCCCGAGTAGTTATAATGCCATCTTTGGACGTCCCCTCATCAGCGCCTTTCGCTGCGTACCCTCCTCATACCACCAATGCCTCAAGTTCAACAATGGAGGGGTGCAGGTTAGGATCAGGGGGGATCCGAAGATGGCAAGGCAATGCTATGTGACGGCGGTTAACACCGTGTCGTGGATGGCGGAGGCAGAGGAGTTGGAGAAGGAGATGACTGAGCAGGAAGGGGTTGAGAAAGGGGAGATAAGCCCGGGGGAGGCGATGGAGGTTGTTGAGGAGTTGGCAGAGGTGGAGGAGATCAGCCTAGAAGAGGCGAGAGGAGTGATGGATGAAGAAGAGCAGAGGCAGGAGGAGAGCCTGGAGGAGGCGATGGAAGTTGATGAGGTTGGGGGAGAGGAGCTCGAGTTTGAGCAGGAAGAGGCAAGGGTAAGTTGGGAGCGGTCGGGGCTGGAGCCGGCCGAAGAGGTGGTGGAGATGGAGGTGCTTACAAGAGCGGGGGAGGCGCAAAGGATTCGGATCAGCGGAGGCTTGAGCCTCGAGGATCAGGAGCGGATGCGAGCCTGCATCCAAAGCAACGTCGACATCTTCGCTTGGAGCGCGGCAGACATGTCGGGCATCGACGCGGACGTGGCCTGTCATCGCTTGAACCTGGATCCCAGAGCCCGCCCCATACGCCAAAAGATGAGGGCCATCGCCACCAAGCTAGAAGCCCCCATCCGAGAGGAGGTCAAAAAGCTCCTGGACGCAGGCTTCATCTCAGAGATCCAGTATCCAGGCTGGATCTCCAACGTGGTAATGGTAAAGAAGGGAGGAGGAAAATGGCGCATGTGTGTTGATTTTTCTTTATTAAATAAATCATGTCCCAAGGATTGCTACCCCTTGCCTCGAATCGACGCGTTGGTTGACTCAGCTGTTGGTTTTTCTCTTATGAGTTTTTTAGATGCATTTTCAGGTTACCACCAGATCCGGATGCACCCTCCTGATGTCAAGGATGTTTCCTTCATCACGAGAGAGGGATGCTTCAGCTATAAGATGATGCCCTTCGGATTGAAGAACGCAGGGGCGACGTACCAACGTATGATGGATCGAATCTTTCGAGATCAAAGGGGAAGGAACCTGGAGGTCTATGTGGATGACCTCATGGTCAAGAGCAAGTGTGTTGATTCCCACTTGCGAGACTTGGAGGAGACGTTTGCCACCCTGCGAAGGTTCAAGATGAGGTTGAACCCCTCGAAGTGTGTCTTCGGGGCTAGTCGCGGAAAATTCCTCGGACACCTCTTGACTCCTGCGGGGGTAGAGCCTAACCCCGATAAAGTTAAGGCCATCCTAGACCTGGAATCGCCTCGCAGCGCCAAGGAGGTCCAGCGCTTGACCGGGAAGTTGGCCGGGCTAAGCAGGTTCCTCTCTCGGTCAGGGGATAGATGTTCCTCTTTCTTTAAAGTACTTCGTGGTAACCAAGTTTTCGAATGGACGGCCGAGTGTGAAGAGGCATTTCAGGGGCTGAAGAGACAACTCTCCCAAGCTCCGTTACTTCAAAGCCCGAAGGAAGGGGAGGACCTGGCCTTATATCTCGGAGTGGGGGGAGAGGCAGTGAGCTCCGTCTTGGTTAGGGAAGAGGGGAAGAAGCAGTTACCTGTCTATTATGTCAGCCGAATTTTAAAAAAGGCGGAGCTCCGATACCCCATCCTGGAGAAGCTAGCGTATGCTTTGGTCATCTCAGCTAGGAAGCTTCGCCCCTACTTTTAAGCACACTCGATTAGGGTGGTAACCGACCATCCCCTTCGCAAGGTCTTGGAGGGGGTGGAACATTCAGGAAGGTTGGCAAAGTGGTCCATCGAGCTAAGCGAGTTCGACATTTCTTTCGTCCCGAGGCTCTCCATCAAAGCCCAGGCAGTAGCGGATTTTCTGGCGGACTATGTTACCGAGGCCGAGGTTGAAGAACCAAGGCCGCAAGAAGCGTGGAAGATGGTGGTCGACGGGGCCTCAGGAAGGCACTCCCTGGGAGGAGGTGTGGTGTTGGTAAGTCCTCAGGGAGTTACCATAGAGCAAGCAGTGACCTTCCACTTCCCTGTAACCAATAACCAAGCGGAGTATGAGGCTGTGATCGCTGGCCTTTGCTTGGCGAAGGAGCTGGAAATCCAGGACGTGGAGGTCTTCACCGACTCAATGGTGGTAGCATCGCAGATCCGAGGCGAGTTTGAGGCCCGGGAGCCTACCCTCGCAAGATATCTATCAAAGGTAAGAACTGTTATTGGAGGTTTCCGTTCTTTTTCTATTCAACATGTTCCCAGGGAGGAAAGCATGGCAGCCGACCGATTAGCAAAGTTCGGGCCTCGGGATGGAGGTACCCTAACTGAACTATTTCGGCCATCCATTGAAGAGGGGGAGGTGATGGAGGTGAATCGGCGGTCCTCATGGGTAGATCCGTTGGTGACCTTCTTGACCACAGGAGAGCTGTCGGAAGAAGTCAAGGATGCAAAGAGCTTCAGGCACAAGGCGGCTCATTACCTGATGCTGGAGGGGAGCTTGCATCGGAAGATGTTGTCAGGGCTCCTCGCGAGATGCGTAACCGAGGAGGAAGTCCCGAGGATCCTGGAAGAGGTGCATTCTGGAGAATGCGGCAGTCATTCAGGGGGAAGGACATTGGAAGCAAGGGTGATAAGGCAGGGATATTTCTGGCGGACCTTAAGGAGGGATACAGCTGAATTCGCAAGGAGGTTTCAGAAGTGCCAAGTGCATGCTCCTCTACAGCTCTTGCCCGCCAAAAGGCTTCGAAGCATCACGGCGTCATGGCCCTATGGACCTGGTTGGACCCTTTCCTCCAGCTAGCGGGCAGAGAAGGTTCCTCCTAGTTATGATTGACTACTTCTCCAAATGGCTGGAGATCAAGCCGTTAGCCAAGGTAACCTCCCAGGTCATCAGAAACTTCATTTGGGGGGAAATCATTTGCAGGCACGGACTGCCCCAAGCGATAGTGATGGACAACGGTCCTCAGTTTGCCAGTGAAGAATTCATCAGTTTCTGCACCCAATTGGGAATTGACCTCAGGTTCGCCTCCGTCCATCATCCTCGGAGCAATGGTCAGGTGGAGGCGGCAAACAAAGTCATCGTCAACTTGCTCAAAAAGAAGGTGGAGAACCTGAAGGGTAGCTGGGTGGAACAGCTCCCTTCCGTCCTGTGGGCCTTGCGAACAACTCCGAACACGGCCACAGGAGAGACCCCCTTCAAGCTCTCTCATGGGTGTGAGGCTGTCCTCCCTGTGGAGTTCAAGGTTAGGTCCCCAAGGGTCGCGGCCGCAGCTGAGGGAAGCGAAGCTTGGAGGGTGGAGAATGAGGAAGGGTTGCGCCTCTCATTAGATATGGTGGAAGAGCTGCGGGATGTTGCCGTCATCAGGCAAGAAGAAATAAAACGGCGAATGGCTCGGTACTTCGATAAGCACATCAGAGTCAAGCAATTCGCCGAGGGGGATCTAGTACTGAAAAAGGTCGACGCTGCGGGAAGGTCGGCCGCGGTTGGTAAGCTCAACCCTAGCTGGGAAGGGCCTTACATAGTAGAGAAGGCTCTGGTTAACGGAGGCTACTATCTCCAGGACGCGGAGGGAAGGACCTTGGGTCACACCTGGAATGGTGATGACCTGAAGCGCTTCTACCCGTAGGAGGGAAAGAAGGATTGTAATGTTGTAAACAACTGTTGCATTTTCAATGAGTCTATTTCAAAATGTTGACTGTCGCTGAATAGGCAATCTTTATGTTTTTTGTTTTAACTGGCTATGATTCCTCATCTCAGTGATAGAATAGGCCTGGTTGAAGGGATCTTCATCAACACCCCGAGCTCGGCTCGGCCCCAGGTAGACCCGCTGCGCAGGCTCTCATCAAGCTGGCAGGTCCGAAGGCTCGCCTGTGGGGGATAGGTTGGCTCTTGCGATACTTTGTTCTTAGCCACTCCTACGACACCCCGAGCTCGGCTCGGCCCCAGGTAGACCCGCTGCGCAGGCTCTCATCAAGCTGGCAGGTCCGAAGGCTCGCCTGTGGGGGATAGGTTGGCTCTTGTGATACTTTGTTCTTAGCCACTTCTACGACACCCCGAGCTCGGCTCGGCCCCAGGTAGACCCGCTGCGCAGGCTCTCATCAAGCTGGCAGGTCCGAAGGCTCGCCTGTGGGGGATAGGTTGGCTCTTGCGATACTTTGTTCTTAGCCACTTCTACGACACCCCGAGCTCGGCTCGGCGCCAGGTAGACCCGCTGCGCAGGCTCTCATCAAGCTGGCAAGTCCGAAGGCTCGCCTGTGGGGGATAGGTTGGCTCTTGCGATACTTTGTTCTTAGCCACTTCTACGACACCCCGAGCTCGGCTCGGCCCCAGGTAGACCCGCTGCGCAGGCTCTCATCAAGCTGGCAGGTCCGAAGGCTCGCCTGTGGGGGATAGGTTGGCTCTTGCGATACTTTGTTCTTAGCCACTTCTACGACACCCCGAGCTCGGCTCGGCCCCAGGTAGACCCGCTGCGCAGGCTCCCATCAAGCTGGCAGGTCCGAAGGCTCGCCTGTGGGGGATAGGTTGGCTCTTGCGATACTTTGTTCTTAGCCATTTCTACGACACCCCGAGCTCGGCTCGGCCCCAGGTAGACCCGCTGCGCAGGCTCTCATCAAGCTGGAAGGTCTGAAGGCTCGCCTGTGGGGGATAGGTTGGCTCTTGCGATACTTTGTTCTTAGCCACTTCTACGACACCCCGAGCTCGGCTCGGCCCCAGGTAGACCCGCTGCGCAGGCTCTCATCAAGCTGGCAGGTCCGAAGGCTCGCCTGTGGGGGATAGGTTGGCTCTTGCGATACTTTGTTCTTAGCCACTTCTACGACACCCCGAGCTCGGCTCGGCCCCAGGTAGACCCGCTGCGCAGGCTCCCATCAAGCTGGCAGGTCCGAAGGCTCGCCTGTGGGGGATAGGTTGGCTCTTGCGATACTTTGTTCTTAGCCATTTCTACGACACCCCGAGCTCGGCTCGGCCCCAGGTAGACCCGCTGCGCAGGCTCTCATCAAGCTGGCAGGTCCGAAGGCTCGCCTGTGGGGGATAAGATGGCTCTTGCGATACTTTGTTCTTAGCCACTTCTACGACACCCCGAGCTCGGCTCGGCCCCAGGTAGACCCGCTGCGCAGGCTCTCATCAAGCTGGCAGGTCCGAATGCTCGCCTGTGGGGGATAGGTTGGCTCTTGCGATACTTTGTTCTTAGCCACTTCTACGACACCCCGAGCTCGGCTCGGCCCCAGGTAGACCCGCTGCGCAGGCTCTCATCAAGCTGGCAGGTCTGAAGGCTCGCCTGTGGGGGATAGGTTGGCTCTTGCGATACTTTGTTCTTAGCCACTTCTACGACACCCCGAGCTCGGCTCGGCCCCAGGTAGACCCGCTGCGCAGGCTCTCATCAAGCTGGCAGGTCCGAAGGCTCGCCTGTGGGGGATAGGTTGGCTCTTGCGATACTTTGTTCTTAGCCACTTCTACGACACCCCGAGCTCGGCTCGGCCCCAGGTAGACCCGCTGCGCAGGCTCTCATCAAGCTGGCAGGTCCGAAGGCTCGCTTGTGGGGGATAGGTTGGCTCTTGCGATACTTTGTTCTTAGCCACTTCTACGACACCCCGAGCTCGGCTCGGCCCCAGGCAGACCCGCTGCGCAGGCTCCCATCAAGCTGGTAGGTCCGAAGGCTCGCCTGTGGGGGATAGGTTGGCTCTTGCGATACTTTGTTCTTGGCCACTTCTACGACACCACGAGCTCGGCTCGAACCCCAGTAGACCCGCTGCGCAGGCTCTCATATAAGCTAGCAGGTCCAACGGCTCGCCGGTGGGGTGGGGGTTTAATTGGTTGGAAAAAATATGCGGGCAGGGCCCTGACCTAGACCAGAGGCAAGACCCCAAAGGCCTTGGCTCAGAGGTCTCAGCCCGTAAAGGCCTCGATTTGGAGGTCTCGGCCAGTAAGGGTCTCGGCTCAAAGGTCTCGGCTCAAAGGTCTCGGCTCAAAGGTCTCGGCTCAAAGGTCTCGGCCAGTAAAGGCCTCGGTCAAAGGGGGGTTCTCGCAAAAGGAGGCTCCCGGCGGACCTGAGCAGGACAACTTAATTAACGACGCGAGGTTCCCGCCTAACGGATTTCTAAGAGGTTATCCTAAAGAGACTAAGGGTCTCGGCGGAAGCTCGCGCGGAAGCCATTCGGTAGAACAATATACTTTCGAGCACGCTGAAGATGAGAGATGAAACATTGCTTTACATAAAATTAATTACAAAAAGTTGGAGCCTCTCGCTCATTACAAAAGAAACAAAAAGAAAAGAAGAAGTTTAGGGGGACGCGCTGTAGCTCCCGCTGGTGCTCTCGCTTGAATCATCGCCAGAGCCCTCTTCAGATGTCTCGCCAGCGGTAGAAGACCTCAGGATGTCTGAGGGAGGCGAGTCCGGCGCGCCCGGAGGTTTGGGAACTGGATCGTAGAGCCAAGGAAGAAGCTGGCGAGCGTCGATGGTCGCGCCGTCCTCCCGAAGCAGCTTGACGTCTCGCAGCGTCTCGAGCGTCAGCTTGACGGTTGCCTGAGCGTTGGCTTGGAGCAGCTTGTCAACGTCGTACTCCGAGAGGTAACGACTCCGCAGCCTCGCATCTAGCTCCGGAGGCGGGACCTTCGCCAGCTCTGCGCGAAGCTGTTCCCTCAAGAGGACGCTCTCGCAGCGCGCGTTGGCCAGCTCTGCGCGAAGCTCCCAGACTTGGGCAGAATCCTGTGAAAAGAAAAAGAGAGTTCAGTCGGGAAACATCGCACCATCATAACTTTGAAAAACGAAAGCAAGGGTTCGGGAGGGTCTCGCTTACCTCAGCCGCCGGGCGTAGAGACAGCGCCAGTCGAGCATCCGCAAGCTCTTGCTGAGCTTTCGCGAGCTCTTCTCCCGCGGTGTGCGCTCGAGCCATCGCGTCCTCCCTCGCCTTGCGCATATCGGTGAAATTCTTGTCAAGGGTGATGCTTCGGCGCGCACACATATGCGCAAGCTCGAACCCGCGCAATAAAGCCCGGATGGCATCGAAGGCTATAAGGCGGGTGGACATCTGGTCGAATATGCTGGCATCCTCCCGGCTGTAAAGGCCGTATCCGAGCGAGAAGGCCTCGCCAGTCACATCTTCCCCCTCCGCCCAGCTGGGAAGGAGCGTCGTAACTTTGATCAAGTTCGACTCAGGGTCCCATTCCATCTGAGGCTTCCCCTTCGCGTCGACGTACTTCACGTCGAAGCCAAAGTTCCTGTGCCCTCTCGGCACCTCCTGGGGCGGGACGCTGGCAGAGGTTTCGGCGGCGACCACTCCTCCCCCAGCCTCGCTCGCGGCCGATGGGTTCCCGGTAGAAGCCTCGGCGCGGCTCTTGGCGGCGGCATCCATCTCGCTGGCCATCTGAAGGATCGCTTCAAAGGACCTGCCCTCGGGAGGAGGTTGGACAGGCGAGACGGCCGGGGCTTTCCCCTTCTCAAGGGCAGAAGGTTTGGGCCTCTTCAGCGTTCGGAGAGGAGGAAGGGTGACCTTCCGCTTCTTGGCTGGTGGCGGCAAGGGAGGGGCTGGATCGTCTCGGCAGGCGCTGGCGCTAGCTTCCGCGAGCGCAAGGGAGCCTCTCGCGGCCAGACCCTCGACACCCCGGCCTTCAGCGAAGGGTTAGCGCAGAGGGACCTCCCGCTCTCCTGCAAAGTTAAAACGCTTCAGCGTAAGAAAATCTTTGATAAAAGAGGGAATCTGAGGCGAGACCGTACCTTCGCCCGAGTGAACAAGTGGGAGGGAGTCGACGTCCCGCCGAAGGTAGGAAACGTCGAACTCCTTGGTCCCGAAGAATTCCAGGATTGCGCTCTCGCGCGATCCCAGAGCAGGCGGTTTGTAGGCCGCGTCCTCGTACTGAACGGGCTGAAGCGGGATGTTGCCGAAGTCTCCGCTGACATAGACAAACTTCTCGCCCCAGTGGTGGTGCTTGTTGGCGAGACCGGTAACCTCGAGCAGCTGCCCGGAGAAGAAAACTACCCCCCCCCCCTTGGCGCGGAAGTTGAATAGCTTCCGGAAGATGGGCAGACTAAACTCGATCCTCTCGGATCGCATATAGCATATGAATGCTATAAGTATCGCGACTGAGTTCGGGTTTAGCTGGGCGGGAACCACCCCATAATAGCGAAGAGCTAGCCGAACCTCCGGCCAAAGGGGGAGGCGGAAGCCCACCTCGAAGTGCTCGAGGGGGATGGCGAGCTCTCCCGCCTCCGGAGTATTCACCCTATCGTGATTACCCGGGTTCCGCGCCGAGAAGCCGGCGGGAACGTAGCGGTCAACGATCATGTTGTATTCGTCGAGGGAGAGCTTGCAGGAAGGGAAGAGGTGTTTCTGGAAAGCTTCCGCGCAGTGGGCGCGACCCTTGTTCTCGCCAGGCATGGTGGGTTTGCGGGTGAGAGCGAGAGCTGAAAAGAGGTCGAAGCGGAAGCAAGAACGCGAGAGCAAGGAAGGAAGGCTGAGGTTCCGGATCGAAGAAGTAAATGCGGTTGGTAGACTTCTCTATTTATAGGGAATCATAATCATCATGGATTCACCCGACGGAGAGAGAAAGTGACAGTGAAGTACAGCTGCCAGAATCCGGGCTAACGGCGCCTCGGTTTTCCCCCTCGGGATGGCAGCGGTCAACGGTCGTTTCGGGTTTCGACGCGACCTCCTAGATTGGCGCAAGCCTCCTAGGTTAACACAAACCTCCTAGATTGGCGCAAGCCTCCTAGGTTAACACAAACCTCCTAGATTGGCGCAAGCATCCTAGATTGGTGTAAGCGTCTTAATTGAAAAGCCTCGCAGAGCAATAAAAAGAAAAGGAAAAGAGAGACATGGGTAGAAGCGAGATCCTCGCTAGCGCAAGCTGGGTAAAACTTAATTAGTAATAATGTTTGTTACAGATGCATTGATAAAAGAGATACATTGAGATTAAAAGCAGGAGGGCTAATAGGGTTTCCAGCTCCATCGTCCTCGTTCTCGCCGCCTAGTTCTTGGAGGCACCAACGGGTTGAAGTAAGACGATAGGGTGGTACACCCAAGGTTGATCCGCCTGGCGTGATCCCGGATCTGCGAGATGCACCTCCCTGGCGAAGACTCGGCAGAAGGCCCTCCCGGACAATCAGTCTCGCCCAAGAAGAAATCCCGCTCCAGAGCCTCCAGCCTTTGCTCCACGGATTCGCGGAATGCTTTCGCCGCGGCAGTATGGGCACGGTCTCGCCGGATAAGCTTGGCCAAAATGACCGAGATCTTCCTCCTTCTCCCCTTCGCGCTCCCAGCGCTGTTCAATGTTTCCTCTATCTCGCCAGACGAAGGGAGAGGGGACTCTTCATCTTCTTCTTCCTCTTCTTCTTCTTCCTCTTCTTCTTCTTCCTCTTCTTCTCCTTCCTCGTTGACTCCCGACCGCAAGCCAGGATCACCTGCGAAAGAAACGTGCGAGAATTTTGGTTAAAGCATGGCGATCAACGGTTTTAAAAGATCTCGCATACCTGCGGTTGGGCGAGAACCGTCAACCAAAGTTGGACGAGAAGGCCCGGCCCCTCCATTGGTCCCATAAAGAAGGTGAAGAGGCTTGCCCAGCCCCGGGCGGAAGGGCTCGCGCGCGATAATCCCGGCCTGGCCGGAAGCAGGAGGGGAGTTGTCTTTTCTCAGGGGACGATCAGCATCCTTGAGAGTAGCGGAAGGTTCAGAGGCCGCCCCTCCCGCCTGCAGGATAGGATTGGCCACCGCAGGAGGCACTTCAACGGTTCTCGCTTCATCTGCCCGGGTGTTTAGACCCGGGTCGGCGGGAGTTGGCACTGCGAGAAGACGGTTCAGAAAAGAAAAGGTCGGGTCAAAATACTGACAAGGGAAAATGTACCTATCGTTCCGGTTTCGGCCGGAGGAATCCTCTCCAAGACCCGCGTTTGGTCCTTGGGTGAATGAGCGGGCAGGTTCGAAGAACTTGGCGGGATCTCGTTGCCATCGTTAGGAGCGGCTTCCTGCGAAAGCTTACGTTAACTGTCGGATCCAGTGCACAATCAGCTCGATAGGAACGGTTAAAAGGCTTACCTTCTACGGAGAAGGATCCCCCGCAGGATTGGGAGTGGGGGAAGGAGGATCCCTATTCTCGCGAGAAAGGTCCCGCCGGACCACCTTCGCCCTTTTCTTTTCCTTCTTCTTCGGCTCGGACGGCCCGGCGGTGGAAGTCTTTCTCGCTAACCATGGAGCCACCGCCGCACAGTTAGCCAAGGCTCGCGCTTGGGCAGCGGCTAACCGGTCTTGGAGGTCTTGCGGAAGCGGTTTGGCAGCACGTTTGGGATGCATGGTAAGCTCGCGCAAAAGTCCCGGGGGGCGAGAGCTCAGTCGTAAAAACAGTATTTCAAGGGCGAGGCATATGGTCGCCTATCGGTGCATATTTATAGCCGCAGTAGGACCCACCAAAAGATTCCCCTGGTTAGGTGGCACGTGTCCAGCGAATATTTCGGGGGTTGGACTTGTCTTGTCGAGCGCGGGGCTAGCTCGAAAAGAGCGGGGATTGTGTACAACCCCATATTCGCTGGGAGGGACCCAAAGGCTTCAATGGTCAGGATTGGGCTAGTCTCAGGCTAACCTCGGGTTAACCCTAAGGCATACTTGGGGAGTTCTCGCCCTGAAGGAGCTCTCGCCAAGGGCAGGCGAAAGCTGAGGAAACCAGGGCAGATAGTCGACCCCTCGGCAGGAGAGATCATCGACCGACCGAAGTAGAGGGCCTGACTGCGGAAGCTCCCGCCTTAGGGAGAGCTCTCGCCCAGGGCAGGCGAGAAGGCCTTAGGTGAACCTTCTTTCGCATTAACATCATGACTACCTAGCGCGAGAACCTTCCTGGCAGGAGTTCTCGCCAAGGCGGGCCTAGAGGGGACCCAGCGAGAGCCTTCTAGGCCGGGGGTCTCGCCAAGTGGGCCCACGGGGTGGGACCCGGAGTCCAGAGAAGATTATTTTATTATTATCCCGAGGTAAAATTACCCAAATGCCCTTAGGAGAACAGCGGGATTTGGCTATTGGCAGACCCCTCAGGGGTATTTCAGTATTTTCAGGTCAAAGGAAGACTATAAAAAGACCCATAGGGGCTCTTTGGAAGGCAGGGCTTTTCATTATTCTCCCACTCTAGTGCCTTCTGAGGAGCTCCCAGCCCAGCGTTTGGCTTTGGAGGGGAAGCTCTCAGAGATCTTCCGGGTGTGTGGTGGGACCTCCCAGCTGTGGCTTGGGGTCAGTCTTTTTGACCTTGGCAGCCAGTCAAGGGTCGAGGTAAGAGAGAAGTAGGCGTCGGCTGCACTTTGGTTGGTGAACATTCGTTGGGGTCATTTTTGGCTTCAACACGGGGGAGAATCTAAATTAGCTTGAACCTCAAGCAATGACAATAATATCAATGAACTATCTCCCGGAGGTGCATCACTAAGATCATCCCAAGGTGACTCTTCTAAAACTGCTGAAACATCGACCAACACTGGGTCAACCGAAGACTCCATGATATTCAAGGGATACGCCTCAGAAACATCGTCAAAGGGAAGCGAAGATGATTCCTCAGAGGATAAATCCTCATCCAGGTCACTAGGGTAACCAATCTCCACATCGTCACTCAAATCATCAGCGTATTTAGCCTGGTTGGGCACTATCGTATGTGAAGGAATACTCTCACCTAGTTGGTAATCTTCAGAATCCAGAGTTAGTATATCAATATCAGCATCTTCAGGATTAATAGATACCACATCTACATCAACATCCTCATTGGTATCAGTCACTAAATCAGGGGGCTTAGACATCGAGGCTAAAGGAGGCATAACCCTAGTAGTAACATTTTTCGATTCCAAAAAATAGGGTCTAGACTGCATATTTTCCTTAGGAGTGGAATTAGGCACACTAGGTGTAATCCTATCGTTGTGAGGAAATGATCTAACATGAGGCATAGGGTAACTCTTATGAATAGCTACGGGTCTTGCTCCACAATGATACTCACTAACAGGCTTGTGGTCAGCAGTGCAAAAATAGGCGGGATCCGAGAGTAGACTTCGCATTGCCCGCCAAGTGTGTTTATAACTACCAACACGACGCTCTTCGTTTAACCAAAACAATTGGGCTTGACCTACTAATTGCTCTCGGGCAAAGTTAACCCTTTTGTGGTCATCCCATAAGTGGCAATTGAAATAATGCTCTAATCCCTTAAGCCAGTCTCTAAAGATTTGGGGACACCCTAAACCGTCATAAGTAAGTACCTCCATTCTAGTGGGATGATAAGCGTGGGGACGGTTAGTATTCCTATTGTATGAAGACAAGGCTGGGGTGTGTTTAGCCATATCCTTAGCATAGGAATAGTCTAACTGGGTAGCATATACATCATATGCCATCCTAGAGAGAACCGGAGAGGACACTCGATCTCAATTTAGTGCACGTGCACAGAAAAGGGGTACCAGATCCACTAAACTCTAACGAAGATGGAATTGTTCCCGCTTAATAGCTATGGTTATAATTATATAAAATAGATTTTCTTGCTGTAAAAAATGTGAGGATTATTAAAAAAAATTTATTTTTGAATTTTGCTAAAAAAATAAAAATATAGGCCGCTATTTGCAGACCAGCTATTAAATTTTAAAACAACTTAATAAAAATAATGACTTAATGAAAAATAATTTTTTTTGGATTTCTTATTAAAAATAAGATAGAGAATTTCCATAATTTTATTTTTTTAGATTTTGAGAAAAATTAAAAATTTTAGGCCGTTATTTGCAGACCAAAAATTTAAAAATTGATTTTTTTTATGAAATACCAAGCAACAAGTGAGTGTGTGTTAATGTGCCAAATAAGATGGGGAGGGTGCCAATTAGGAAATTAACGTGAACCTCCCTCTGATACCAAATTGATGCAGACTTGCAGGTTGACACCGAAATATATCTACGAGCTAGCACACTTATCTCTCTACTATCCAAATTCAACACTCGCACAGTCGATCTAAACGGCACCACGTAATTAACATTACCAATTATATGCTAGCGTACGGATAGCCAAACCGATTAGGATCGAACAAGGGCTATAGGCCAATGTTCTTTCTGGCTAAAGGGACCTACACGGTCCGAACGAGCGGTGTTGTACCAAAAGAGATCTACTGTATAAAATACGATTCGGAAAGGGTAGATCTCTCCCAACAAAAGAAAACGAAGGTTCGCCAAACCTTTTCGAAATTAAATCAATCAAGAAAAACACAACCGATCGAAGAAAATTCACGATGAATTAATGCTATCAAAATTCAACACTATGAATCTACCACCACAGGAATTTATCTATGAAGAGAAACACACAATCGGTAGAAAGGATTCGTTACCCTATCAGAATGGATGATTCCGATTTCTCTACTTGGATCGTTCTTAGACGGCTCCGCCAGAGTCACGCCGGTTGGAGAGAAACTTGTCTGCCTTCGTTGCGCCACGCCGGAGTTGGAATCCATAAAGGAAATCTTTGCCTTGGCCGATTTCTTCAAGGAGGTGAGTTGAATGATTGCTTTGTTCGAGGTTGGTTTTGAGGGGAGAAAAGGAGTGGAGAGGGTTGTTACGGTGAGAAAAAAGGAGGGAAAGAGGGGAGGAGTCTTGTGGTCAAATTCCACAAGGAGGAGAGGGAGGAGGGTGGTCGAAATTGCCTAGGAAGAGGGGGAAAGAGGGATGGACGAATTTTGTCAAGGGGGGAGGAGGATCTCAAAAGATCTTTAGGGGGATTATTTTCTTATTCTTCTTCTCTCTAAACAATCCTTCATCAACATGGCTATATATAGCCTACACCACTCAATCTCCCTCTAATCAAAATTCAAAATTCAAAATTCAAACTGAAAATAAGATAGTTATAAGCACCCATCATTATACATGAAATAAAATAATTAAAACAACACATGATGGTTATAAGCACCCATCATTACACATGAAATGAAAATTAAAACATGAAATAAATACTTAAAATAAAATTGCTAAAATAATAAAATTACTAAAAATATATAATTATAATTATTTAATTTATAATTATATACTTTTATATAATGGCGGTGGACGTCGATCCCATCCTCGAGCTTGCGGCAGCGATCGTCCCAATCGACAAACTCTCTCAGACGGGGATCACTGGCGGCCGTGTCAGCAATGTCTCCATCACCAAATCAACTACACTACTACTGAGAAGGAGCTATTAGCAATAGTGTTTGCGTTCGAAAAGTTTAGGTCATACCTTCTATGCACAAAGGTTATTGTGTACGTACACAGACCACGCAACGATTCGCTATCTGATGGAGAAGAAAGACGAAAAACCACGCTTGATCCGCTGGGTACTCCTCCTACAGGAGTTTGATGTAGAGGTTAGAGATAAGAAAGGAGTGGAGAACCCGGTAGCAGATCATCTGTCTAGGATTGAGTGTGCACATCCGTCACTACGTTCTGAGATTGACGAGAGATTTCCCGATGAGTGGCTACTTGCTATATCTGCGAGTGACGCACCTTGGTATGCTGATTACGTGAATTACTTAACAAGCAACATCATGCCTGCTGAGCTTACCTATCCACAATGGAAAAGATTCTTACACCAGGTGCGTTCATATTTATGGGATGATCCTAATCTGTTCAAGATTGGAGCTGATGGAGTGTTGATACGTTGCGTTCCTGAGGGGGAAATGAGGACTATCTTGGAGAAATATCATAACTCGACATATGGAGGTCCTTTTATGGGCACTAGGACGACCATGAAGGTGTTAGAGGCCGAATTCTTTTGGCCTAATTTATTTAAAGACTCCAACTCGTTCGTTAAACAGTGCGACAGATGCCAGCGAGTAGGGAACATACAAAAGAATGACGTGATGCCCATGAACATCATTGTAAGAAACGAACTAGAAACAAGCCGGAACGGGTATAACTGAAATTTTATTATCAGAAAAAGGTATCTATTACAAAGGTATGGCCTCCCTTATATAGAATGGAGGAGATGGGAGAGAATACAAATACCCAATGTGGGACTAAAAATACAAAAGACATCATCTACAAAGCTAACCGCCAAACCGCCAAGGAGACCGCCTAACCGTACGGTTAGTAGGAACTAACCGCCCGGTCACTATCAGAGAACACGCAGCCGACCACCGAGATCCCAGAGATTAGCCGGCAGACCGCCTGGCAACCAAACCGCCAGACCGCCCGGCTACCAAACCGCCAGATTAGCCGGGCTGACCGCCCGGCCACCAGACCGCCAACCTTAGCCGCCTGTCCGCCCAGGTCTATACATCAACACTCCCCCTCAAGCTGGAGCATAGATGTCAATCATGCCTAGCTTGCTGCAAATGTGGAAGAAAGAGGCGGACACAGGTTTTGTGAATATATCTGCCAGCTCTTTCTCCGAGGTAACAAACGGAGTGCAAATCTGGTTCTTCAACACTTCTTCTCGAATGAAGTGACAATCAACCTCTATGTGCTTTGTTCGCTCATGGAATACCGGATTTTTGGAAATGTAGATCGCAGCCTTGTTGTCGCAGAACATGGGAAGAGGATAGTTATAGACCTCTCCTAGATCCAGCATGAGAGCCCGCAACCATTTTAACTCACACGTGGTTGATGCCATGCTGCGATATTCTGCTTCCGCACTAGACCTGGAGACGACTGACTGCTTCTTGCTCTTCCAGCTAACCAAGTTTCCTCCAACAAACGTGCAAAATCCGGAAGTAGACTTGCGATCCCCTTTGTCGTCCGCATAGCTAGCGTCGGAGTACGCTTCAACTCTTAGGTGACCGTTTTTCTGAAAGAGAAGACCTTTCCCAGGTGCGGACTTTACATACTCCAATATCCTTAGAGCAGATTGAAGATGACATTCCCTAGGCGACTGCATAAACTGGCTGACCTTTCCCACTGCATAGGAGATGTCTGGTCTGGTCACCGTAAGGTAGATGAGTTTGCCAACAAGACGTCGATACCTCGTAGTATCCAATAGAGGAGGTGATTCGTCTGTCCATGTCTTGTCTTCTCCAGGGGACATGGGACACCGGGCAGGTTTAGCACCCGTCAACCCTGCCTCTTTCAACAAATCAAGAGCATACTTCCGTTGGGAGAGAACCAAGGAACCCGGTTTCCGAGAGATTTCAATTCCCAAGAAGTATTTTGGAGAGCCCATATCCTTCGTGACTAGGTGTTGGCGGAGATGGACCTTCGTCAAGGCTACACCAGCTTGATCGTTGCCAGTGAGAAGAATATCGTCCACGTAAACAGCTAGCACAACCAGACCCGAAGATGTCTTGCGAATGAACAAGGAGTGATCAGCCGAACTCCTAGTGAAACCGATAGCCCCAACGATGCTACTGAACTTATCGAACCACGCCCTGGGACTTTGCTTTAGGCCATAGATGGCCTTCTTCAACCGGCATACTTGAGTCTCCCCCTGAGCAACATACCCAGGAGGTTGCTCCATGTAGACGTCCTCGTGAAGGTCACCATAAAGGAAGACATTCTTGACGTCCAACTGCGAAATAGGCCAATCCTTGTTGATCGCTACCGATAAAAGGACCCGAATGGTGCTGAGGCGAGCAACTGGCGAGAATGTGTCAAAGTAATCAACACCATAGGTCTGAGTAAACCCTTTTGCAACAAGACGGGCTTTGTACCGGTCCACACTGCCATCAGGACGGAACTTGACAACAAACACCCAGCGACAACCAACCACATCCGTGCTAAAAGGAAGAGGCACAAGGGTCCAAGTGCCCCGGTCAGAGAGAGTAGCAATCTCGTCATCCATGGCAGCCTTCCAGTGAGGAATATCAAGGGCTTCCTGGTAGGTGCGAGGTGTGGTAGTCGCGGAGATGGCTAGGGCGAAGTCCCTGCGAGAAGGTGTTAGCTGATCATAAGAAATAACAGCTGCCAGCGAGTGCTGGGTGCACGTCCGAACCCCTTTGCGAAGGGCAATGGGCAGCTCCAGGTCCTCGAGTTCCTCAGTCGCCGGTGCATCCGTGGCGGAGATAGCTGGCCCGGGAGAAGAGAGAGACGGCCGAGGGGACGAGGGAGAAGGATCATGATCAAGAGAAGGAGCGGCTGGTGGAGGTGGTGATGGAGGAAGCTCAAGAGAAGTGGATGTGGTGGAGAGAATGGGTGGAGAGGTCGAGTCGGTAGGAGAAAGAGGGAGGTTCGATCCATCGACCTGTGGGAGATCAGAAGAGAAGTAGGCGGCATTCTCAAAGAATGTCACATCCGCCGAGACGAACTGCTTGCGATGAACAGGGTCAAAGCAGCAGTAACCTTTTTGAGTTGAGGAGTAACCCAAAAAGATACACTTCGTAGCACGAGGGGACAATTTGTCGCGAGTCGCGGCAGGGATATGAACAAAGGCAGTGCACCCAAAAATGCGGAGTGGTAAGGGAAAGGGGTCCTTGGAGGGATAGAGGATGGAAAAAGGGGTTTTGCCTTTGAGGACGGTAGAGGGAATGCGATTGATGAGGTAGCAGGAGATGAGGACCGCGTAGCCCCAATAGCTACGAGGAACATGCATCTGCGTCATGAGAGTGCGAGCGACATCGAGGAGGTGACGGTTTTTACGTTCCGCCACCCCATTTTGCTGGGAGGTATAGACGCAGCTAGTTTGATGAATGATGTCATGTTGCGTACAAAAAGAAGCGAAATCACTACTCAGATACTCTTTTGCATTATCAGAGCGAAAAATTTTGACAGAAGCATCAAATTGATTTCTAATCATATAATAAAATGAAGTCCATACAGAAAAAAGTTCGGAGCGATCCTTTAAGAGATACACCCACGTACAGCGAGAATAATCATCAATAAAGGTTACAAAATAGGAACTTCCACGCCCGATGGTAAGGGTAGGGGAAGGTCCCCAAACATTCGAGTGAATAAGGTCGAAGGGCTTGGAAGAGCCACGACCTTGCTTAGGAGGAAAGGGGGAACGGTGATGCTTGCCCAGTTGACAGGCATCACAGTGGAGAGGAGAGTCCTGCTGAGGGAGGTGAGGAAACAGCTGGTGGATGAGACGCGAGGGAGGATGCCCCAGGCGAAGGTGCCACTGAAGAAGATCTGTAGAAGCGGGAGAGAAGACGGTAAGAGCAGATACATCATCAAGGAAGTAGAGACCGCCCCTCTCAGTCCCAGTAGCAAACGTCCGCTTGGAGTCCGGGTCCTGAAACGAACAAGAAGAAGGAGTAAATGTTACCGAACACTGAAGTTGCTTGCAAAGAGAAGTAACCGACAATAAATTGCACGGAAACTTGGGCACATAAAGAGTATCCGCCAGGCGAAGGGACGGAGTAACTTGAACCATGCCCGTTCCATGCACCGGAGAGGGAGAACCATCCGCAACGAGAACAGGGGGCAACCGATCATGTGTTTCTAGGAGAGAAAAGCACTGAGGATTGCCCGTCATATGATTAGTGGCGCCAGAGTCGATTAGCCATTTACCTTGGGTAACCACGTGGGCACTACCTGAAGTCGTGGCCACGGAGGCAGATGGCTTGGAAGAAGGAGGAGTATCACAAGCGGGACGAAGATGCGGATGCTTTGTCCAGCAGCGGTCAACTAAGTGTCCTGGGCGGCCACAATGAGTGCAGAGGTAGCGAGAAGGGCCACGCCCTCCAGAGTGGTTACCACGACCACTAAATCCACCACGATGAGCCTGGTGGGCATAGGCATCCGGAGCCGGAGGAGCGGCAAGCAAGGGGCGTTGGAGCAGAGAGGTAACAGCGGCGATGCGGGCAGCAGTAGCATCCAGGGTCGGAGACTCGGCCTCGCCAAGAATTTGCTGCCGGATCATATCGTATGAGTCCGGAAGCCGCAGAAGGTAACAGACCACTAGGAGCTCCTGGAAGTGCTTCAGCTGAGTGGCCACATCTGCCGAGAGAGGACGATGTTGTAGAATCTCAGCTCCAAGGGCTTGGACTTGTTGGTAAGCTGCAGGAGGGGACATGGACTGGCGAGCAAAGAGATCCGCGTAAAGGGTATAGATGCGAGATGTTTGTCCCCCCTTGGAGTAGAGAGCGGCCAAGTGATTCCAAGCTTGTTTTACCGTCTCATCGTGACGGATTACAGGAAGACATTCATCAGACAAGCTGTTCGCCAGCCAAGTACGAACCAGCGCATCATTCGCATCCCAGTCAGTAAACTGGGCAGAGTCCGCAGGGGGAGGGTCATCGGTAAGATGATGACGCTTGCGCTGAGAGCGGAGAAGAAAAGTGAAGGAGACACTCCAGTCGGGATAATTGGGCCCCAACAGCTTAGAGACGGTGCCAAGATTCCCGGAAGCAGGAGGAGGAGGAGGAGGCGGTGGAACAACGACAGTAGACGAGGTGGAGCCATCAGAATTGGTCATCCTGGAAGAGAGGCCGCGCGGTTAGGAGGAGAGACCGCACGAACAAAAAACAAACCGAGGCGGGCAGAGAGGCCGCCCAAACAAGTCAGAACTCGTGCGAACAGAGAGAAATCGCGCGGATAGGAAGAAAAATATCTGCAGCGGTCACGATGGCAAACACCAGCGGCCAGAGAAGCCACGACCAAGCCGCAGAACCAAACAGAGGGAGAGAAGTCGGGCGGCTAGAAGACAGACCGCGCGAACAGAAGAGGAGGATAGAAGAATCCACTGGAGAAGAGAGCTTGCGCGAGCTGAAAGACAGGCCGCGGAGAGAGGGCAGAGGTCGCACTGACAGAAGAAAACACAATCAGGAGGACTAGATCGGGTCTTCTGATACCATGTAAGAAACGAACTAGAAACAAGCCGGAACGGGTATAACTGAAATTTTATTATCAGAAAAAGGTATCTATTACAAAGGTATGGCCTCCCTTATATAGAATGGAGGAGATGGGAGAGAATACAAATACCCAATGTGGGACTAAAAATACAAAAGACATCATCTACAAAGCTAACCGCCAAACCGCCAAGGAGACCGCCTAACCGTGCGGTTAGTAGGAACTAACCGCCCGGTCACTATCAGAGAACACGCAGCCGACCACCGAGATCCCAGAGATTAGCCGGCAGACCGCCTGGCAACCAAACCGCCAGACCGCCCGGCTACCAAACCGCCAGATTAGCCGGGCTGACCGCCCGGCCACCAGACCGCCAACCTTAGCCGCCTGTCCGCCCAGGTCTATACATCAACAATCATGTTAGAGGTTAAGTTGTTTGACGTGTGGGGTATCACCTTTATGGGCCCGTTTGTGAACTGATGCAGAAATGTCTATATTCTGTTGGCCGTTGACTATGTATCGAAATGGGTAGAAGACGTCGCCACGTCATAGAACGATGCTAAGGTGGTCCTGAACTTCTTGAAGAATTACATATTCAATTGATTTGGAGTGCCGAGAGCAATACTTAGCGATGGAGGTAGCCATTTCTGCAACGCCCAATTTGCTTCACTACTACGAAAATACGGGGTGACTCATAAGGTCGCATTAGCTTTTCACCTCCAAACGAACGGGCTAGCAGAGGTCTCAAATAGAGAAATTAAAAAAATTCTAGAGAAAATGGTGAGTGTTAACCGTAGAGACTGGTCTCAAAAGCTGAATGATGCCCTGTGAGCATATCATACTGCATTTAAAACGCCAATTAGACTAACCCCATATAGGCCCGTATATGGAAAATCTTGTCATTTACCCCTCGAGTTAGAGCACCGCGCCTATTGGGCGATAAAGAAGATCAACTATGATTTCAGAGATGTAGGAAAGAATCGGCTCTTGCAATTGATCGAATTAGAAGAGATTAGGATGCGAGTCTATGACAATTCTAAAATCTATAAAGAGCGTACCAAGAAGTGGCACACCGACGGTTGAAAGAAAAACACTTCGAGCTGAGACAATTAGTCTTGTTGTTCAATTCCCGTTTACGAATATTTCCCGAAAAGTTTAAATCACGTTGGTCGGGACCTTTTTTGGTCAAGGAGGTGCATCCGTATGGCACGGTGACTATCCTAAACGAAAATGATGGAACGAACTTTAAAGTGAATGGCGAAAGACTGAAATTATATCTTAGGGAGGACGACGACCGAGCGATGTCGTGCGTGACGCTCCACTAGATTTATACCGTCCTGCCGGGACGGTAAATTAGGCGCTTGGTGGAAGGCAACCCATCGGTAGTATAGTACTTATATAGCGTATAATATAAATTTCGTAATTCATCAATTTGAAGTTGTTACAAAATGTATCTCGGAGAAAACAACGTGTGGGGAAGAATTACGGAGAGTATGTCTGGATGTTACAACCCAAAATTTGGGGTTACAACCTTATTTCTGCTGCCCGCTTGATTAATGAACAATGTTCGTAGCGCCGGTCCGATTCAATCGAACTGGCATTTTTTTTCTTTCCGGGTTAAAAAACACTAAAGAGTTTGCAACCCAAAATTTGGGGTTGCAACCCCATTTTTTTGCCTCCACCTTCAACATCGGGCTGCTGAATCGCCGCCGCGCCGGTTTAGCTTAACCGGCGCTGTTTTGAGCTGGTTTGGAGATGTTGCAACCCAAAAATTGGGGTTGCAACCCTTTTTTTATGCCTCTGTCTTATGCCTAACTAACCCGGCCCGATTAGAATCCAGGTTCAGCCCTTATTTAAAAACAAAAAAGGGCCAGAGAGCAAGAAAAAGGGGGGGCTAGGTCACGATTTCGGGAAGGGTAAGAATGGACCCCGACGATTGGCGTAGACGGTGGAGCATAGGAGGCCGTCGACTTCATCAGAATCGAAGGCGGCGTCGACCGCTCATTTCTCGGAAAGGAAGCGTGGGGGTGCTTGCAGCATTTGGCCTCGACTTGAGCGGTCTAGCCCGCCAACGATTGGCTTCGATCAGAGTAGGCAAACACACCATAGGCCACGATTTCGGGAAGGAGAAGCTTGGGCTCCGGCGATCCACAGCGACACGAGCGTGCACGACCATCTGCGACCTTGGCAGCGTGATTTCGAGAAGGTATACTTCTAAACCCTAAACCTGAAATCGAAGAACCATTCGATGGCTCCAGTTCTATGCGTTGTTAGTGTTAGTTTCCATTTCCTTGCTTGAATCATTTGCATTAGTTAGGTTTCATTTTTAATTAGATTGAAGATGGCACCAAAGAGAAAGGATAAGGGGAAGGGGGAGGAGGTGAACCATAACAATGAGAAGTTCTTATCTGAGGAAGCGTGGCACCGTTTCGAAGCTCTAAAGTCCGCCCCGCTCATCTATGAGAGGGAATTTATAATGGAGATCAGGGAATGGAGTCGGGCATATGTCGGACACATCAAAGCTCTCCGGTGGGAGATGTTTTGCCATCTTAGAACGGAGGCCATGCTTCCTTAGGTATACGAGTTCTACGCCAACGCTAGGTTCCAGGAAGGAAACACTGTTCCAGTCAGAGGCACACAGGTGGACTTTTCCACAGCCACAATCAACAATCTCTTCGAGTTGGACGACAACACTGAGGGCAGCTTAATGGCACTCCAAGCGACCGTGCCACCATCGGAGATTTCAACTGCCGTGTGTTGTGTACCTCAACCTAAATGGGCACACCGTTCTTTTAAGGCAATTAAGTCTACTAGCCTGTCGAGGGAGGCAAAAGTGTGGCTCCTCTTCATCAACGCAAACATTCTACTGACTCGCCACCTAAACAACATCTCTCTACACCGCCTAACCTTAATCTACAACATTTTGAAGGGTAAACAGATCAACTTGGGCAGGCTCATTGCTGAGCAATTGGCTCTTAGAGTGATGGTGGACAGGGCGCGGCCGCTTTGGTTTCCCACGCTTATTACGGAATTATGTCATTTGGCTGGTGTTGGGAGTGAGATAGGAGATCTTATTACGTAGGTGGGACACCACATCACTGAGACAGTGGTAGAGGTTAACATTAAGGTGGCCGCTGAAACAGGAGAGAATACATCGAAGCTGACTAAGCAGCGGGGTGAGGAACCTGAGACATCTACAAAACCCACGTCGGCTGCCCTTATGAAGTTGGTGATTGGAAGATCTAATTATGAGGGGGAACGTGGCCTAGCAACCGAGAATGCCGAGTATATAAAGGCCTACCTCAGGTGCCAGCATGTGTACTTCGAGTCTAGATTTGAGGAAATCCGTCGGAACCAAGAGAAGTTGATGCATGCGGGCAGGATCCTGGTGGAGGTACCCTTGTACCAGCTTCAGTCACAGTTCGATTCCGAGGGATATTTTCTTCAGAGTGATTGGTTACGAGCTGACCCCGCCAAAATCGTTGCAACTGCATCCGACTTGGATCCAGAGACCGAGCCCGAAGACGAGGTAGACGAAGATAAAGAGGAGTCTGGGGATAGCAAAGGCGACAGGTAGTTCTCTCCATCTTCGATTACTGATTTGACATTTTGATGTTTAGGGTGCTGAAAGATTATTTTTTTTATTTGGTATTGTGATGGATATGCTGTGATGTGTGGGACTGATTTGACATTTTGATGTGTGATATTCTGTGATGACATTCAGGATTGTTAATTCACTTTGGATATTATTCTGTCTGCTTGTAGTACTGCTTCACATTTTGTTTACATCATTTTCCCTATGCGTTGAAAAATATTATCTTGCACAAATATGATAAGCAGGTTGGATGTTAATTACATTACGACTGTTGCATATCGCTTGTCTTGAATTATCACTTGTACTACCTTTAGTGACATGCTCTTTTAATGATGTCCTGAATTTGTTGGTATGACATGGGCTACTTTATATATTAATTCAATGGTTGTCTAGCCTGTGGTTTGAGTGCCCTGTAGGTTGCAATACACGGATAGGATCGATGAACCATCATGTGTCCAAGGAGTCTATGGAACACAAGAATGCAGTTTTGGAACGCTTTTCAGACACCCAGACTTCAGGGGAGCTTTTACATTTCAATATCTCTTGCTTTTATTAGCTTCATTATATTTACCTTTATGCACGTTCTCTAAATAAACAAAAAACACGCTTATCGTTATGAGTAGTGAGGTCGCTTTGCTAGGGACTAACAAAGTGCAAAAGTGTGGAGGTGGGGTTAGTGTAACCCCTACCAATTGGGTGAGGAATGAAAATATAATAATTGTTGATCCTAGCTCTCGAAATAGCTAATGAATAATACAGTCCATGCTGATTTTAATCTAGGAGGATAACCGAACCTAATAGTTCACATTATTTTGATTTAAAGTTAGTAAGATGTGCCAAATTTCTTTTAATATTTCATATTCCCATATTGTCCTTTTAAAAGAGTGATCTTCTTAAAAATAAACCCGTATGAACTTCTAAAAATATTAATGGAGGGTGAGCAAGAACCGAGGCGGTGATATAAACCAAAGCAGTGACCATCATTTGTACCCCCCTCTTGAGTTTGAATTTTGAAATTTTATGCATATTTCCCCTAGGCGCCTATTTGATGATTCTTAGTATTCACTTCAATTATGAGTGTTTGTTGAAATAAAAATGTGTGAGTCGTAGTGATACGTGGCCTAAGTGTGTGTACACCCACTTGGAATGATCCCAACTATGGACTCTATTAAAAAAATTACATATATGAAAATGTGTCATAGTGATATGCGGCCCAGGTACGTGCATTCATGCCTGGAATGATCCCAACTGTGATTATAAAAAGAAAAATAAAGAAAAGAGTCGTAGTGATATGTGGTCCAAGTATGTGTGCACCTACTCAGAATGATCCCAACTACGGACCCAAAAAAAATTGCGGAAGAGAAAATAAACCTCATAGTTCGGAGAGTCGCTAAGAATTTTTCATTTAGGGAGTCACTTTCTACCATCAATACACATTTCTACCATTCCAAAGTCACTCTCACCACTAACCATCATGAAAACTTTCAAACCTAACTTCTAAATCTTGCGGAGGTTAAGTCAAAGAATCGGCTTATTCTCATCCCTTTTTAGACATTAAAGGAAGTTCGACGGGAAAGTTGGAGGGAAGTTAACGATTTTAAAGGATAGCATACAGCACACTAGAAATTTTAATTGAGATTTCTCTTCCATCAAACTAACGAATTCTCAAATGTTTTGAACCTTTAATGATCGGCAATTTCTCAAATGGTTTAATCGGTACTTTGGACTTGTCCTTTTTATGTTATCTTTGAGAGAAAGGATCATGTGAGTCCTTTATTTTATTAACTATCACCTCACCCAATTTAGAGATTAGAATCTTCTTTGCTAGAGACTAGCAAATGTTCAAGTGTGGATGTGTGATAACTTCTCAAAAAGAAGTTATATAACCCAAATTTTGGACCTTTTGCTCATTGATTCAGGAGAAAAACCGTTTAGTTAAAGTCTAAATGTAAATAAATTCACTTTTATTTTATTTATGTCTAAAGTGATCTTTTTCCTAGGTGTTTGTGCAAGAGAAGCCAAAGAGAACGACTTGGAAGAAGGATTTTGTCAAATATGATGTCCTTGAGAAAAGGTTGCAACCTCTGAAAAAAAGTTACAACCTCTGAACGAATTTCAAATTTCAAAATTCAAAAATTGTGCCATTTGTAAAAATAGAAAGAGGCATCCTTTAGGGAAAGGGCTGAACGTTTTTTAGGAGAAATTATTCAGGAGTTATTGATTCATTCATCATCTTGAAGGGAGATGGAGTTCTTCATCTAAGGTTTTCAAAGATCCTCATCCTTCAAGGGAGCGGCTAGAGAAAAAGAGGAGATTTTCCGGGCTGATCGAGGGAGCGACTCCAGCGAAGGAATCCTACGTCGCTTAATTATTAATTTTCAACATGATTTGTAAGATCTCTCCAATCGTTATGTGTGATTTCTCCGCCGTCATGAACTAAACTCTTTTAATCTTGTATTGTGAAAGTACCTTGTCTTTTGTGTTGATGGAATCTTAAACTTCTCTTTGTGAATGTTTGGTGTATGTCTTTATCGAATCTATAATCTTTAGTTTGAAACTTTTGGCCAAGGTTTCGCCGTTTTACTACGCTTCATAATTCGAGAGAGGAGTTCCGTAAGTGTGTTATAGATCCGGTATAGTATTTGAAGGGAGAAAGAGATTTCCCCTTGGTATTAACAACTTCGGTTTTCGATCTTTATGTGGTACTTGTCTCTCCCGAGGGGGAAATCGAGGCTAAGGATTTCCGATACCGAGAGGTACATATATTCTACCTTAAAATCGTTGCAAGCCGTGTCATCACCCACTTTCACAAAGTCATCTTCACAAGATTCGTCACACTAGACTTCGGAAATCATAATACAAGATTATCTCTTCAATAGTCAAGTACTTTCTCTTAGCAAATTGTAGTCTATTTTCATTCGTAGTCTTTGTTATTCATAATCGTAGTATTTAACAAATCATTATTTTGGCTGACTTGTATTTAAAGAAAAAGAATAACGGGTAGTTGCGAGCACTAAATCCACCACCTCTCCATGGAAACGAACTTTACTCATTTTTTATTACTTGATCCGGCACGTGCACTTGCGTGTAATACGTATACCTATTTTGGGCGTATCAATGACGAGCGAGAGCCTTCCCGCCTATTACAGGCGGGAGCGAGAAGACCAAAGGGCGCTGAGTGGGAAGACCTCACTTAACACCAAGGCCTGAGGCGTCGAGAGCGTCGAGTGGAAAGACCTCACTCGATGCCAGCTACGCGGGCTTCCCGCTTCACCAAGTGCGACCCTTTGCGCACACCTCGGGCGAGAACCCCTTCCACCTGTTTTTCTCGTTTGACCCAATTTGCTCAATACTAGCCCAAGGATAGCCCAATCCCGACCCAACGGGCATTTAGGTCCCACCCAACGAATATGAGGTTGTACAGTTGGGTTGGCTCCCCCTTCATGTCTTTAGTCGAAATCTTCCCGCTCTGAAATAAAAAATTTCGGGGGAACCCCATCATTTGTAAGTATCAAATTAGCTAATTAAGATTTTTTTGTTTTGATAGATGAAAATATTTTTTCAAAGAACATAAATCTAAATTAAGCTCAAGAATCTATGTGGAATCTTTGGATTTGAATTAATTAATTGCATGAAGAAAAACTTTATTTCTTTAATTATCCCACTACAAAATAAGAGAAAATAATCATGAATATTATTGTTATTATTAGCTTCATGTTGGGGGTTAGGGGATATATATGATGAATCATTTTCCTCAGGGCCGGGCCTTTGATCGCCACCACCATGCCTGATTGCTACTACTTGGTATTGTGGTAGTGGGAAATAAAGTGTGAGGGGTCCTTCACTTACACACGTGTCTTATAAGGATCGAATTTAGATGACATCATCAGTGATGTCAGGGTGGGATTCAAATATATAAGCTCGCTAGTATGAAGCCACGTGTACTTATTTTTTGCTTGTAGGTTTAATGCTCGTCCTTCGCTCTTTTGTTATCTTTTTTGAGGTCATTTTAGGCTTTATGTGTCATTTGATAAAAAAAGTGGAGACTTTCTTACACTACATTTGTGGCAGCGTTTGAAGCTTTTTGTTTGGGGCAAATGCCGCCGTACAGCGGGTAGTCAAATTGTCAGCGACGACATTTGCACCCGTCATGCCATGAGAAATGATGGAAAATGGAGGGATTTCAACCGCGGCCTTCCCCCTTCGGTTCCAAAAGTTCTCCTTCTCCTCCAGCCGCCTGAGCAAAACGCCAAACCAAACGAAGCCTTAGGAGTTTGTAGACTGTATAGTAGTTAATTTTTAAAATGCTTTGAACATAATTTGATCAAGGAGAGTATGCGATTTTCATCATGTCGGGCGTCGGTGTTCCCTCTCAGACTATGAATGCAATGTGCTATTTGAATATGTGCTTTATCTTACAATTAGTTATTAGAGCAGGTCATGAGTTCAAGATCTGGGGATTGCATTGGTTGCAAAATCGCTTGTTTATCTTGGTCTGTGTTCGTTTCAATTGTCTTGCTTGCAGCTGTATCTAAGAGCCTCTATTGCAAAAAGACTTTGATTAGATCGAAGAGCTTTCTTCGTAAATAAAAAAAAAAATATTTACTGTGGTAAGGTTCTATTAATCTTTAGTGTAAAAGATTCGGTGTGGTTCTAGTTAAGAATCTCCGGGTGTAAGAAATCTCGTCTGATTCTACAAGTCTCTAGCGTAAAAGACTTGGGCCCGGTGAGAGGCATGATCTTGTGAGATGTTGCGGGGGAGGGGGGATTGTTAGGTGCATGTCAACTTCTTCTCTTAGCTCACAAGTGCAAATGTGCAATGTGTCATTTGGTTAAATAAAACAGTCACAAAAGTCTCATAATTAAGCGCAAGCTCATGTGTCAGTTGAGTATGCGCTTGATCCCACACATCTAGCATGACAACAACATCTAAAATATTATGTAAAAGGACTAATGTGCCTCTCTTAAATTGTATAGTAAGGCATCTTTCAAGCTAATTCAACAAAATTTTCACTATGATGAAAAGATCTCTTATAATTTTCTCACCCTCACAATGTTTGTTGAACTCAACAAGTTTATATTACTCATTGGATTATGTATTAGACATGCAATATTAATATGTAATATATAATAGTTATTACATTTTGCACAATGTATATCTAAACATTCAACAATATTTGATACCGCAACACAGATGCTATTAAGATTAGATAATGTTTCGAGTTTTATTTTGTGCGGCTGAGAAGTGTTGAGATAATTTTCTCTTAAGTATGAAAGATGCTAGATATTTATGATCATGCTTTTTAAGCATGTGTTTCAAGACAAATGTAAAAAACAATAGCCGCCATTGACCTTTAAACTGACATGTGTTCTTGAAGAAAGCTTTTAGAAAAGTGGTCAAAGGAAGCTTCATGACATGTGCATTTGACCGAGAGAAACTTCATGGTAGCTTCATCCACATGTCATCTACCACCTCGTCCTCCTCGGTTTTGTCCCTATAAATAAAGATGAAAGAGGAGGGGTAAGACATCAACTTCTCTCCAAACTCAAGTCTTGAAAGATTTCTAGAGAGGCTTTTGTGGTCATCGTCTTAGTTTGAGAGAGCTTTCAGACGGCATTCTACGACGTTGACGAGGAATACTTCGCCTACACGGATTGGATCTGGAGCAGATTTGGGGAAGGATTAAAAGAGGCATCTTGGAGATGATTTGTGTAATCTGTCTCGTCTGTCACTGTCGGTAACTTGTAATTTTCTTTCTACTGTTTATTGTGAAATATTGTGCGGTGTGAAGTTGGTAAAAATCATGTGTGGATCAAGGAGGGAAAGCCATGTAATTGTCTATTGTTTTCATACATTTTTAGTGACGGTTTTTCGGATTGGACTCCGATTGTCCCATGGATTTCACCTTATTGGGTTTCTATGTTAAATCATAGTGTTACTTTTATTATTAATATTTTGTGATGTGTTTTGATTATGTATCGACATACCGCTAAAATGACATGCAGGTATTTGTTCAAACTAATTTACAGGTACTTTGGTCGGGCTTGTGTGCGCTCTAACCCAACAAGAAGCTAGCTCTATGTGTTACGATAACGAATGGCATGCATACTACTAGTTAATAGAACCTACTTTAACATGTAATAGCTTAATGCCAACTTTGAGGAAGATTCTTAGTTATCATTTAGCATCACGGAAACAATCACTATTCCATTATGATCTTATTTTTGGTCTCCGTGATTATAACTTATAACATTCGATAGAGGCAGGTGCACTTTCTCAAGAAAAAATATGCCAAAATCTAAATGAAATTCAATCCAACCTAGCCTAAGGCTCCGTTTGGGGGGACTTATTTTCACAGGTCAAGCGGTTACGACCACATGCGGTCGTAACCGCTTGACTGGTGAAAATAAGCCCCCCCCCCCCCCCCCCCCACCCCAAACGGAGCCTAAGTTACCTCCATAAACAATTTATGAAGACCACTTTCCATAACATTCACCAAGATCCCGTTCGTTTGGAAGGAGTCAGGGTATGAATTAGAGTCATGAAATTGGAATTAATTTTTCAATTCCATGAGAATTACAAATAGGATAAATTTTCTCCCCTCATTTCCAACCTAAAATGCCTGGATTCCTCATTTTCTCCCTCCCACTTTTGTGTGCGCTCTTGCTTGGAAAATTCTAGGTGCTCCGACTTGTCGGTAAATCTCCCTCTCCGACCACTCGTACTTCCTGAAGTAATGAGAGAAACACCTCCCTCCAGCCGCTGATCGACCTCCTCCTTCAGTACTTTCATTGATTTTTTATTTTATTTTTGGTGTTTCACAAAGTTATTTGATGTTTCATGTAAATATTTATAGGTTATATGTATTAATAGATGAAGGAATATATGTTTCATGATTGTTTTAGAATTCTTTTTCAACAATCATGTTGTTAGTGCTATGTTGTGACATGCTATGCTCTATGATTATTAAAGAGAAAATAAGTCAAATTGTTACCTAATTAAAGAAGGCTCGACCCCGCGATCAAAGTAAAAACATTTGCCTCGGTGAGTAGTGTGCCTGCGCGCAATTGCTCGAACCGTGTCGGCAAAAATGCACTCATCAGACTCCACATCTCCAACAGTAGCTGAAAAAAACACCATTAAATGATCAGACCCAATTAGAAAGAGGTATGTTGTAACTTGTAAGCCATATTAATTTGGAGCCAAAGACATCCAGCACTAATGGGGAGCCAGTCATCATATCAAGATATAGTTGAGTGCATGGTGGCAGTTCATTAATGGAGCAAGCATCTTGCGGCTTTCTTGCAGCTACTAAAGCGACCATCCCTTAAAAAGCTAGCAAGGGTACGCGTGCCGGCCTTTTTTGCGGCTAAAGATCAAATTAATTTGTGAGAATCTTTTATATCGGGATATCTGAATATTGTCCCAATAAAATGTTGTGTCCATATATGAATTTGAGAACGCTAAAGTGTTCAAGGAATCACAATATCGTCTAGAACCGATCTCGTAATGCACTTATGAACAAATCACTTCAATTAATGTTTCTCTGAAAAATATAAATGTTGTTGTTGTTCTTTAGTGATTGATTAAATTTTAATTATATTCCAATTAATATTAACAAATAACTCCCACGCGCGGGATTCTAACTCCGGCACACGGGATCGCCAACCACCATGGGGGATCCCGCGTGCCGCCTTCCTCACGGCCGGTCGGCGGCCGCCCGCCCCCTCTCCTCTCTGGCCTCTCACGGTGTGGCCGACCGGGGAGGTGCTGGCCCCAAAGGGGCCGACAGCTCCTTTCCTCCCCGGCCGCCTACGGCGAGGACGACCGGGGAGGCACCGGCCCCAAATTAAAAGGGCCGACCACCCTTCTTCTCTCCGGCTTCCCACAACAAGGCCGGCAGGGAGGCGCCGACCGCCCCTTCTCCCCCCGGCAGCCTATGGCGAGGCCGGCCGGGAACGCGCCGGCCCCAAACGGGCCGGCCGGCCCTTTTCTCTCCGGCCGTCCCTTTTCTATCTAGCAGGCCGGCTGGAGGGCGTCGTCCCCCAAAGGGCCGGCCTCCCCCTTCGGTCGCCCACCGTTTGGACGGCCGAAGGTGCGACCGGCCTCCTACAGCCGGCCGCTCCCTTTGGTCGGCCAGGGACTTTGGTCGACCCCGGAGGGCCCGCCGCCCCTTCTGCCGCCCCTGTAAGGGGCGGCCGCCACCTGTAACCGCCCACAAAGTGGACGGCTGGGGTGGTTATCGCACGTAACCACCCCTATTGCCCGTTGGGTCGTTCCCGAGATCGGGCGGGTCTATTTTGAACCAAAGGGCATGCTCAGTATTTTCCTAAAAATGGTGATCCACGTGCCTTATACGGAGCGATCATATTCGTCTGGTTGGTAGTTACGTGGGGGAATTACCGGGTCGCCTCTCTACAAGCCTATAAGTAGACCCCTAATCCTTCTCATTTGGCCAACTTCGGAGCTTGGATTTCTACAAAAATTCCTCTCTCTCTAGTTTTTTTCTCTCTCTTGTTCTCTTCCCCTTTCACAGGTCCACCGTCATCGTCCACGCCGCCAAGGCTAAGTCCGTTCCCAACAAACTCGCCTCCAAGTCAAAGACCGTTCGCAATCTCTTCATCGCAGTTCAGTGTTCGTAGGAGGACGATCGCTCTTCGTCCGCAACTACCAGCATCCAGAGGGCACCGTCTGCAGGATTTCCATTGTGCCAGCTTCGTCGCTCGGCGCCAATCGTCCAGAAGCGTGTGAGCATTCTCCCACGCGCCGAACACTGTATCTCTCTCCTCCCTCAAGTTCCAACGAGTCGCAGCCTATCGCCCTTGATTCTACAAGAGAAGTTTTGTAATCTTGACCGATCTAGTGGAGTTCCTGTCAGCACAGCCCCGCCCGTGGTTTTTCACCCTATTCAGAGGGTTTTCTACGTAAAAAGACTCATCTCGTCTGTGATCTATTTATGTGACTGTTTGTGAAACCGACCGTTCTGAAGGCTAAGACGGTGTGATTAGTCCGGTCCATCGGGAGCACTGTCACGGACCGCAACAGGCATTAAATTAAATTAAATAGTTCTAATTCTCTGTGATATCAACTATTATTAGAATTTAATTAAAGATACATGCATTATTTGTGAATAAAAAATATAATGAAGTTTTGATGCGTTCCCCATAAAAATTCCAGAGACAAATCGGAAGAATTTCAACCAAAACACGCAAGCAAGCCAACCTGATCGAGCGAGCTACGTGCACGGACCACGCTCGCTCGAAGGAACCCAAAATCATCCCAAAGACACCAGCATGCACCAAGGTGTGCGCCCTCATAGCCCAGGAGCGCACGATCATAGCCTAGGCGCGCACGCTCACAACCTTGGCACGCGCGCTCACAGCCATGGCACGCACGCTCACAGCCCAGGCGCGCGGGGAGTGTGCACTCTTTGCGCTTGCGCGCAACACACGCGCACACTGGTGGCCGCCACTGCCTCCGGTCACCACCCCCACCGGGCAACCTACCCGAGCCGCCCGGACCGCCAGGGGGGCATGCTCTTTATTTTGTGAAAATTGGTGATCAAGGTGACTAAAATAGAGCGACGTCATTCGCCAGCTCAAGATTCAACCATGCGTGATTACCAACACGTCCCACTAGATATAAAGAGGTCTTCATGCTTTCATTTGAAGACAAGCAACTCCAGAGACTAAAAAGAGCTCTTAGGTTTTCCAGTGATATCGTTGGACTCATATCGTTCCTTCGCTTGGAAATCGCTCCGCACCCTCTCTAATCCACTCAACGCACAACGCTCACGTGGACGCTTTAGTGAGCCCGAGAGAAGACACAAGAGAAAGCTCTCGCGGACGCTCTCATGGACGCATTGTGGAAGCTCTGTGGACTTATCTTTTTTCATTTCTCATGTACTCAAAGTATGTAACAGAGACGTGAATTGTCTACCCTCCGAGAAACTCCAAATACTACTTAAGCGAAATAGTGGATTTTGGCCCAACACAGATTCGACCAAGTGATTTTTCACTATTTTTGCATTTTCCACGTTAAAAATGCCTCTTGTCATTGCTACTTGGTTTTCACTTGATCGTTTGTTCACCAAGTGGTCGTTTATCCCTGCCCTAGATGGGCGGCAATTTTGGCCGCCCGTCTCGCGGACGCTCTCCCTACCGGGACGGGCAACAGTGCAGCTGCCCGTACGATCGTCGCCCTCTTAAGGGGTGGCTTTTCTGCCGCTCATGTTGCTTCCCCTCGCTTGGGTGGAAGGTTGCACAGGTCACGCGGCCATTTGGCCTCCTGATCTGGGCAGATATTCTGCCACATGGGTCGGGAAGCCCACTGGCTTCCCGCCCCATGGTGTTGCCCTGACTGGGGTAAGGCCGCCCCAAATCGAGCGACCCTATGGATGCCTGGATGGGGCGACTGGCTCGCCACTCTCGGACAGCGACATCCTCGTCGTTCAACCCCGGCGAGGTTGACCTTTCCCGCCGGCCGCCGCCCTCGTCGAGTCGCCCCTCCTCGTGCGGGAGGGGCGGTTATTTTTTGTCGGGGGGTGGTTTCGTCATTTGCAAAAATATGGCGATCTGTGTGCCCCATTTCAGACGATTTTTTTGATTTGGTCAGTGGTTTTGGGGAGAAATTACCGGATCGCCCATCCTAAAATCTATAAATAGACCCCTCCCTCTCATTTTCGTCTTCTTCTCGAACGGAAAATCCTCCTACATATTTTCTCTCTCCACTCCACCTCCTATGATTTTCTCTCTCTACAGCTTCCCTTATTTGTGTGCTTTCGTGCGCGCCCTTCCTTGTGCGCTCCCGCGCACTCCCCTTCCTTGCACGCTCCTTCCATGTGCGCTACCGCGTGCGCTTCTTCTGTGCGCGCTCTCGCGCTCGCCTCTTCCATGTGCACGTACTCGCACGCGAACTTCTTCCTCGCGCCTTCCCTCGCGCGCTCTCCTCCAACAAGCGCCCCGCACACGCTCTTTCCAGCAAGGGCCCAACGCGCACTCTCCTACAGCAAGCGCCCCACGTGGGCTCTCCTCCAGCAAGTGCCCCGTGCGCGCTCTCCTCTGGAAGCGCCACATGCGATCTCCACCAGCAAGTGCCGCACGCTCTTGCCTCCAGCAAGCGCCCCGCGTGCTCTCCTTCAGCAAGCGCCTTGCGCACTCACCTCCAGCAAGCACCCCGCGCACTCTCCTCCAGCAAGCGCTCTGAGCGCTCTCCTCCAGCAAGCGCCCCGCGCGCTCTCCTCTAGAAAGCTCCTCGTGTGTTCTCCTCTAGCAAGTGCCCTGCGCGCTCTCCTCCAGCAAGCGGTCTGCCGTCAAGACCATCCAAGCGCTCCTCCGCGTACTCCGCCGTCAAGATCATCAAGGCGCGCCTCCATGCGCTCCGCCATCAAAACCGTCCAAGCCCGCCTCCACGCACTCTACCATCAAGACCGATCAAGCACGCCTCCGCACGCTCCTCTGGGACCACTAAGTCTCCTCAGTGTCAACAGACCAAGCCCTCCAGAGCACCCAAAGTTCGTGTCCCCCGCACTGCTAGCAGTTTACAAGAGCAACTTTAGAGCCCAAAGACTGCTCAACTGCAGCCCGACACGCAGACCGCTCTGCATTCTCAGCGCCCTCGACTCAGCAGCAAGCTCGTCGGACAGCGACAAGTCTGTCACTCCAGACTCCTCTAAGCACAACAAAAGACAAACCACAGAGGACTAGGCACATGAAACGCGCCACCTGATCTTTCAAGCCCCAGACGTATAAACGCAACAAGCTGCTCCCACCTTCAAGATAACGTCAAAGCCTCCACAGCGTAAAGCTCCCAATTGTAGCGTAAGCAGAAATAACTCAGTGAGCGGTGACCTGTCACCCTCCGAGTCCTTCCCATTCTATCTCCATAATTGTAACGGGAGGCGGTCTGTCGTGCTCAAGTTCTTCAAGAAAGCTTTGTACATCAATAAACAAATAAGAGAAGTTTGGCAGGCACAGACCCAACCACGTGATTTTTCACCCAGTTGACGAATTTTTCACGTTAAAAATTCCTTTTCCAACTTTTTACTTACTGTGACTGTTGGCGTGCTCGGCCGCTCCAGGGTTAAGACGGTCCAATTTAGTCCGATGTACCGGAGCCTTGAGTGATCCCTAACAGATCTAAAAAAATATTCTTTTCGAAATTAGAACTGTTAGGGAGGCTTCCTTGAGAATGTTAGGCGGCTACGCTCGAGGTCTTTTACAATACACAATTATAGTATGTGTTGCGGACTAACTCGATGCTCCGGTCGGACCGGATATTCTTGGACCGCCTTAGCTCGCGGAGCGGTCGAGCGCGCACACAGTCAATTGAAAAATGGGGGACGGACACAGGAGGTTTTAACGTGGAAAACCCTTCAACCGGGTGAAAAACCACGTGACCGGGTCGGTGCCGATCAAAATCCACTAGATTGCTGGAGGTTACAATTTGACGGGGGAAATCGGGGCGACAGGCCGCTCCCGTTACAACCTTGAGGAGAGAGAGAGTATATGCGCTCGTCGGTGGGCAACAGACTGCCTCGCCAACGGGACTTGGATGGTGGAATACGCGGGATGCTTCAGCTGCGTGCGCTCAGAGGCGACGCGTGTCCAGAGGTTGTCGCTGCTTCCTTTGTGCGTCTTTCTCGGTCCTTGGAGTGTTTCCTTGGTAGCTGAGCTCTGGTGGGGTGCCAATAGCCGATGATAGGTTCTGGTAGCTGTTGGCGGGTGCTGATAGCCACTGGGGGCCGCTGGAGGCCTCGAGCGGTGGCCGGTGGTTGGCGGCGAGAGGCGGCCGCTGGTTGTTGGCGACGAGGGGTGGCCGCCGGCGGAGAAGAACGGGAAAGCTCCCACCTGAGGAAGAAGAAGAAGAAGAAGCGTAGGAGGAGAAAAGTTAGGAAATGAGGAGCCCCTGGGGTCCTTTTATAGGCTCCAGGGGGAAGTTACGACGGGCCCCACCACTAACATAGTGGGTTAATGGGTGGTTTTGTCCCGATCGGACGGCCGGTGGGGCCTCTCCCTTGATCGGACGGCGGGGAGGGCTTCCCATTATGGCGGGCCGTCATGACGGCGGCGGCAGCCGGGCGGCCGGCGAGGGAGGCCGGTGGCGGCCAAGGTCACGGCCGGCCATGGCCACGGCCGTCCATGGCCGGGGCGGCCATGGCCACGGCCGGTCATGGCCGGGGCGGCCATGGCCGGGGCGGCCATGGCCACGGCCGGTCATGGCCGGGCCGGCCATGGCCGGGGCGGCCATGGCCGGGGCGGCCATGGCCGGGGCGGCCATGGCCACGGCTGGCCATGGCCGGGGCGGCCATGGCCGGGGCGGCCATGGCCGGGGCGGCCATGGCCGGGGCGGCCATGGCCGGGGCGGCCATGGCCGGGGCGGCCATGGCCGGGGCGGCCATGGCCGGGGCGGCCATGGCCGGGGCGGCCATGGCCGGGGCGGCCATGGCCGGGGCAGCCATGGCCGGGGCGGCCATGGCCGCCCCGGCCATGGCCGGCCGTGGCCATGGCCGCCCCGGCCATGGCCGGCCGTGGCCATGGCCGCCCCGGCCATGGCCGCCCCGGCCATGGCCGCCCCGGCCATGGCCGCCCCGGCCATGGCCGCCCCGGCCATGGCCGCCCCGGCCATGGCCGCCCCGGCCATGGCCAGCCCGGCCATGGCCGGCCGTGGCCATGGCCGGGGCGGCGGCCGGCCATGGTCGGGGCCATGGCCGGGGCCGGCCATGGCCGCGGCCGGCCATGGCCGCGGCCGGCCATGGCCGCGGCCGGCCATGGCCGCGGCCGGCCATGGCCGCGGACGGCCATGGCCGCGGCCGGCCATGGCCGCGGCCGGCCATGGCCGCGGCCGGCCATGGCCGCGGCCGGCCATGGCCGCGGCCGGCCATGGCCGCGGCCGGCCATGGCCGAGGCCGGTCATGGCCGCGGCCGGCCATGCCCGCGGCCGGCCATGGCCGTGGCCGGCCATGATCGTGGCCGGCCGGCCATGGCCGGAGGGGAACCGCCGGGGGCGGTTCCTTCCCCTAATGGTGGGGAGAGAGGGGGCCCACTCCCATGATCTCCATGAGAGATCATGGGGGTTAGTGGGGCCCGCCCATGATCTCCATTCATGGGGATCATGGGGGTCTCCTTTTTCTTATAAATTAAGGTGGAGCCCATCAATTGCCCCCCAAATCTCTTTCAGTTGGGAGGGAAGCGAGCACGAGGAGAGATTTTTAACTCTGGTTGCGGTGGTGATTGCCGGCGTGGAATCCGGGATGGCGGCGATGGTGAGCGGCTCCAAGGTATGTTGGTTCGTGTTAGTTTGGAAAGCGGACGCCAGACGGGCTCGCGCGGGGGCCGGCAAGGCGTAGGAGTTGGTGGTGTGCCTCCGTTGCGGGAGAGGGACCGAGCGCGCAGGCCGCGCGGGCGCAGGTCGCGCGCGCGCCGGCCGTGTGCGTGCAGGCTGCGCGCGCAGGCCGCGCGCGCGGGCCTTGCGCGCTGGTCTTGCGCGCAGGCCGCGCGCGCGTTGGCCCCGCGCGCGCAGGCCTTGCGCGCTGGTCTTGCGCGCAGGCCGCGGCGTTGGCCCCGCGCGCGCAGGCCGCGCGCGTGCAGGCTGCGCGCGCGCAGGCCGCGTGCGTGCGCGCAGGCGGACCTTGTGCGCAGGCCGCGCGCGCGCGGGCCTTGCGCGCAGGCCGCGTGTGCGTAGGCCGCGCGCAGGCTGTGCGCGCACACAGTCAATTGAAGGCCTAACTCGATGCTCCGGCCAACGCGCCAAACTGTTGCGGACTAACTCGATGCTCCGGTCGGACCGGATATTCTTGGACCGCCTTAGCTCGCGGAGCGGTCGAGCGCGCACACAGTCAATTGAAAAATGGGGGACGGACACAGGAGGTTTTAACGTGGAAAACCCTTCAACCGGGTGAAAAACCACGTGACCGGGTCGGTGCCGATCAAAATCCACTAGATTGCTGGAGGTTACAATTTGACGGGGGAAATCGGGGCGACAGGCCGCTCCCGTTACAACCTTGAGGAGAGAGAGAGTATATGCGCTCGTCGGTGGGCAACAGACTGCCTCGCCAACGGGACTTGGATGGTGGAATACGCGGGATGCTTCAGCTGCGTGCGCTCAGAGGTGACGCGTGTCCAGAGGTTGTCGCTGCTTCCTTTGTGCGTCTTTCTCGGTCCTTGGAGTGTTTCCTTGGACGTGGAGAAAGCCGTGGTGGAGAGGACTGCCCAGATGTTGAAACATGCGAGGGAGGAAATATCTGGCTTGGAGACTCAATTGCATGCGGCGCGAGATGAGGTTGCAGGCCTTGAGACCCAGCTTTGTGCGACGAGGGCGCAGGTAGAGACGTTATCTTCGGATGACCGTACATCAGAATTGAAGGCCGCAGGCCTCGCGGAGTACCTGGAGTCCTTGGACTATATGCGGGATCGTAGCCTGATCGCGGAGGAGGTTCGTGATGACATTTGGTCCAAGGAAGTAGAGCCTCAGATGGATGACATGCGCCAGTTAGCGCTTTGTCGTGGTGTTTCGAAGGCCTTTCGCTTCATAGGGAAACATCTTGGGTGTGATACTTCCAGTTTCGGCTTTGCGGACGTCTCAGATGATGAGCGTTTTAGCTCAGATGCTGATGATGAGTAGCTGTAGTGTTTATCTGCTTTTGTCTGCCTCTTTGTTTATTTGTAGTCATTTGTTTCTATCATAGCTTTTGAGATTGTCGCTGTTAGAGCTCCTATTCGTTGTTTGTTATGATAGCCTTACTTGTATGTCGTTGTCCTGCGTTTTGCATAGATGTATTTTGCCACGAGATGGTTGTTTGTGGGAGTTGATCTTTGTCATGGTGTATTTGTATTTTGACGTGAGATAGTGTGTGGGCCTGGCTCGCGTCCTAGTTTGTATGTGGGCTTCTTTGTGAGGGGGTCAAGTCCCCACGGTGTTGCGTGAGACAGGCCCACGGCTTTTCGCGCGAGACAGGCTCGTGGCTTCTTCGTGAGGGGGGCAGGCCCCCACGGTGTTGCGTGGGACAGGCCCACGGCTTTTCGCGCGAGACAGGCTCGCGGCTCCTTCGTGAGGGGGGCAGGCCCCCAGGGTGTCGCGTGGGACAGGCCCACGGCTTTTCGCGCGAGACAGGCTCGCGACTTCTTCGTGAGGGGGGCAGGCCCCCACGGTGTCGCGTGGGACAGGCCCACGGCTTTTCGTGCGAGACAGGCTTGTGGCTTCTTCATGAGGGGGGCAGGCCCCCACGGTGTCGCGTGGGACAGGCCCATGGCTTTTCGCGCGAGACAGGCTCGCGGCTTCTTCGTGAGGGGGGCAGGCCCCCACGGTGTCGCGTGGGACAGGCCCACGGCTTTTCGCGCGAGACAGGCTCGCGGCTTCTTCGTGAGGGGGCAGGCCCCCACGGTGTCGCGTGGGACAGGCCCACGGCTTTTCGCACGAGACAGGCTCGCGGCTTCTTCGTGAGGGGGGCAGGCCCCCACGGTGTCGCGTGGGACAGGCCCACGGCTTTTCGCGCGAGACAGGCTCGTGGCTTCTTCGTGAGGGGGGCAGGCCCCCACGGTGTTGCGTGGGACAGGCCCACGGCTTTTCGCGCGAGACAGGCTCGCGGCTTCTTCGTGAGGGGGGCAGGCCCCCACGGTGTCGCGTGGGGCAGGTCCACGGCTTTTGAATTTCGTTAGAACATACAGTGTTTTGCAGAAAATAAAAGGTAATTCTTTGAATAATAAGCGTGATTCAAAGTATTTGCATGAGATCAGGTTTGTGACTTATATAGGTCACCTAGTTTCGAGTTGAAAATGACGGCATAAAAGAGTCGTAATGTGTCACTGGTAAAAGCGGCGTAGATTTTGTGCGTTCCAGGTGCGTGGGAGAATCTTTCCTTCGGCATTTCGTAGCTTGTATGTGCCTGGCTTCACCATAGCGGTGACAACGAATGGTCCTTCCCATGTTGGAGATAGCTTGTCGCCTTGTGTTCCCTTCCCGGCAGCTTCCAAGGTGCGAAGGACTAGGTCTCCGATGTTGATTGAGCGGGCTTTTACCCGGCGGTTGTAGTAGCGGGCTGTGCGTTGTTGGTAGGCGGCGGCGCGAAGAGCGGCTTCTTCTCGTACTTCGAAGATCAGGTCAAGGTTGTCTCGGAGCGCCTCGTTGTTTATCTGAGGATCGAAGTCGGATGTCCGAGGACTAGGGACGCCAATGTCGACGGGTATAATAGCCTCCGTTCCATAACAGAGATTATAAGGAGTTTCTCCGGTAGGCGTTCTTTCTGTGGTGCGATATGCCCATAGCACATTAGGAAGAGCGTCCACCCATTGCCCCCCAGCATCTTCTAGTCGTGTTTTTAGTCCCTTTATGATAGTACGGTTGGTTACTTCAATTTGCCCATTGGATTGGGGATGTGATACTGCTGTGTGTCGCAATGCTATCTTTAAGTCTTCACATAACTTGGTGAAGGATTTTCCAGTGAATTGAGTGTCGTTGTCTGTGATAATGATTGCCGGTATGCCGAAGCGACATACGATGTTCTTCCAGACGAACTGTTTGGCGTTCTCTTCGGTTATCTTGGCCAGTGGTTCTGCTTCGATCCACTTGGTAAAATAATCGATTGCCATAATGATGAATTTCCTTTGTCCGGAAGCTAATGGCAAAGGTCCAAGGAGGTCTATCCCCCATTGTGCGAACGGTCAGGCTCCTTGTATCGACGTGAGGGCTACCGGGGGCTGCCGGGGAATGTTGGCGTGTACTTGACGGCTCTTGCACTTCTGAACGAATTCTGTCGCTTCCTTCTTCATGGTTGGCCAGTAAAATCCTTGCCGTAGGATTTTCCTGGCCAGGGCTTTTCCCCCGAGATGTTCGCCGCATACTCCTTGGTGAACTTCGCGGAGCGTGTACTCGGCATCTTCTCCTGATAGGCACTTCAGGTAGGGTCCTGCAAAGGACCGTTTGTATAGCTCCCCGTCTATCAGAGTGAACGCTGCCGCTCTCATTCTCAGGCGACGAGCCTCCTTTTGATCTTCCGGTGACAGTTGGCCCTTCAGATGGGCGATTAGCGGGGCTGTCCATGATTCCTCTGCTTTATTGACTTCTGCTACTTCCCACGGGCCGTGAATACTGGGGAAGACTATTTCTTCAACTTGGCGCCTTCTTGTTTGGTATTGCGTTGAAGAAGTGGCCAGCTTTGACAGGGCATCTGCCTTGTTATTTTGTTCTCGAGGGATATGTATAATTTGGATTTGTGGGATTTGGATGAGAAGGGACTTGACGAGTTTCAGGTATTGGGATAGCTGTTCATTCTTGGCTTCAAATTCTCCTTCTACCTGCGAGACAACAAGTTGTGAGTCAGAGTAAATGATCAGCTGCTTGACCTGGCAGCTGATGGCGAGCCTGAGTCCCGCGATGAGGGCTTCGTATTCTGCTGCATTGTTTGTGGCAGGGAATTTTAGTCGGAGTCCATATTCTAGAGTAACGAGTTCTGGATTAATGAGGAGCAGGCCTGCCCCAGCACCTTCAGCCCCTGAGGCCCCGTCTACGTATAACGTCCATGTTCGTCCGGCTTCCGTGGGTGCAAATTCTGTTTCCGTCGGTAGAGTGTTCTCTACAATGAAGTCGGCCAAAACCTGAGACTTGATGACGGGGCGCGGGAGGAAGTGGATATCGAACTCACTCAATTCGACAGCCCACTTAACCAATCGACCGAATGCTTCGGGTTTTTGAAGAATGGCCCGGAGTGGTAGCTCGGTTAGGACCTTAATAGTGTGTGCCTGGAAGTAGGGACGGAGTTTTCTTGCGGAAAAGACAAGTGCTAAGGCTGTTTTATCTGCAGCTGGGTAGCGGGTTTCAGTATCAGAAAGGATTTTGCTCAGGTAGTAGATGGGGCGTTGAATTCCCCCTTCGTCTTTTACTAGGACTGAACTTAGGGCTGCTGGTGTGATGGCAAGATATAAAAAGAGAATTTCTCCGGGAGCTGGCTTGGATAGAAGTGGAGGAGAGGCCAGGTACTGCTTTAGGGATTCAAAGGCTGATTGACACTCATCGGTCCATTGAAACCCTGAGCTTCGTGCTCCTCGGAGAATTTTGAAGAAAGGGAGGTACTTGTCCCCTGATCGAGCTAGGAATCGGGATAGCGTTGTGATTCTTCCGTTCAGCCGTTGTACATCTTTAAGCGACTTGGGTGGAGACATTTCTTCGAGAGCCTTAATTTTCTCAGGGTTAGCCTCTATTCCTCGCTGGGTAACCATAAACCCCAAAAATTTTCCGGAAGTGACACCGAAGGCGCACTTGCTTGGGTTGAGCTTCATTCCATATTGTCTGAGGATCCTGAAACATTTTTCTAGGTCTTCTAAATGGTCTTTTCGGCGAATGCTCTTAACCAGCATATCGTCTACATATACTTCCATGGATCTGCCGATGAGTTGTTTAAAGATCTTGTTCATGAGCCGCTGGTAGGTGGCTCCTGCATTTTTAAGTCCGAATGGCATTACCTTGTAGCAATAAATTCCTTTGTCGGTACGGAAAGCCGTGTGCTCCTCGTCGGTCGGATCCATTCGAATCTGGTTGTATCCAGAGTAGGCGTCCATGAAGCTAAGCAGTTGATGACCAGCGGTTGAGTCAACTAGTTGATCGATCCTGGGAAGTGGAAAGCTGTCCTTAGGGCAAGCCTGGTTGAGATTTGTATAATCCACGCACATTCTCCACTTTCCTGAGGATTTCTTTACTAGGACAACGTTAGCTACCCAAGCAGGGTAGCCAACTTCTCGAATGAATTGCGCGCGCAGGAGTTTTACAACCTCTTCTTCTATTGCTTGGAGCCTCTCAGGGGCGAAATTCCTCTTCTTTTGAATGGCGGGCTTACATGCAGGGTTGATGTTGAGGGAGTGGCGGATGACCTGAGGGTCGATCCCAGGCATATCTTCTGGGGACCATGCAAAGATATCCTTATTCTTGCGGAGGTAGGCTGCTAATTCTTCCCTCTCGTGCTCCTGTAAGAGGGATCCAAGCTGGACGGTGCGATCCGGCTTTGTCGAAGAGAGGGGGACTTCAATTAGACCTTCGGAGGGTGCCCCCCGCTGCAGAACTGCTTCATCTCTGAGGTCGAAGTCATCGATGTTTAGCGTGGTAGGCTCGGTGGGCTGTGCTTGCTTGGAATAACAACTCCGTGCGGCTTCCTGGTTTCCGCGTACTACTCCAATTCCTCCAGGAGTAGGGAACTTCATTTCTAGATGGGGGATAGATGGGATGGCCTTGAAGGTAGTCTGAACTGGCCTTCCGAATATAGCGTTGTATGCTGAGTTTGAATCTACAACCACGAATTGAGCTTCATGCGTAATTTGTCTTGGGAATTCTCCCAACGTGACTGGTAGAGTGACTGTTCCGATGACTTGGACCTGATGGTTGTCGAAACCATATATTGGTCCTGCGGCTGGAGTTAGCTGCTGCCGAGATATATTCATACTCTGCAGAGTGGTGGAAAAAAGGACGTCGACTGAACTGCCATTATCGACGAGGATTCGCTTAACGTTATAGCAGGGATTTCCGATTCCGGCGCTAATTACGAGCGGGTCTTGATGCGGGATTCGGACGTTGATAAGGTCTTCATCCCCAAATGATATGGTGGTGTCCTGCTTTCTTCTTTTATCTTCATGGGCTTCCTTTGCAGAGTGGACTGACAGTATCTGTGAGGTTAGAATAGGTGACCCGGCAATAGTCTCAATGTTTCCTACTGCTTGCCTTCCTCCTTCGGGCGCTGGCGGGGCATTCTGATGGTCCCTGGGTCGCCTAGGCGGGTCTTGCTGCTCTTGGACTCTTCCTTGTAGAAATCTACCGAGCAGTCCTAAACGGACTAAACGCTCGATTTCCTCCTTTAGGCGAGCACATTCTTCAGTGGTATGCCCGGTTGTCCGATGATATTCACAATACTTTGATTGATCGTTCTTAGGATTAGGAGGTGGTTGCCTTGGTCGTTGTAATGCTGGTTCATTCTGAATGGCATACAAAACGTTGGTGCGAGAAGTGTTGAGAGGGGTATAGTCCCTAGGGGGATCTCTCTGTGAGTCACGCCTGCGTTGTCCGGCTCGACGTTCCTCATGGAATCTTCCTTCCTGCCGTTGAGGAACCGGCTCTTTATCTCTTTGCCTTTTTTGTACCCCATCGAACTGTCGCCTATGAGCTTCAATAGCTTCGTCTGCGGCTATCTATGCCTCAATTCTGTGCACCAGATCCGGGTAGTTGGGTACGGTCTCTCTCATGAGTGCCGAATAAAAGCCGCTGGGGCGAAGACCCCCCAGGAATACTCCACGTAGGAGTTCGGGGTCGACGCCCGGGATCTGGCGAGCTTCTGCAGTGAAATGTCGAAAGAATTCTTTGAGGGTTTCCCCTTCGTTCTGGCGGATTCCAGAGAGATGAGATGGATCACGGACAATCTTTCGATTAGCGATGAATTGGTCGGAGAATTGTCTGGTTAGCTCGGCAAAACTAGCAATGGTACCGGGCCTTAAAGAGTGGAACCATGTTCGAGCTTGCCCTTTGAGAGTAGTTGGGAATACTTGACATAACAATTGATCGGTGGCATGGAAGATCCTCATGATGGTGGTGAAATGATTGACATGTTCGAGTGGATCATCAGTTCCGTCGAATGTTTCGATGCTTGGGAGTTTGAACCCGGGTGGAATTGGATGATCGAGTATCTGCTGGGTCAAGGGGGAGCCTTGATAAAGCGTTCGCTGAGGGTGGAAATCTCTTCTTGCGGCTTGGCGGCATTCTTCAGCCACGGCCTCCCTGATCTCTTGACGAGTTAGTAGAGGGTGGATGGGAGCATCGTTAACTGGATTGTGGGGGCGATCTGCCCTTGCTCTTCCTAGATGGGGATGAGCCGAACTGGCGGCATCTGAATGATCTTCGGGTCCTTCCTGCTCTACAGGGTCTTCCTGGTTCCTTGGTGGATTAAATAGTGGAGGATGGTTAGCTGACGGAGGTGACCTGGGCGGAGCTGGAGGCGCTCCCAAGTTCCGAAGCAGTGTGAGCATTTCTGTCTGCTGCTCCTCCATTTGGCGGACACGCCCCTCCAGAGCGGCGACAGGGGCGAGCGCTGCTTCAGCGGTCAGTGGTACGTGTAACACCCTAAAAAGGCCCAAAAGACTCAACTTGGAGTTTGAGTAGCAGGTCAGGTTACACGGCCTGGGACACGGGCGTGTCCCAGGGCGTGTCGGGTGTACACGGCCTGGGACACGGGCGTGTCCCAGGGCGTGTTCTATTTATTTTGCAAAATTGGCCTATTCCGGTCAGAGCCGGACACGGCCTTGAACACGGCCGGGAACACGGGCGTGTCAGGCTGGACACGGGCGTGTCAGCTGCCGTGTTCCGACCCGTGTTCTGGTTGCAGCTCGATGGAGCAGGAGACACGGGCGTGTCTCAGGTTTGACACGGGCGTGTCAGGTCCGACACGGGCGTGTCGATGACCCGTGTTGTTCAGTCGGTTCAAGCTGTGTGCACCGCTTAAGGGGTACACGGCCTGTGACACGGGCGTGTCACAGGCCGTGTCGGCCAAAAAGTGAAATTTTGGGACAATCTTGGCCGTTCAGTTTCCTCTCTTTTGATCCAAAGGCTCAGGTGGTTTCTTGGGCTGGATAAGTCGTGAGAGAAGGAGATTCATTCTTCTTTTATCCTTAAGGAAGAGAGAAAGAGAGAAAGAGAGAGGAAGAAGGAGGAGGAGACCAAGCCACCGGCGGAGCTCCCGTGGTTCGATTCGTGATCCGAAGCCGGCGTTGTGACGGCAAGGCTGCTGCGGTTCTTTCTCACCGGCTAGTTTTCGATGGCACCGAAGAGATCGACAAGGGTAACGATCTCCCTCCTTGGACATGTGAAGTCCTTCTTTTCTGCATTGCATAGGGAAAGCCCTTCCCCGCGAGTGTGCGGTGGGTTGTGGTGTCCCTGGGGTAGATATGTGAAGTCCCCCTTGTTAGAGGCCGGAATTGGAGTACGGCTCTAGGCATGCTGTGTGAAACCCATCTGGATGTAATCTGGATTGGTGATGCTTGTTTGCATATCGGAGAAGGCTCCGTGATAATGGCTTGTGATGCCTATGGCTTGTGATGCCTTGTTCCTACCTGTTGCTTGGTGCGGCAGGAAGTACTGGACGATGTCCAGGAAATGAAGAGGGTTGGCGGCAACTCTTGTGGCCGTGCGTTGCCACTTTGTGAGTAGTTGAGCCGTTGGGCTGCAACTCGTTGAAAAGGCAGATTGCCGAACAGGAAAGGTGAAACCGACCCGCGCCTATAAAATGCCATGGATACTTCCGTATTCGAGGTGGCTCGGCGACTTGAGCAACGGGGGGTGGCTGATCCGTACCTGCGTTAGGTCCGTCCGACTTGGAAGCCTGGTATAGGTTTTGTTGGAGCGCCTAATGAGAGTCTTAGGCCCGCGCGCCGGAAAGACTAGAAATGCTCAAATACCGTGTAGACGGTGGTGTTGACCCTGGTATTCCGGTACACCGAAAATGTGCCCTGAGTGCACGGACTGTCGGGCCGGGTGGCCGATGGTTGTGATGGCTTGAATGTGCCTGCGCGCACATAGTTGCTATTGATGATGCCATGCTTGCAGGGAAAGAATGCTCATGCCCCGAGAAAGGGGTAGGATTGTTATAATTGGGTCAGCTGAATGCTGACCGTTGCATTGTTTGCCACCGGTTGGGTGGATTGTTCCCGTGCAGGTGCTGGAGAGCCAAGTGGTAAGTGATGGGCGGGAGAGCCCTACTGCTGTTGCTGCTGCTGCTGCGGCTAGCCTGGAAGGCTAAGCCATTGTTTTGTTTTCTCTTTTTACTCATGTATGGCCGGCCTGCGCGCCGAGGTTTGTAAAACATGATGTATGTTCAGAGGAACTGTAAGGCCTTAAGGCCAAACTCTTGTGGTTGTGTACATTCCGTGGTATTTATATATAAAGGTGGTTTTATATATATTGGACATTCCGGTTAAGAGTTCAAAGTTGTAACTTAAAGCTTCCGCTAGAATGCTCTGAGTTAGGATTCGTATTTGGTTTGGTATTATCCTGTGACCTCACCGTCTGTTTGTGGCATATAGTGTGGGGCCCCGGCCGGACCTTCTACTATACGTCATTTAACGGATGGGGTCGTTACATTTTGGTATCAGCTTTACGTCGGTCTTCCTCTTTCGAATTCGTGGTCGAATTCTTTTGTGGGGTGGCAAGCACGTGTTTGTGCGACCTGCTGTAACGCTAATGAACTCTGGAATGTCCATTAAGGACTGTACAAAATCTTGTTTGAGGAATCTGCGCGTTCCTTTTTGTGTTGTTTTGCTTGCATACGTTCGCTAATGTGTGTCTTGTCCACCTATAGGTGACACATAGTGGTGCTGGGCAGTCTGAGCCCCAGCGTTCTGATGAGAGTGCGGCACCAGCTGAGGTGCCAACACCTCCTCCATCTGCTGAAACTGTTCGTTTAGTTGCTGAGGCGCTCTTTGCCATGATTCAGCCGACCGGGCAAGCGCAGCCGGCAGTAGTGCCAGTTCGTGTTGATGTAAGACCCGAGCCGGTTGAGGCTGTAGATCCACGAGCAGCTGACCGACAGTTGAAGCAATTCATGAGCTTCAGTCCTCCGACGTTTGCGGGAATGGGATCCCCAACGCAGGCGGAAGATTGGTTGTCGCGTGTCAAGAGGATAATGACAGCGATCAGGGCGGAGGAAACTCTCAAGGTCACCTTAGCCACCTTCATGCTTGAAGGGGAGGCGCGGTTGTGGTGGGACGAGGTTGAGCTACACCACTTGGCGGGCAGGCAATTAACACAAGTGTCGATTGAGGAGTTCTCTCGGATATTTCTGGCGAAACATGTCCCAGCGGCGCAACGTATTGCTATGGAAAATGAGTTCCAACGGTTAAAGCAAGGGGACGATAGTGTGGATATCTACTTGCACGAGTTTACCAGGTTGGGACGATATGCGGGAACAATCTTCGCGGATGACCAAAGGAAAACGAATCGGTTCTATGAAGGATTGCGGGATGAGTTACGATTCCTGCTTTCGAGTTCTGTGAGCCAAGGGTTTCAGGCGTTGGTTGATACTGCGTGCGCGTTGGAAAAGGACATGAGGCGAGTGCAAGGGAATAAGGGCTTGGTGGTGTCTAAGCCAGAGTTGCAAGCACCTCGCCCAGGCAAGTCGTTTTACCAGAAGAAAGGGGGCAAGAGGTCCAAGCCATCTGGGCAAGTAACTACGACCGTTGTGTCGGGAGCGACATCAAGGCCGGATGCTCGTACGTGCTATAACTGTGGCCGGGTGGGGCATATTGCTCGTGACTGTCGAGGTGTGCAGCCCAAAGGGGAAAAGAAGACGGGTGCGTCGTATGCTGAGAAGGGCAAAGCGGTGGTGGATTCCTCTGCTTCCCAAGCGCAGCCCCGAATCTATCAACTTGGCCAACAGGAAGCGATTAAGCAAAGTGACGTCGTCACAGGTACGAGTTGAGTTAGTTTACTTGCTGTGCTTTTGGTTTTGGTTTTGTTTAGCTTGTGCATGATGTGTGTGTGCTGCAGGCTTTGTCCTGATTCGGAATAACTTAGCGAGAGCCCTGTTTGATACGGGTGCTTCGCATTCTTTTCTGTCTGAGGATTTCGTATCTCGCATTGGGGTACTGAGTCATGTGACGGTGGATAGTACAAGGGTGCTATTGCCGAATGGCTGTGTGATGCTTGCGGATAGGGCTTGCGATGTGGATGTGCAAATAGGAAGTCGGGATTTCGGTTTGAGTGCAGCTGTGCTACCGTTATCGGAGTTTGATGTGATCTTTGGTATGGACTGGCTCTCGGAGCAGCGCGCCTTTATTGATTGCAACTCCAAAGAGATTACACTGGGCCAGAATACCGGGCTTGTGACGAAGTTCGCTGGTATGCGAGGAGTTGGCGGAACGTTGTTGTCTGCACTCCAAGTCGTCAATGCTGTGCGGAAGGGCGCGGAGTTATTCTTCACGCTAATTCAGGCTGTTGAGCCAAAGGCCAGTGTCGGTGAAGTGCCAGTTGTGTCAGAGTTTGCCGATGTGTTTCCTAAAGATCTTCCTGGGTTACCACCCCAGCGAGAGATTGACTTCTCTATTGAGTTGGTGCCAGGTGCGAAACCTGTGGCCCGCTCTCCATATCGCGTCGCGCCAAAAGAGATGGCTGAGTTGAAAGTCCAACTGCAAGAGTTGTTGGAGCAGGGTTATATACGCCCAAGTATGTCACCTTGGAGCGCGCCTGTTCTCTTTGTGAAAAAGAAAGATGGTAGCTTACGGTTGTGTATTGACTACCGCGAGTTGAATAAGCTGACGGAGAAAAACAAATATCCGATTCCGAGGATTGATGACCTCTTTGATCAGCTGGCGGGACCAACGGTCTATTCCAAGTTGGATCTGAAATCGGGATATTATCAGCTAAGGATTCGGGAAGGTGACATTCCCAAGACGGCGTTTGGAACACGCTACGGTCATTATGAGTTCACGGTAATGCCGTTTGGCCTATGTAATGCGCCTTCGGTATTTATGGACCTAATGCATCGAACGTTCCGAGAGTACTTGGATTTGTTTGTTATTGTGTTTATCGATGACATCTTAGTATACTCTCAGTCGGAAGAGGATCACGCAAACCATTTGCGGTTGGTCTTGCATACCCTGCGGAGGAATAAACTTTTTGCCAAGTTCTCAAAGTGCGAGTTCTGGCTCTCTTCAGTAGCCTTTTTAGGCCATGTGGTAAGCGGAGAGGGTATCGCGGTGGATCCGTTGAAGATAAGTGCCATCCGAGATTGGCCAGTGATGTCTTCAGTGGCCGAGGTCAGGAGCTTCCTTGGACTTGCGGGCTACTATAGACGGTTTGTGGAAAACTTCTCACGGATTGCTTTACCTCTCACCACGCTGACGAGAAAAGATCAAAAGTTCATCTGGACGCCGGAGTGCGCTCGAGCTTTTGAAGACTTGAAGAGTCGTTTGACCACGGCGCCTGTGTTGACATCGCCATGTGGTACCGATGGGTATGAGATCTATAGTGATGCATCTGGGAGCGGCTTAGGCTGCGTTCTTCTGCAGTTTGGGAAAGTGATTGCTTATGGCTCGCGTCAGTTGAAAGTGCATGAGCGGAATTATCCCGTCCATGATTTGGAGTTGGCGGCGGTAATCTTTGCGCTCAAGTTGTGGCGGCACTATCTATATGGCGTCAAAGTGGATATCTATACGGATCACAAGAGCCTAAAGTATTTGTTGGATCAGAAGGATTTGAATATGCGACAACGAAGATGGATGGAGTTCCTCGGGGACTACACCTTCGAGATTCACTATACTCCCGGGAAGGGAAATGTGGTCGCTGATGCTTTGAGTCGGAAGACTCCGGTACGGGCAAGCTGGTTGCAGAGGCATGATCAGCGTTTGATCCAAGAATTGGAAGCAATGGAGATATCGTGTGTTGACAAGGGTGCGCAACCGATGCGTGCTTAAACTGGACGGAGGTGCAATATGACCTTACGGACAGAGTTCGGCGAGCAACGGAGCTTGATGAAAGTCTCCAGCGCTATGCTAAAGATGGGCCGGATGATCAATTCTCTTGGGATAACGGGTTGTTACGGAGAAATGGTCGAGTATGCGTCCCAAGTGTGGGTAAACTGAGGGAAGAGTTGATGTACGAAGCTCACTTTGCAAAGTACTCAGTTCACCCAGGGAGCACAAAGATGTACAGGGATATGAAAAAGCTGTTCTGGTGGCCCGGACTAAAGAAAGATGTGGCTCGTTATGTGGCTAAATGCAACACCTGTGCGTTGGTGAAAGCAGAATGCCAGAAGCCTGGCGGTTTTCTGAAGTCGTTACCTATTCCGGAGTGGAAGTTCGATGATCTTTCGATGGATTTCGTGCACGGGTTGCCGAGATCTCAACGCGGTCATGATTCCATCTGGGTGATTGTGGACCGGTTGACGAAAGTGGCGCACTTCCTTCCAAACAGAAGAGACGATTCAGTGGAAACCTTGGCCAAGCTGTATGTGGAGCAAGTTGTTCGACTGCACGGTGTTCCTCGGAGCATCGTTAGTGACCGTGATGGGCGGTTCACATCGAATGATTGGCGGCTCGTTCATCAAATGTTGGGTACAAAATTGGCGTTTAGTACGGCCTTTCATCCCCAAACGGATGGCCAGACTGAACGAACCAACAGGACGATGGAGGACATGCTCCGCATGTGCGCGCTAGACTTTGGTAAGAGATGGGAAGATTATATATTTCTCGTTGAATTTGCCTATAATAACAGCTACCAAGCGAGTATTGGTATGGCACCATTTGAGGCGTTGTATGGTCGGAAATGCCGTACACCGTTAGCTTGGGCAGAAGCAGGCGAATCGAAGCTGAATGGGAAAAAGGAAGTCGAAGAAGCTACTTCGCTCATACGCTCTATTCGGGAAAGGCTATTGATAGCCCAAGATCGTCAAGCAAAGTACTACAATGCCAAGCACCGGAACGTGGAGTTCGCGGTGGGTGATTGGGTATATTTGAAGATCAAACCCTTCAAAGGTGTGTCCAGGATTCGGCGTTTGAAAAAGCTAAGTCCGAGGTATCTTGGTCCGTTTGAGGTGGTGGAGCGCGTTGGGGAAGCTGCTTATCGACTAGCACTGTCAGCGGACTTGGGTGGATTACATGATGTTTTTCACATCTCAGTCCTTCGTAAGGCGGTAAAGGATCCAGCTCAAATCGTGGAGGCTGATCGGGTACCGGTCGAGTATGGGCTAACGACGAGGGTTAGACCCATTCGGATCGAGGATCGAGCCGAGAAACAGTTGCGGAACAAAGTGATCGGGATGGTCAAGGTCCGATGGGACAATTGTGGCCGTGAAGAGCTAACATGGGAGCGAGAGCAGACCATGCGAGCTGAGTTTCCCGAGTTATTTGTATAAACTGTAGACCGTATACTTTTTGTTATAACAGAGTTATAGCTGCTGAGTTTTATTTCCTTACCGTGCAAATTTCGGGACGAAATTTTGTTAAGGGGGAGAGGGTTGTAACACCCTAAAAAGGCCCAAAAGACTCAACTTGGAGTTTGAGTAGCAGGTCAGGTTACACGGCCTGGGACACGGGCGTGTCCCAGGGCGTGTCGGGTGTACACGGCCTGGGACACGGGCGTGTCCCAGGGCGTGTTCTATTTATTTTGCAAAATTGGCCTATTCCGGTCAGAGCCGGACACGGCCTTGAACACGGTCGGGAACACGGGCGTGTCAGGCTGGACACGGGCGTGTCAGCTGCCGTGTTCCGACCCGTGTTCTGGTTGCAGCTCGATGGAGCAGGAGACACGGGCGTGTCTCAGGTTTGACACGGGCGTGTCAGGTCCGACACGGGCGTGTCGATGACCCGTGTTGTTCAGTCGGTTCAAGCTGTGTGCACCGCTTAAGGGGTACACGGCCTGTGACACGGGCGTGTCACAGGCCGTGTCGGCCAAAAAGTGAAATTTTGGGACAATCTTGGCCGTTCAGTTTCCTCTCTTTTGATCCAAAGGCTCAGGTGGTTTCTTGGGCTGGATAAGTCGTGAGAGAAGGAGATTCATTCTTCTTGTATCCTTAAGGAAGAGAGAAAGAGAGAAAGAGAGAGGAAGAAGGAGGAGGAGACCAAGCCACCGGCGGAGCTCCCGTGGTTCGATTCGTGATCCGAAGCCGGCGTTGTGACGGCAAGGCTGCTGCGGTTCTTTCTCACCGGCTAGTTTTCGATGGCACCGAAGAGATCGACAAGGGTAACGATCTCCCTCCTTGGACATGTGAAGTCCTTCTTTTCTGCATTGCATAGGGAAAGCCCTTCCCCGCGAGTGTGCGGTGGGTTGTGGTGTCCCTGGGGTAGATATGTGAAGTCCCCCTTGTTAGAGGCCGGAATTGGAGTACGGCTCTAGGCATGCTGTGTGAAACCCATCTGGATGTAATCTGGATTGGTGATGCTTGTTTGCATATCGGAGAAGGCTCCGTGATAATGGCTTGTGATGCCTATGGCTTGTGATGCCATGTTCCTACCTGTTGCTTGGTGCGGCAGGAAGTACTGGACGATGTCCAGGAAATGAAGAGGGTTGGCGGCAACTCTTGTGGCCGTGCGTTGCCACTTTGTGAGTAGTTGAGCCGTTGGGCTGCAACTCGTTGAAAAGGCAGATTGCCGAACAGGAAAGGTGAAACCGACCCGCGCCTATAAAATGCCATGGATACTTCCGTATTCGAGGTGGCTCGGCGACTTGAGCAACGGGGGGTGGCTGATCCGTACCTGCGTTAGGTCCGTCCGAATTGGAAGCCTGGTATAGGTTTTGTTGGAGCGCCTAATGAGAGTCTTAGGCCCGCGCGCCGGAAAGACTAGAAATGCTCAAATACCGTGTAGACGGTGGTGTTGACCCTGGTATTCCGGTACACCGAAAATGTGCCCTGAGTGCACGGACTATCGGGCCGGGTGGCCAATGGTTGTGATGGCTTGAATGTGCCTGCGCGCACATAGTTGCTATTGATGATGCCATGCTTGCAGGGAAAGAATGCTCATGCCCCGAGAAAGGGGTAGGATTGTTATAATTGGGTCAGCTGAATGCTGACCGTTGCATTGTTTGCCACCGGTTGGGTGGATTGTTCCCGTGCAGGTGCTGGAGAGCCAAGTGGTAAGTGATGGGCGGGAGAGCCCTACTGCTGTTGCTGCTGCTGCTGCGGCTAGCCTGGAAGGCTAAGCCATTGTTTTGTTTTCTCTTTTTACTCATGTATGGCCGGCCTGCGCGCCGAGGTTTGTAAAACATGATGTATGTTCAGAGGAACTGTAAGGCCTTAAGGCCAAACTCTTATGGTTGTGTACATTCCGTGGTATTTATATATAAAGGTGGTTTTATATATATTGGACATTCCGGTTAAGAGTTCAAAGTTGTAACTTAAAGCTTCCGCTAGAATGCTCTGAGTTAGGATTCGTATTTGGTTTGGTATTATCCTGTGACCTCACCGTCTGTTTGTGGCATATAGTGTGGGGCCCCGGCCGGACCTTCTACTATACGTCATTTAACGGATGGGGTCGTTACAGTACGTCTACCAGAGAGTGAGATCGTGCAGGCTCAGTGTGTCCGCCAAGTGCGGATCCTTCTGCGGTGCGGGTGCTCCTCTTTGCCATTGTGATGAACTTGCTCCGCGAAGGATATTGGGAATGCTTCCCACAGACGGCGCCAAACTGTTGCGGACTAACTCGATGCTCCAGTCGGACCGGATATTCTTGGACCGCCTTAGCTCGCGGAGCGGTAGAGCGCGCACACAGTCAATTGAAAAATGGGGGACGGACACAGGAGGTTTTAACGTGGAAAACCCTTCAACCGGGTGAAAAACCACGTGACCGGGTCGGTGCCGATCAAAATCCACTAGATTGCTGGAGGTTACAATTTGACGGGGGAAATCGGGGCGACAGGCCGCTCCCGTTACAACCTTGAGGAGAGAGAGAGTATATGCGCTCGTCGGTGGGCAACAGGCTGCCTCGCCAACGGGACTTGGATGGTGGAATACGCGGGATGCTTCAGCTGCGTGCGCTCAGAGGCGACGCGTGTCCAGAGGTTGTCGCTGCTTCCTTTGTGCGTCTTTCTCGGTCCTTGGAGTGTTTCCTTGGTAGCTGAGCTCTGGTGGGGTGCCAATAGCCGATGATAGGTTCTGGTAGCTGTTGGCGGGTGCTGATAGCCACTGGGGGCCGCTGGAGGCCTCGAGCGGCGGCCGGTGGTTGGCGGCGAGAGGCGGCCGCTGGTTGTTGGCGACGAGGGGTGGCCGCCGGCGGAGAAGAACGGGAAAGCTCCCACCTGAGGAAGAAGAAGAAGAAGAAGCGTAGGAGGAGAAAAGTTAGGAAATGAGGAGCCCCTGGGGTCCTTTTATAGGCTCCAGGGGGAAGTTACGACGGGCCCCACCACTAACATAGTGGGTTAGTGGGTGGTTTTGTCCCGATCGGACGGCCGGTGGGGCCTCTCCCTCGATCGGACGGCGGGGAGGGCTTCCCATGATGGCGGGCCGTCATGACGGCGGCGGCAGCCGGGCGGCCGGCGAGGGAGGCCGGTGGCGGCCAAGGTCACGGCCGGCCATGGCCACGGCCGTCCATGGCCGGGCGGCCATGGCCACGGCCGGCCATGGCCGGGGCGGCCATGGCCACGGCCGGCCATGGCCGGGGCGGCCATGGCCGGAGCGGCCATGGCCACTGCCGGCCATGGCCGGGGCGGCCATGGCCACTGCCGGCCATGGCCGGGCGGCCATGGCTGGGGCGGCCATGGCCACGGCCGGCCATGGCCGGGCGGCCATGGCCACGGCGGCGGCCGGCCATGGTCGGGGCCATGGCCGGGGCCGGCCATGGCCGCGGACGGCCATGGCCGAGGCCGGCCATGGCCGCGGCCGGCCATGGCCGAGGCCGGCCATGGCCGCGGCCGGCCATGCCCGCGGCCGGCCATGGCCGTGGCCGGCCATGATCGTGGCCGGCCGGCCATGGCCGGAGGGGAACCGCCGGGGGCGGTTCCTTCCCCTAATGGTGGGGAGAGAGGGGGCCCACTCCCATGATCTCCATGAGAGATCATGGGGGTTAGGGGGGCCCGCCCATGATCTCCATTCATGGGGATCATGGGGGTCTCCTTTTTCTTATAAATTAAGGTGGAGCCCATCAGTATGGAATGTGTATTTATAGTACCTCTAACGTAGAGTCATGTCCTAGGTCGACACATCAATAATGAGTCACTATCAAAGCAGTCCAAGCAGGAACGAAGTCAAAAACTTTTTTTTAGGGGTGCACAAAATTTTTAAAAAAAGTCTAAAAAGATACACTAATAAAAAATACATTTTAAAACATAAATATTAAACTAAAATAGTAAATGTAAAGAAAATATCAATCATTATAGTTGTCCTCGTTGACTCTTCAAAACATAAGAACACTTCAGAACATAAGATCACTACACACTTTTCCAAGAAAACATAAAATTTTTGGTGATATTGTTGTTTTCTGCAGAACATTATAAAAAATATTAAATATATTGAAAATTTATAATAAAAATTATTTATAAAATAATTAAATATAATTTTTAAACATACCATGTTTTGATAGCTACCCTCATCCTCTTTTTATTTTATGAAACCTCTGAATGATTATTTCTTTTTCAATATTTGCAAATATATTTTTCGCTATATATGTATTCAAACAGTCATTTATTAAAAAATCTCTCATTCGATTGCGTAGATGATTCTTCACAATGTTCATTTCTTAAAATTCTCTTTCGACACTAGCAGCTGCAACCAGTGGTGGACTCAGAAATTATATTCTGTGTGGGCGAAGTGTACAATTATTTGATAAAATAAATTGACTCAGTCCCCTCTTAAATATGTTTATATTACATTAATATATTGTCTATATTACATTAATATCACACAATTATTTAAGATAGTCGATCAATTTGGGAAAAACGACATCATATACCTCAATTCATCATTCTTATGTATTATTTGAATATCATCAGTCTTTTTAAATATTTTAAATGTTTCACATAATAACTTAATAAAAAACTTATTTATATACAAAAACTTTAAACAACTAATTTGTTTATTTAAAAAATAAATATCAATATAATAACGAACCTGTTTAAGAAAACAATAGGAAGCAACATAACAACTAACTTATTTATAAATAAAATATAAAAACAACATAACAATAAATTTATTTATAAAATATTTTTTGACAAACATATAACAACGAATTTGTTTATAACAAAAAATTAAACATCAATATAACACAAAATTAATTTTAATATTATTTTAAATAACAACATAATAAGGAGTTTGTATATATAAAAAAATATTTAAACAATAGCATAGCAATTAGCAACCCTCTTTATACAAAAATGTGGTTGGTAGGAATTGAACCCTAGACCCCTAAATTACTAAAAAAATAATTCTACCAACTATGTCAAGAAAGTCATTTTAAATTATACAATTTTTTTTGTATATATTAGTTTATAATATATCTGTCATGATAAATCTATTTCTTATTACTGAAAGATCAGCATTTTTAAATTTGAGTGGGGCAGCCGCCCACGCTCGGCCTATGTGGGTCCACCCCTGGCTGCAACTGGTAAAATCAATGCTAACTTTACTAGCAAATATATCAATGTATATAAAATATCTTTTTTTTCTACCATTTTCTTTGCAAGATCGTCAATTATATTTAATTGTCCAAAGTCAATGTTAGATTTTTCATCAACAATAAATGTTTCCAATTGACTATCAAGTTCCATATTATCTAAAATGGAAAAAATCTGATGGATAAAACTCTGCAAGACATTTCAGCTTTTGTTTATCAAAACTTGAAAATGTATTATTTGAATTTAAAAATGCAATGCAAAGAAGCAATTTATATTCGTCTCTCTAAACGTGTTGTTGAGTTCCTGAAGTAGCAAATCTATGACATTGTAAAAAATCTCGGCTCAATAATAATGTAAATTTATCATCTCTCGTCTTGATCGTTCTTGTGTCACATACATATTTTCCATTAAAGAAATATCAATTTTATAATTATCACAAAATGAAGAAACATCTTTAATAAATTTTTTTCATCCATGATCTTGCAGTCTTTGTTTTGATATTCTTACTAAATTTATTGCATTAGCAATATCTTATTCTTTGTGTTGCAATACTTATGATAAAATATTCCTAAAATATCTCTCAGTAGATATAAAATGAAGGCATAATCAAAAGTTTGTAAAGAATTTAATAATGCAAATATTGTTGTTTTCTGTTCTGAACTTGTATGTTGATCTTTTTCAACTAACTTGAAAGAACATCAGTAATATAAGAAAATAACACAATCATATTAATCAATGAACTATAATGTGAACTCTAACTTGTATCACCTGCTCTAATAAGATTTCTTTCTTGATTTTGACATGTTCCGCCAATTATCCCTCCTTTTTGTAAACATTCAAAAATTTACTGTGATTGAGATTTTCGAAAAAGTTCTTGTTGTTTACATGAAACAGTAATAATATTAGTTGTTGTAGTTGTTAAATCAAAAAATCAGGCAGCTAGAACATGATTTTTTGTAACAACACTAATGCAAGCTGAAGTTGGTGAGTAAAACAATGAATATAACATGCTGATGAATTCTCTTTCATAATAAGTGCTTCGAGACCATTAAACTCTCCTCTCATATTACTAGCACCATCATAATTTTGTCTACACAATTTTAAAATGCATAAATTATGATTAGAGAAGGATTCTTCTAATGCCGCCTTCAACGAAACTGATGATGTATCTGAAATATGCACAATACCAAGAAAGTGCTAAATCACTTGACCTTGTTTATCAACATAGCGTACTGCAATTACCATCCGCTCTCTTGTCGATATATCTCGTGACTCATCAATAAGTATAGAAAAAAAAAGAATCTCCAATATCTCTGATAATCAAATTTATTGTCTCAACAGTCATTGTCTTGATGATATCTTTTTGAATATATGGTGCAGTAAGCTTATTATTTTCATGAGTTTTTTCTAAAATTACATGAGTAATTTCCTCATTATGATCCCCAAGAACAGTGGCGAATCTAGGAATTTTGTAATGGGGGCACAAATAAAACTTTCTAAGTAATAATATATAGAAATTTAAAATACCTTGACAATAAAAAGACATACAAAATTACATATCAATGATCTAATTGCAAAATATGAAATACATGAGAAAATTACAATTGCCCACGGCGAGTCTTCATTTTATGGAAATGATCGATCACATCATCATCGCTAACTTTCAGAAATGCGTCTCTTTCAATGAAGGTAACCAAACAATCATTCAATATTTGATCACCATGCTATTGCGCAAACTATTCTTCACATAATTCATGCCCGAGAATACCATTTCAACACTTGCAGTAGTCACAGGAAGAATCAGTACGAACTTCAATAGCTTGTAGATTTGCTGATAAGCAACATGTTTCCCTGTTTCAACAAGCTTCATAGAGAGATGACCAAGATCCTTCAAGTCAAAAAACCTCACATCACTTCGCATATCCGCAATAAAATTGTCAAGTTGAAAATCCAAATTAAACAACTCTAAGCTTGAAAAGTCATTAGGATAAAATTCTGCAAGTCTGAGCAACTTTTGCTTGTCAAAACAACCAATGAGTTAATGGGATTCAAGCTAGTCATACAATGGAGCAACTCCATACTCACCTCATCAAACCAGTTGTTTAGCTCTTGTAACTGCAAATCAACAACTTTTAAGAATATTGTAACCCGATAATGATGCAAATATGTGTAGTCTTCAACATAAATGACTAATACCTCAAAACACCCCTAAAAATTCAAACAAAAAAATCAACATAAATGATAACTTGATAATTGATAAGGATGTTACCTCGGGTTCTCAAGGAGATGGAATATTCCAACACTTGTTTAACCTTGACAGTTTGAAATAGAGCACATATGCACATCAGCACATGGACAATGTCGGATGAGTGATGACTTCATTAAAGACTTGTAGTGGAGCAAATATGGAAATTAGGTTTCACAAAAACACATGATCAAGTTTGGGGTTATGTTACCTGGCGCCGGCCCACTTGGGATGAAGATTGAAGAGAATGAAGCTTTTAAGCCTCTAACTCTCTAAGGCACAATATGTCAAACACCTACCAAGCACATCTGCATAGGCGCATAACACTTCAATCTACAGCAGGCAGGCTAGGCAGCAACAGTCACCACTGGTCAGTGCCCTTGGCACAGCAACAGCATCTGCATAAGCCTCTAAGGGAGTAAGGGACAATGATAGAGATTACAGAGTCGGCTGGTGAGGAATAGAATAAAAGAAATAAAAAATTAAAACAAAAATGGACTCACCATTCACGGATTCACCAAAAAACCACCGGAAGCCTACTGTCATAGTCATGCCGAACTGGAATGAGAGTCATGAGACTATGAGAGGAAGAGTCGAACTGCCGAAGAGGAAGATTGAAGGGGTATCGTCGTCGGCCCGTCGCCGGTATTGGGAATTAGGTATGTGAGTATGTTGTATGCGGTATGCTATATGCCGTATGTGACTAGTTCGCCGGCGAGCGGCGACGCCGGGTTCGGTACTTCAGTGGTTCCTGGGTTGCTTCCTGCTTGACTGCTTCACGGCGGCGACGGCGCCCGACGGATTGGAGTGACAGAGTCGGAGATCGGGAGATGAGATGGAGTTCCTGTGTGGTTGTGTCGTGAACTCGTGATTTGCCCTAACCTAATGTAGAACCGGCGGAGGGAGAGGTTCAAGGTTGAACCGGTCCAACCGGTTTAACCGAGGTCGAACCGTTATATACATATATATATATATATATATATATATATATATATATATATATATATATATATATATATATATATATATAATATAAAAAATAATTAACACAATATTAAAATTTTGCATATAAATTATTAAATTTTTATGACTATATTATGATACAAATGAAATGATGTATAAATTATCACTATATTAGTATACTTTTAAAGCTTTGTCTGACGCAACGTTTTTCCTCTATTCAATTTGGACAAAAACACCGCCGTAATAAAATGGATGTTTGACATGACAATGGTTAAAATCACAATGAAAATCAAGAAAATAAAACTAATTTTGACTTTTAAACATAAAAGTTGATGAAGTTTCTTAGATAAGATTGGGTGATAAAAATTGACATTTCATAACCACCGTGTTTATGACCGTCATCGTCGTGCCAAAGGGAGTCTAAATATATTGTACATTTTTAATATTAAAAGATAATTTAATAATTTATTATAATAATATATTTAGGAAATATTTAATTTATGTTCATCTAGTTTTATTTTATGAATACATTAATATATATATTAATATAAAAATATACAATCTAAATTAGCAAGAACTAAGTGGTCAAGTGGTTCTTCTCTTCCTGAATTTGAAACTGGCGTGGGTTCAAGACCTCACAGTCTCGAATTTGTTGTAGTTAAATTTTTCGGCTTCGGCCCGCCCGGTTACCCTAAAACCCGCCATGTTCTCAGCCCGCCGGTCCGCCCGCCCGGTTCTGCGGTTCCCAAGCAGTCCGCGATTGGAGGCGGTTTATTACCTGGACCGGATCGACAGTGTGTCCGGTCCGCGGTCGGACCGGCCCGATTTTCAAAAACTTGATTTCCAGGTTGATAAGATCCTTTTAAAATATAATAACGCCTTTTAATTTCTTCAACAACAAAATATATATTCAACAAGATCTATCGTACATATGCATTGGCGTAAATTGTTCACATGAAATAACAGAAATTCGTACCTTTTATGTGATCGAAATGAGTTGAATAAAATCTAGAATGCGATATCTTTGTACATTAATAGAGAGCAATAGGTAGATTTAGAAATAATTGGACCAAGAAATGAAGTGTTGGGCTCCTTCACACCTGCAAATAGTATGGAGGTTGTAGAAATTATAGAAATGAAGTGTTGGGCTCTTTGTACATTAAGGCTCTGTTTGGAGGACTTTTCGGAAAATAAAAGAAGTGGTAGCAAAAGTAAGGTGAGAAAATGAGCTTTTGGAAAATGTATATTGCAAAAGGAGATCTGTTTGAGTGAATTTATTTTGCAGAGATTTTCAGAAATGAGCATTTTATAAACTGTTTGACAAATCTTTGTTGCAGTAAATATATGATTTTCAGTCTGGGCGCGAAAAAAATGCACCCGGATAAAAAAACGCACTCGGGCAAAAAATGCGCACCCGGGCGAAATATTCGCGCCTGGGCGAAATATTCGCGATCAGGCAAAAATGTTGCCCCCGGATGAAAATTTCGCGCTTGGGCGAAAAATCGCGCCCGGGCAAAAAATTCACATCGGGGGGAAAGCATCGCACACAGGTGAAAAAATTGCAATCAGGCGAACAAACTGCGCTCTGGCGAAAAAACTGCGCTCGGACGAAAAAACCGCGTCCGGGCGAAAAAACTGCTCCCGGGCGAAAAAACCGCGCCCGGGGGGAAAAAACTACTCCCGGGCGAAAAATGCACTATCGGGCAAAAAAACAGCGCCTGAGCGAAAAATTCGCGCCCGGGCGAAAAATTCGCACCCGGACGAAAATTTCACGCCGAGCGAAAAATTGCATTCCCGGGTGAAAAACTTTGCGTCCGGGCGGAAAATTCGAGCCCGGGCGAAAGAATGTCTCCCGGGTGAAAAATTTGCGCCAAGGCGAAAAATTCGCGCCCTGGAGAAAAATTTCGCGCCCGGACGAAAAATTTCGTGCCCAGGCGAAAAATTCGCGCCTGGGCGAAAAAATCGTTCAATGGCAAAAAATCGCGCCCGAGCGAAATATTCATCTAGAGAAAGGTTAGTATTTTCACAGTGTTGTTGAACTGGATCCAGAGGAGTAAAACGTTTTTGTAACATCAATTGTGTATCGGGATGAAAAAAATACTTTTCAAAAGAGTTGAAAAGTAGGAGGCTCGTGAATTTTCAAATAGAGGAGAAGAAGAAATTTTTGGTGGTAATTTTTTCCACCGGAAGACATTCCAAACGATTTATTAGGTGCGGTAGCATTTTCAAGAAAACGAAAAGAAGTTAGAAAGTCCTCCCAAACAGGCCATAATTTCTTCTCTGCAATGGGCTGTTGAATATCTCCTCCCTGCAAAGAAAAGCAAGGTGTAGATAGGGGAAGAGAGAGAGATTAGGCAGCTTTCCCCTTCTTGTGATAGCAGCTTTACTTTTTAGAGAAATGAAATTGAAAGTCAAATTCAATTAAAAATGCCATCTAATTCTAATTGTAAATCCTCAATATTATAATTCCACCCAAACGAATGGACCGTTTTCTTTGGCCTGCAGTCTGAAGAGGGAGAAAATTTTTGATACGTGTAACAAGTACCATAGTGTAGGTGCAAGATCTTTTTGATAGGCTAATTTACGGTTGTAACGATTTGCAATTGTAATTTGAGAAAAATTAATGGTCATAAAAATTTACAGTTGTAATAATTTGCAATAGTAATTTTTAAAAAATTAATGACTCTGAAAAGAAGAAAAGAAAAGAAAATTAAACTTGAGTTTTCATCTTATGCATACGGTCATTATTATTGTGCACATAGCCGTTATTGATGTGCCTACTACTGAAAGAGTTTTTTCACCCGTGTTCATCTTTTGAATTAATGGGACGAGCTCAAATAATTTCAATTGAAACTTCTAATTAAATATTAAATATTAAATCCTGAAATTAAATATACCATGGAATTTCTTTATCTTACCAAGTTCGCGTCAAAATCCCCCTACAGACATCCTGATTTCTTCCAGATCCTCCCTCTTGTACACATGGTTTTGTCTTGTAGCTGACGGCGGACTGTCCGACGGGTTCGCCAGTCCCCGGAGAACGCGTCGGGATTTGTCCGGCGGGAGCAGGTAGGGCGACCGCTGTAAGACCCCTTTTTTTTTTTGAAAACCCGGGGTCTTATGCCCAGAATCGCCGCTTTGAGGTGACACCTTCGCACCCGGGAAGGTCATCACTACAACGCGCCGATTCTGCCGGCCTTTTCGATCACAATCAAGTAGCAAGTAGAACAGTAAAGAGAAATGCAGTCCACAATATAATATCACATATAAATAAAAACTCTACGAAGGGAGTGTCCACAAAAATCATCAGAGAACAAAGATACTAGAAATATAAGGGCTCATGCCCGGTACATCAAGTCCTCACTACAAAATCACTCAAAGCGGAAGCAAAACTAAAACTCTACTAAAGGTCGGGACTCACGGTCCCTGCAGTCTGGACTCCAGTGCTAGACTGCCCCATCTCCAAGCGTACCGGCCTCCCGGGCTGCTCCTCCGGGCTGGGCTCCGCGATCCCCTAATATGATATGGTTCGAAAACCGTTAGTCTAAAAGACTAAGCCCTATCATCCCCCACCCCTTCCCCCACGCTCTAAGGCACCGGGCGGAGAGGAAGAAAGGGGAGGACATGAAAGTGGAGATAAATTCCAAAACAGATGACGGTGGACCTAACTAGCAAGTTATAACAGGTGAACAATCTAAGTGTTGTAATAGGTATAACAGAAAGGAAGTAAGTAAGAAATTAAACCTTCGCTTATGTGAGTACACATAAGTCAAGGGATCTTTTGCAAGGCTCCCATCGTATAACGCGTCACATACCGCTTATACGTTGGGGTGTCGGTTATCAAACAGCAGATATACATATATCAAATTGACCTTAATTTATAAACTTGTCCACACAAGCTTATAGACCAAGGGGTCGTTTTGCAAGTCCTAAATTATAAGCGTCTCATTCCACTTATATTTTAGGTGTCAAGGTTGTTATGAATGATTATGACATGCAGCTATATGGTGGGTTATGATGTTCAAGTAGTGCAACTCACACACCCAACTTTGTGTACACAAACTTTAGTTCCCCCTTTCTGGAGATAACTCCCAGGTTACTCCTGTAGTGGCAAACGGAAGCGGTGGGTTGGGCCTCGCCCACCTCAAAATCAGTAAAAGCACCACTGGTCTGACCTATCATACGCCCTCAACGCCTGGTGCACGAGGCGGACTCCTGCGTACTCTTGCCGACTGGTCCGCCGGACTTAACCTTGGCTAAGTGCTAGTCACCTTGCCGAGTCAACGATATTGGTGTCGGTGCAATCGAACTCCCCGATATCGAAAACCCACCACCTTAACTTTTCCTATTTTTATGCACATGCAGCAGTTTAATATTTAACAATTTAAAGTGTCAAACTCCCGGACTAAACCGTCCGTATCAACCACATCCGAGACCAAATTCCCCGGACTAAACCGTCTAGCTCATCTCCAGACTTCATCCCTTAGAACACCACGGGACGGCGCCCCCTTGAACACCTCGGGACGACTTAACCATTACCAACCCTAACTAATGAGTGTGTGCAATGTGAATCCCTATTGGGCTAATTACTCTTTCGTTTGTTTTAAGATTTACGTTAGCCCAGGACTGCCTCCGGAATATACCCTGTGAGGGGTTCTCAATAGGCACTAGGAACCAAGACGGCGGCATTACGGCCCGAAGTTCCCTTTCGCAAGACACTTATTATTATTGGTTGTTTTCCCTTACCCGTTCCCTTTATAAATTGCATCAACTAAACCTAGGGTGGATTTGACTCTTCACTTTTACGGGGGCGACGATCTTTCGTCGGTCCCGCGCACCTTCTAGAGCGCATCAACACATTCCTCGCCACACTTGAAACCTCCTATGGTGATCCATCCTCTTTCTTTAAATCCAACCAACACAAACTATCCTTACGCTAACCCAAACCTTATCCTGCTACTCATTTCCCAAAGTTACTAACTACAGACCACCTTATACTAAGTGATGTCTATGATAGGATGTCCTTTGTGTTTTCATCCGAACAGCCTAAGTTATTTACTGGGGTCCTATCACGACATAATTGAATCAATTCCCGGTTATAACAATTTTCTCAATTAATCTATTAATTAATTAATTTTACTAAAATCCAAGGTCTTCCAAATTTGAACAAGAAGTATACTTTTTAGTCATGTATAAATCATAATAAATTTAAGACAAATACTACTATGTCTAAAAATAATATATCCAAGGTTTGGCAATTTTCGCTAAGGTCTAAGGGGCCTAAACATATTTTTGCAATAATCCATTTCTTTCATGTCTAATGAATAAACCACATCAAATTCTCTTCTAAATAATTTGGATTAATTACATGGTACTAGAAATACCATGAAAACAGTACTATAAAAGTTTCATAATTTTACTGCTGGAAATTAATTTCTAATAAATCATTTACTAAAACCCTAATCTAGCATGCTTGTGAATCAAGTACAATATCCATAACTCCAAAAATCCAGAATAAAATCCTACTGATTCAAAATGATTTAAAAAACCTATTTACCAACTTTCATAATTTTCCAGAAAATATTTTTTCCATAAAATATTTTTAAACCATAAAGCCCTTTAATAACACTTGTGAAAGAACTACTCTATTTATTCAACATAAAATTAAACTAAAATTCATGAACATTCCTACTGGCCAACAACATTTAATTCCAGAGTTTCAAGGGGCTTTATTTGACTTAAAAATCTTTAATAAATAAAACATCAAATAGGGCTATTCCCACATTCATGAGTGAAGTACTAGAAATAATTATCCAAAAATTCTAGTAAAATTATCCAAGGGTCCTAACTACCCTAGAAACACACTACCAAGGTTTCATAGCTTTTAAAAGAATTTAAGATATTGTTTTGACCTAAAATCCTTTCTACTCTAAAACTAGGGTTTAGGTTTTGAGGTACCTACCTACCTCAAAATCCTCTAATATTACAACCAGAGGGTTAAATACTCATAATCAACCTCTCCACTAAATCTCAAGATCATACAAGGTCATGTGCCCCTATGTCCTTCACAAGCCCCCAAAGTCCACATTTAGGGTTTGAACCTGGGCCCTAGGGTAAACTTACCCTAATCCATCCCATTTTCCCTAAGGGAGTTCTTAGGACCATTTTAAACCAGTTTTAAGAATGTCAACCTCTGTTGAGGTGAGATGATCACACAAGTGTCAAAAGAACCTTTTCCCTAATCTTTCCTTCACTAGGTCAAAACTAGGGTTTAGAGGATTCCTATTCAAAACTCAACCAAATGAGTTGAAATTTGAACCATACCTAGATACCTATACCAGGGACATCTCACCAAAATTTGGGAGGGTATGGAGGTCATTTGACCCTTTAAATATTTTACCCTAGATTTTCTAGGGTTAGGGCAAAACCCTAAGCTACACTATCCCAAATGGTCTCCAAGTTTTACAGGAGCTAGATCTAGGTAATAATAAGCCTCTTTACAAAATTCAGGGAATTTGGACTAAGGGTTTGGTGTGGGGAATTATTTTAAAATCTGCCCTACATATAGGACCTACCCTAGAAAAATGGCCCTAAAAGTCAGTAGACTTGTCCTAAAATTTTCCATAACATATCAAATTGTAGATAATAAAAAGACCTACAATATTTATATAGATCATCTTTGATGAAAATGCCCCTAAAGGGCCTAAATAATTTTTATAACAAATCTACCCTAATTCTAGGACATACCCATAATAAAATGGCCCTACAGGTCTTGGTTCCCTACCAAAATTTCACCACGGCATATCAAATTGTAGGTATTTAAAGGACCTACAACTTTCATGCTATAAACTTTTTCAGGAGGTGCTCAGAAGGGGCCTAAATTCCATTTACAGTAAATCTGTGTAAATAAAATACAGAAAATTGAATATATAAAATCATTAAACTTATTTAATAGGGGTTGCACGAATCTTAAAGCAAGATCCAACGGAGGCTGTTCGTCTTCTCCGATTGAGCAGAATTTCAGGCCATGGGGGAGGCGTTTCACGGGCCATATCCCGGCGGCCTGAGGCGGCGCCACCATCGGAAAACGTCTCCTATGTGTTCCCGGTGGTGGGGGCTTCCCTTTGCCGGAGCTAGGGCGGCCGGAGGTGGCGGCGCCGCCCTACCCGAGAGCTCCAAAAGTCCATGAAAAATGGAATTTTTCTGAAATTTAAACTCCTATTCCGTATTGTTTGAGCACGACATCAACTCCTAAACATTCCTAGGATCTAAGCATGGAAGAAGAGGTGAGGGAGGACCTTATTTGGGGTTCGGCGATGATGGTGGCGGCGGCGGTTTGTCATGGCGTTTTTCCTCTCCGACGAACTTGTCTGATCCCTCGTTCCCCCCACCAAAACTATTGATCTTATATGCTATTTTGACTGTCATGGACGCTTTGAGGGAGATGGAATAGTCAAAAATGAGAATATGTGGCTGCAAATGAGGTTTTATATTTTTTTCATGGGAGGGGAGGTGAAGGGATGTTCGGCCATGGTGGTTGGGCTCCTCCATTGATGGTGGCTGATGAGAAAATGATGGGAATCTCTTCCCAAGGGTCAGGAAGGATGAATGGGGGCTTGGGGAGGTGAATGGGGTGGCTCATGGTCTCCCTCCATAACTCATCTCTCTCTTTTCCTCTTTCTCTCTCCTCATTATTCATGAAAATGATATTTTTTCTCTCTCCTAATTATCATGGACGAATTTGCTCATCTCTCTCAACCTATTGGCAGCCCACTAAGGTTTATAATTCCCTTAGAAAATATCATGAAGGGAGTGGTTCACCTTCCACCATAAGTGGCCTCTTTAAATACTTTCTCTCTCCTCTTTATTTCTCTAAATTTAGGCTTCTCTCTCTCTCCTAGTCACTAGGTTGACTAGTCAATGGTCTAGGTTATTGGCAGCTATGAATAATCATATTAATCATGCACTCAAGGTTAACTTAGAGGAGAGAGTGGCTTGAGCTTGGGTTAACCCAAATAGGCTATGTTGACTTGACTTGGGTTAAATGTTGACTTAGTGACTTTGACCTTTTGGGTCAACATTAATGGGTCCTTAGTGACTCATTGGGCTCCCCTAAGGCCTAGGTAGGGTTAGTTGGTGTTGGCTTGGCACCTTGGAGGTTACATGACTCTTAGGAAGGGCATTTTGACCACTTTAGGGCTAGAGTTGACTTGAGTCAATTTAGTCACTAGGGTTGACCCCCAATGAGTCCCTGGTGACTCATTGGCCCCATATTGGGTCTAGGGATGCCTTGGGGTCAGTTTGAACCAACTAGGTCACTCAAACCCAGTGTTTTAGAAACTTGCCATTTACAACCCAATTGAGTCTCCACTAGGTCTTTAGGTCACTTGCTCTTATTGGTTCCCTGAGAACTTATCATGACCTAGTCTTGCTCAAAGCCACTCCTAGGGGGGTCCAATTTGAAAATGGGATGTTACAACCGCCGGCAAAAGCCCTGCCTGTGAAACCCAAAATCTGGGACTCGGCCACCGCCGGTGGTGCCCCTGCTCACTCGTTACCGGACCACCCCAGATGGGTTCGTCCGGGTCCGACAAACTAGCCGGTGGGGGCTGGACAAGCCTCCGGTGACATTGCCGACGGCAGAAGTCTCACAGGAAGGGCCACTGCCAGCGGTGGTCATGCCCGCTCGCCGCCGGACAACCCATGACGGGTTCATCGGGCTTCGACGAACCCGTCGGTGGGGGCCGAGCAGGCCTCCGTTGTCTACGCAGGCAAAGGCAAACCCTTCATGGGTAGGCGGAGAGGAAGAGGTGGGAGACGGCGGCGGCATGCAGGAGCAAACAGAGTCAATTTAAATTAAAAACTTAGGACCTTACGTAAATTTAACATAATTTAAAATATATTAAAATGTATTTTAAAATTTTTAAAATAATATTGTTACGGGCCCATGAAAATTTCGAGCCAACCCACTACAAGTGAAAGTGAGTCCAACAGGTCCAACGACACGCAGAGAAGCACGCACACGCACCGGAAGAACTAGACGGGCGCGCCAGCAGGCGAGCCCACGCCGTAGCATGCGCGCGCGCGGCCAACCAGCGCGGTCTCCCCCCGCGTGCCGCGCCCGGCCAGCCCGTGCGGCCAGCCCGGCGGCCCCAGACCGCGCTCCACGTGGCCGCATCCCGCGCGGCACTCTAGCGCGTCGCCGCCGACCACCTCCGCTGTCGGCGACCCCCGCCACCACTGACAGCACCCGTCGCCGCCGATGGCCTTTGCCGCCTCCGGCCGCCACCGCCGCATTTGGGCACCTCGACGGGGCCGCCCGAACTTCCCGGGGGTAAGGAGGGGTACTTCCATCATTTAGGTAAAAATGGTGATCCGCATGTTTTAAATAGAGTAACAACATTCGCCAACACGAATCACTGCTCGACGCAATTACTGACGCATAGCTCCATAAAACTATAAATAGGCCCCCCGGCCTTCACTTCGACCCAAGCAACTCTAGAGGCAAAAGAGAGCTCTGAGGTTTTCCGACGAGAATCGTGGACCTGGCTGATTCTCCGCTCAGAAATTCGCTCTGCTCTTTTTCTTGCGACACAGACTCTTCACGCCTTAAGTGACATCAACCGCCTTCGCGAGAGCGCTCTCATTCAGGCTCTGCATCAATGAGTGCGCAGTTTCCTGAAGCACCGAGGACTTAGAAGATTTTCCAGCCAGAACACTCAGACTAAGGTTTCGTGAACTCGACGTCGTCTCAAGGCAGGAGCGCTTTCATCGAGGCTCCGAGTACTTAGCCATTTTTCTCCTTTTCTGTACTTGTAACGGAGTGGCGGTCTGTCGCCCTCCGAGATAAAATCAACTTCTGTAGTACCTCGAGAAGCTAGTGGATTTTGGCTCGGCACAGTTCCAGCCTTGTGGGTTTTTCACCCTTTTCGGGTTTTCCACGTCAAAAACGTCTCTTGTCCATTGCTGCGGTTTCTTTAACTAATTGTTGTGGTTTTCTTTAACTGATTGTGTGCCCGACTCGACTCCAAGCTAAGGCGGTCTGATTCTCTGGACCGGAGAAAAGGCTGGGTGACCCGCAACTGTTTGGCGCTGTCTATGGGAAAGTGTTCCCAGAAGCTCTGATAAAGCTCGACATTCTTCCAATCAGCAGCAATGAAAAAGGGAAACGCGCATGCAACCATCCAGCTGGCTCCTAAGGAGTCTAGCTATCAATTGTCCAACGACTTGCCGGCCAACTCAGTGTCGCGCCTCGAGAAGGTGATTGTCGCACTAGCATCATCAGTAGAGAGCGCAAGCGCCAGATGGAGGAGCGCCAAACGCAAGCACTCACCTTATTGAAGGAGATAGGATCATCTCATACCCCGAGGGCACTCCCGGTAGAGCGCATCAAAACATTATTTCCCACAGGATACCAGTCGCTCAATGGCGTGGTCTGCGCTGCTCACCGCAAAGAAATTCGGGAAGCACCACCCGTCAGAATCCCAAACCCCGGAAGGCGCGTTAAGCTCCTCAATGTAACTTCGCAGGTCGGGGCAACAATCCTCCATCGAGCATGACATTTCTCTTACGGAGGCCTCGTACGCTCTCAGGAACCATACGAAGCTCTGGAGGCCAAAGACACCCCCTTTGGGAAGGGGCGACCAGTCCAAGTAGTACCACTTTCACAAAGGAAATGGGCATAACATTGAGGAATGCATACGCCTAAAGGATAAAGTCGAACGGCTTGCACGACACAGACTCCTCAAGGAATTCTATGGGAAGACTCGAGTTGTGGACCCAAGCCCGAAGGAAACCACAAAGGGACGACACCACGAGGGGACATCGAGCGGGAAGAAGATAGAGTCGGTTCAGCTTGCCACCCCCAGCCTCCCGAGACCTTCTCCTCAACACATCCGGGTAACTCTCGAAAGTCCGACAGTCGAAGTTCCCAGAATAATGATCGACTATGACGTATCTACCGATGTGTTGTTCCTAAAGGCTCTTCTCCAACTCGAGATCTTCGGAAGGGACATCCACCTCAACTCAGGAGGGGCATACGTCACAAGTCACCCGACCATCCTGATCGTTTGAAGCGTTATCCATCCGGTAACCCTGGGAGTTCCTCCGGTGCTGTCCACTTATGATGTATAGTTCATCATCGTTCAAGCCGTCTCAATATGCGACACCATCCTCAGGGGACCAATGTTAAGAGCACTCCACGTTAACGCACTAGCCCAAGGCATTTCACCAGACCTCAACCTGCAGGACGCCTCACCCCAGGAGCTTGAGTCGTGAAGATCTGAATAAGAATTCAGACAGACGACCTTCGCCGTTTTTCAATTTTCAAAAAGCAGCGAAGATGGACTTGCGAGAACATGTATCTTTTTTTTTCAGCAATGCATCTTATGTTTTCCCTTCAATCGCAATCGGGAATCCCAAGGTGAGACTGGAGAAAGACTTTCTGCACCTCCCCGGTGAGACTGGTGAAAGACTTTCTGCACCTCCCCGGCGAGACTGGCGAAAGCCTTTATACACCTCATATGCGAGACTTGTGAAAGCCTTTCTGCACCTCCAAGACAAGATTGGCAAAATCCTTTCTACATGTCTCGGACAAGATTGGCAAAAGCCTTTTTGCACCTTCCAGGTGAAACTGGCGAAAGCCTTTCTGCACCTCTCGGACAGACCCCGGTCCTCCTAGACGAGACAAACAAAGGTCTGTATGCACCTCCCAGATGAGATGGACAAAGGTTCATTTATACCTTCACTTGGACGAACCCCGGTTCTTTTGATCTGCTAACGAACAAAGGTACTTCGCTACCTCCACCCGGACAGACCCCGGTCCTCCTAGACGAGATTGACAAAGGTTTATTTGCACCTTCACTTGGACGAACCTCGGTTCTCCTGGGGCGTGAATGAACAAAGGTTCTTTGCTACCTCCACCCGGACGGACCCCGATCCTCCTAGGCGAGATGGACAAAGGTTCATCTGTACTTCACTTGGACGAACCTTGGTTCTCCTAAGGCGCTAAAAACAAAATTTCTTCGCTACCTCCACCCGGACGGACCCCGGTTCTCCTAGGAGACATGGATAAAGATTCATCTGCACCTTTACTTGGACGAACCCCGGTTCTCCTGAGGCGTGAACGAACAAAGGTTCTTCACTACCTTCACTCGGACAGACACCGGTCCTCCTAGGAGAGATGGACAAAGGTTCATCTGCACCTTCACTTGGACAAACTCCGATTCTCCTGAGGCGCAAACGAACAAATGTTCTCCACCACCTCCTCCCGGACAGACCCCCGTCTCGTAGGAGAGATCGACAAAGCTTCATCTACACCTTCACTTAGACAAACCTCGGTTCTCCTAAAATGCGAACGAACAGGGGCCTTTTGTCACCCTCATCTAAATGAATTTTGATTCCTTAAAGACCAAACGAGCAAGGGATCTTTGCCTTCCTCTCGGAAGAATCCTAGCTCTCCCGACAGTCGCAGACAAAGGTCCTCTATCATCCCTGCTCAATACACAAGCAAGTGAGCAACACTCAAACCAAGCGCAACTCTTCAAAAGAACACACTCACCAAAAAACACAAGCAAGGAAAACAGATCCAAAAAAAATGTCTTTAATCAAGAAATAAGTGTCGATGAACTACATCATCATGAAAAAGCAAAAACATACAATGGAGTGGAACACGCCAACAACTCGAAGACAGGAAAAGTCAAAATTAACTCGGGAAGAAGAAGTCTTAAGTATCAACCCTCCGTGGTGAAATCAACATCGTCATCTGAGGCATCCTATACGTCCAGGGTATCACGCTCTGGAAACCTTCGAGCCACTCGAAGCCCCTTGCCAAATCCCAAGGAATACGTAGCCTCGTGCTCGTCCTTTACCAGCGAATCAACCTCTATTTACATCAGTTCCAAGCACGCCTCCTCCGCAATGCGAGACCACTCCACCTCAAAGTCATGAGAAGACCTGTACTCAGCCACCGCAGCTGCATGAACGGCCTCGATCTCCTCTAGTTTAGAAATCAGCTGAACGTTCTCTTCCCTCAGTTGCTCGATCTCCGCAAGAGTCACCTCCGAGGAAGTCAAGCTCCATCAAAGAGACCTGATCTTAGACTCGGCTATGCTCAACTTGGCCTGAAGAGACTCCACCTCAGACTGAGCAGAGGACAGCTGGGTCTTGGAACTGACTAGCTAAGAAGCAATCTCCTTCTTCTTCCTTCGGGCCTCCGCCAGTGACTCCTCAGACGCGGCCAGTTTTTCCTGCAGAGAAAGAAAATCATCCTTCGTGGACACGAAAGTGTCGTTCCACGAAAGCGCAATAACATGAGCTTTGTCAAGCTGTAAACATAAAAAGACAATTATTCACCTGCACAATGCATGGCCAAAGAGGAAAAACATTATGGGCAAATGAACATAGCTTCCGAAGGAACGCCTGGTAAATGGAACACTCTCGGCTCCTCTTCCTCCCCGCCTCGAACGACTGCTCCGGGATCGCGTACGAAGCCGGGACAATCACAACAACCTCTGGTGCATCCTCAGTCTTCATAGGAGGAAATTCAGTGGCCAGGACATCTGGACGATCCTCGGCGATGTCAATGACGACCCCGAGGGCAGATCCTGGCGATCCACTCTCTCCTAGATGTTGCGAAAAATACAGCTTCCTCTTCTTACTATGCCCCAGGGGCGCGACACAGATCCACTCTATATCCGACGAGAGGCCCGTTAGATCTGGTTGCTTCTCAACAATAAAGACGCTGATCTTAAAAAGAACGACACTCAACTCGGGCGGATCTTCAAAGCCAAGTAGTGGGGTAAAGTCATGTTCTTTCCCCTTCAAGGGACCACAGTGTTCTGCAGGATTATCCCAGATCTTGGGCAACTCCCATTGGTTCTCTACAATCCCATATAGGATCCCACCGTGATGATAATGAGTCTTTCCCTTGAACGGCAGCCACTTCTTGTTGCTCCGTACAACGACACGGACGCCCAGGACAAGGCATACCTCGCACCACTTGTGAAAGAGGCGGACTGACAACCGAGAGTTGTGCTCCCATAAAAAGCAAAGCAGTCCCATGATACTCGTCAATCCCACGAGAGAAAACTGTGTCACGGGAACGCCGCAAAACTGAAGAACAGTGATCGCCTCCACTGAGGGAGGTATCCAGAAGCCCGACTTCAAGCACCCCTCCGTGACCGCAAAGTAGTCCACAGGAGGACACTGAACGCGCTCCGTAGGATAAAGGATCACGATCTCCACATCCACCAGAATACCGAAGCATTTCCTCAAACTACCCACGCGGGTAGGGTTCAAAGTTGACGGGAGATGCATCGACCGCTGTGGAATGCCACCTTTCAACACCTGCAAAGAAAAATGGGCGTCAACACCCGCCCAACCAAAGGAAAAGAAAAATCGGCGCTCATCAAAATCAGAACGGGCGCGAAACAACCCCTGGCACGAACGCAGGCCGCCCAGTGCATCCGCGCAAGGCGCCCGGTGCTTGCAGGAGGCCTCGCGCCCGCACATCCGGGCAAATCGAACTGCACGCGGTCGCACCCCTGCGTGGGCCGCTCCGCACACTCACGACCACACCCACTCAGGGGCCGCCCCACGCGCGTGGCCGCACTAACGCGAAGGCTGCCCTGCGCGAGTGGCTTTGCTCACACGCGGTCAGCACCGCTCCCATGCGCTCGCGCGTGGTGTTCTCGGGGCACAAGCATACCCTAGCATGTCGGCCACCCCCTCCATTTTCTGCAACTTGCAAATTCAGAAATCTCTACAATAGTGGAAGAAAAGAATTTAGTGACCCTCTCTAATTTATAGTCTTCAGAGCAAGCCTCATAATGTAAGGCGTTCGGATTTTGAGGAGCCAAATTTTCTTATCTCAAAACAGGTAGCGAATAAGTCTCGATGTCTAGCCCGTATCTTGAAGAATATGCGGGAGATTTTATGATCACTAGAACGTTTCCGGGGACGCAAGAAATTTTCGCGCTCATCGCTTCGCGAGTTTTGATAGGGTCCCCATGAAAATTTCAAGCCAACCCGGTCCAAGTGAAAGTGAGCCCAGCCGGTCCAACGACACGTAGAGAACCACATGGACCCGGAAGAACCAAACGACGCACCAGCACGCGAGCCCGCGCCGCAGCCTACGCGCGCGGCCAGTGCGTGCGTGGCCAACGCGTGGCAGGTCGGGACGCGTGCGGCCAGCCCACGCGGCCGACCCCGTGCGGCCGCACCCGGACAGCCTGCGCGGTCCCCCGGCGCGCACCCCCCCACCACCGCCGGTGGCTTCCGCCACCTCAGGCCGCCACGCCACCTCGGGCACCTCACCGTGGCCGCCTGAACTTCCCGAGTGTAAGGAGGGGTGCTTCTGTCATTTAGGTAAAACTGATGATCCGCGTGATTAAAACGGAGCAACGCCATTCGATAGAATGAATCACTGCTCGGCGCAATTACTGTCGCGCCCTTCCAAAAAATATAAATAGGCCTGCAGGCCTTCACTTCGACCCAAGCAACTCCAGAGGCAAGAGAGAGAGCTCTGAAGTTTTCCGGCGAGAATCGTGAACTTAGGTCGATTCTCCGCTCAGGAATTCGCTCCGCTCTTCTATTTGCGACATAGACGCTTCACGCATCAAGTGACGTCAACCTCCTCCGCGAGAGCGCTTCCATCCAGGCTCTGTATCAACGAGAGCGCAGTTTCCTGAAGCACTGATGACTTAGAAGATTTTCCAGTCGGAACGCTCCAACCAAGGTTCTATGAACTCGATGTCGTCTCAAGGCCGGAGCGCTTTCATCAAGGCTCCGATGACGTAGTCATTTTCCCTCCATTTTCTGTACTTGTAACGGAGTAGCGGCCTGTCGCCCTCCGAGATCAAATAAACTTCTGTAGTACCTCGAGAAGATAGTGGATTTTGGCTCGGCACAGTTCCAACCACGTGATTTTCACCCTTTTCGGGTTTTTCCACGTCAAAAACGTCTCTTATCCATTGTTGTAATTTTCTTTAACTGATTGCGCACCCGGTTCCACTCCGAGCTAAGGCGGTCTCATTCTCTGGACCGGAGAAAAAGTCGGGTGACCAACAACAAATATATAAAATAATAATTTTAAAGAAATAATCTTTATAATAAAAAATCTGAATAATTTTAAATTTACAAAATTTAAATATTTATTTTAAAAAAACGGGGACGGGCAACTCGCCGC